>JANFOE010001737.1:0-170958 GCA_025667525.1 Glebionis coronaria
TATATATATAGTATATATATATAATGTATATATATATTTATAATATATATATATATATATATGTATATATATATATATATATATATATATATATATATATATATATATATATATATATATATATATATATATATATATATATATATATATATATATATATATATATATATATATATATATATATATATTATATATATATATATATATATATATATATATTATATATATATATATATATATATATATATATATATATATATTATATATATATATATATATATATATATATATATAATATATATATATATATTATATATATTAGCATTTTAAGCCCGTTTTGGACGATGAGACCATGTATAATTGCGGTCTCATCACTCCCCAATACTAAACCATTGTCGTGCCCTCACGCAATGCTAGAACAATCTATCTTAGCACTTCCAAAATTCATTTTATGATGAAACTTATTGAAGACATAAACTTAAATAAACTGCTACACGTGTTTTAGACATAATGTATTGTTTTCATCACGATTAAGTGACTTTTAGGGTCAAAGAATAAGAACACGTGAATGCCTCATAGAGATAAGTTCGTCATCCTCGATTTTCACTCGATTCCATGCTAAGTGTGTAACGAGATCATTTTCATTATAATTTAGCAACAGAATCATTACTCATGAGTGTTAATTACGCACTTAGACTCCCTTATTCCTAATTGGTATCTCTTATATTTTATTTTGTCTTAATGATCACGAGGATACATCATTGACTTATTTCGATATTTTATTAAGGCCGAAAATAAAGTAGCATGATTTATTTGATAGTTAGATAAAGGACACGATCTTTTAAAACGGCTTCTCGTAATCTCCTTAAGTTCATATCTTGGCATAACTCGTTTCATGATTTGAGACCTTTCTCGGATCGATATTTGGCATGTGTTTCGAACTTCATATCTTGGAAGACGTTCTTGAAATAATGGTCTTCTCTTCATATATGGAATTTCTTCAAACTTACACCACGACTTCATCATTTTTCTTCAATCTTATTTGGGATTTAGATATACAACGATCCACCTCCTTTTCGGACTTGGATATATTTATCCTCATACCTTGTTAGGGTCTTTTTGGATAGACTTCTCCATGATCTTTAGGGGAGTACATTGCTTCTCGTCATGTGTCTTGATCCTTCATATTGATTTTGGAATAATGATACTTCACATCATCTTGGATCTTTAGCAACAAAATGGAGCTCCTCATGCCTTGTTAGGGTCTTTTTGGAACTTGCCAATCTTCGCATCCCGCTTCAATAAGTTATGCCTTGGCTATGAACTCTATTCAAAGACGAGCAACTTTTAAACGATCTTGGGCTAGAAGTTAAGTAACCTTTTAAATCGTACGACCTTACTTATTGCATTTATTTAAACAAAAGCGTGGGGAGAATAAGCTAATAATTACTACACATGAGATCGTGAAAGATTACATAACTTATAATTAACTCTATCATTTCTCGTCCTCATTTAAGAGACTTTGACTAAAAAGTTAAGGAATCAAAGCTAAGTGCTCAACACACATGGCCGAGTAAAAAATACTCTTATTCTCACCATCGGAAAACCTACATTCGTGTCTTAAACACTTATGAAAAACAAGAAAAATTTTAAAATTTGGCCATTTTTAGCCTTATTTTTCAACAAAATGATAAAAAAAAGATGAAAATTGGATTGTGATAGGTGTGTAAACACCCATCCTTTTACCACTTAATTCTGGCTAAAACAAGACCAAAACACGTATTTAATATCATTTGTTCGGAATTATGCGTGGTTTTTGTGTTTATTGTATTTTCAGAGCTAACCGGATGATTATTAAAGAAAACATGGGATTGCACGTGTTTTATCAAGGAAAAAGACTAAGACGAAGTCTATTGTCCAAGAGATGCAAAAGATTTGAAGTCAATGGGCCTATTTGAAGATTTATCGAAGAAAAGGACCAAAGATGGAAGATTTACATATGTCGAAGAAACTCAAGTCTATTTAACGAAGAAATTAAAAGACGAGTTGAATTTAATCGACGACAAATCCCGAATCAGAATCGAAAACGTCAACTTTTCTGAAAAGACGAGAAGACAAGAAGAAAGGGAGAAAGCCCACTCACCAACCAACCACTAGGACTATATATAGATTTTCCTTCACACAAATTAGAGAGCTAGCTTTCATTTTTCCTTTTTTTTCCCAGTTTTTAGGTTCGGTTCATCACAAACACCATTAGGGTGTTTGGTGATTTTTCATTTTTCTTTCAATCTTGTAAGTGTTTAATCTTTACTCTTGTTACCTTTACATTAATCCTTTAATTCCATCTTTTCATTCATCTTGTTCTTCATCATCTTCTATTGCAAGTTCTTAAGCTTTTTATTTGATTCAAGTTTGATCTTAAAAAGTTGTTGATTTAGTGTTTTTATTGGTGGGATTTATTGCTTATGGTAAATAAAAGATTATTGGTTAGTTTGGTAAAACCTTTTTGATTATTCGAGTTGATTTGGATTTAAAACCGTGTCCCCTGTTCTTACGCATCTGCTGCTGTTCTTCATTCGAAACTTTCCGAACAGAACATATTTTCCGAATAGTCGATTTCTTATTTCCCTTACTCGGAATATCTCAGGTATTCCGAACAGAACTTATTTTTCGAATTGGACAATTTTCTGCATAAGCTGTTTTTCCGAATTGAGCACTTTATTCCGAATAGGGAATATTTTCCGAATAGGCCCACTTTTCGAATAGTCCTTTCTTCCTGTTTTCCGAATAAACATTTTATTCGAATAGATTGTGTTTTTTCGCATAAGGGTGTTTTTTCTGAATAACCTGAACTTTCCGAATAGCATTCCTTTTCCGCATAGACAACCTTATTCCGAATAGCACTTATTTTCCGCATAGACATACATTCCGCATAGGGCCTTGTTTTCCGAATTGGGCATTATTCCGAATTGAGCTTCATTCCGCATAGACTATTTTTCAGTAAGGGTATTTTTCCAGATTTAATTCAATTCAAGTATTATTTTTTTTCATTGTTGATTGTTTCAAGTTTATATCATTATCACTTTAGTCATTTCTCTGTTTAGTTGATTAGAAAACCAAAACCACTTTTTGTCACCAAGAACAAATCATTCCACTTTTAACTGGGATCAATTCGAGAGGATTCCGAGAAAAACGAACTTTTCATCATAGAAAAATTCATGTATCAAATGGCGTCGTTGCCGGCTCTTCTCGTTAAGATCAAAAGTTTTTTGTGAGAACTTGGATTTTGGGATCCGTTCCCCGTGAACGTCAATTTTTCATAATTTTTTTTTCAAAAACAACTAAAAAATATAAAATTTTCAAAAATACAAAAAAATTAAAAACATAAAAACCAAAAATATTTTTGCTTTGTTTTTCTTTGTTCGTTCTTTTGCAGGTGTATGTGCACTCGATCCACGTCTTATCAAGAGCCCGAGCCTCTTGATCACTTAGACATGGCCGGTGTACCACCTCCAAACAATAATAACAACAACAACCCACCTTTCAACAACATGAACAATAACAACAACAATGAGCCCCTTCCGGATAATCGCCCGATGATTGAACTGCTGGAAGCTCATGTCGATGGCAACACGGATCCAATTGTCATCCCTCCAATTGCCGCCAACAATTTCGAGCTCAAGTCAGGCTTTATCCAGATGGTCTCCGCTCAACCATTCTTGGGACGTACCATTGATGACCCACATGACCATATTAAGAGATTCTTGCAACTCACCAACACGGTCAAGTTCAATGGTGTTCCACAAGAGGTTATAAGGTTACAACTTTTTCCCTTTTCTTTAGAGGGACAAGCCCGGCATTGGCTTGCTAAGGAACCGCCACAGAGTATTCTCTCGTGGACGGATTTGGAAACTAAGTTCATCAATTATTTTTTTCCACCCTCTCGTACTACCGCTTTACGGAATGAGATCATAAATTTTGAACAAAAGTACGATGAGTCGTTCAGTGAATCTTGGGATCGTTTTAAAGATCTTTTAAGAAAATGCCCACAACATGGTTTTACCAAAGTACATCAAATTAATACTTTTTACAATGGTTTAAGCATTAGTGACCAAGATTCACTGAACAGTGCCTCGGGGGGTAATCTATTGGCTAAGACTTCCAATGCTGCTTGGGACATCATTGAGAATAAATCTCGTGTGCAACCCAAGAGTGTTCGGACCAATGTCGCTAGTGCTAGCACTAGTGACAGCGACAAGCGATTAGACAAAATCACTACGCTTCTTGAATCTCTTGTCACCCACACCGTCAGCAACAACAACAGCAACAACGCCAAACACGCTCAAGTGAACGCTGTCAGCCAACCTTGTGAAATATGCGGTGGTCCTCACTCTTACACAACTTGTACCGCCACCCAAGACTACCCTGCTGAGAATGTGAATGCGGCATATGACACCTATCAACAACCTGCTTATCAAGCTAGACCTTAAGGTGACCGTAACTTGCTTAGCTACCGCAGCAACAACTACCTTTCACCACCTGGTTTCCCTCCTACCAACCCCAACCAACAACAAAACCTCAATCGCCCTCCTCAACAACAACAACAAGCTCGACAACCATACATACCTACTCACAAGCAGCAACAACCGCCTCAACGTAACAATCAAGTCTACCAACAACCTGCTTACCAACCACCTGCATACAATGCTCCTCCTAACCAAACCACCACTGCATTACACCAAGAGGTTGCAACCTACATGAGGACCAATGATGTGATTGTGGAAAATCTCCAACAAGAAGTGCGAAACTTGAAGGCAGACTTGGTAAAGCAAGGAAATGATTTAAGAGCCGACATGCGAAACACGTTGGATAGTCAGACGAATGACTTGAGGAACATGATGGCTAGTTTCTTCCAAAGTAGTCAACCCTCTTCTTCGGGTACTCTTCCGAGTAATACCGTTGCGAACCCAAGAGGGGAGATGAAAGCAATCACTACTCGAAGTGGTAAAGGTACCAAGGAACCCGAGCTTCCTATACCCCCACCGGTGGTTGTGACTAAGGAGAACGAGTCGCCTGCTCCTATTCCTAATCCTTCTCCTTCCCCAATTTCTCCACCTCTTCCTTCTACCCCTCCTCCACCCGTGGCTGTGAGTGATCCTATTCACCCAAAGCCTTCCTCTTCTTCCAATATACCTTATCCATCTAGGTTGAGGAAAGAGAAGCAAAAGAGCAAGGATGATATTCAGGTTTCGAACTTCCTTAAAATGTTCAAACAACTGAATTTCAATATCTCCTTCGCTGAGGCTCTCGCTCACATGCCTAAATATGCGAAAATGTTTAAAGATCTTCTGAGCGACAAGGAAAAGCTCCTCGATATTACCAACACCCAACTTAATGAGAACTGCTCTGTAGTGCTCTTAAGGAAATTGCCAACCAAGCTTGGTGATCCGGGTCGTTTCCTTATCCCTTGCAATTTCCCGGGAGTAGAGAATTGCATGGCCCTAGCCGATCTAGGTGCCAGTATTAATCTCATGCCTCTAAGTGTTTGGAAGCAATTATCTCTCCCAGAGCTAGTCCCCACCAAAATGACTTTGGAATTGGCCAACCGTACGGTTGCTTATCCAGTGGGGATAGCCGAAGACGTCATTGTAGGAGTCGAAAAATTTACCTTCCCTGCTGATTTTGTTGTCGTCGACTACGAGATGGACCCCCGTGTGCCACTCATTGTTGGTCGTCCATTCTTGAGGACCGGTCGCACTCTCATTGATGTTGAAGCCGGTGAGCTTATCATGAGAGTGGGTGATCATAAAGTAGTCTTCAACATGGGAAAGCTTTCTAAACAACCTTATTCTTACGAGAGTGTTAATTGTATTGACGTTCTTGATGAGGCTTGTGAAGAACACTTCAAGGATGCTTGTAAAAATATTCCTACCTCTCTTCCCAATGTTGAGACCGTTTCCTCTATCGACTCATCACTATCTCTATTTGGAGAAAGTGATTTCCTTTGGAAAGATTTGGAAGCCACCATGGGAGATGTGCATTTAGACAATGACGATTCTACCACCAATTGGGATGAAGATCTCAGTTTCATTGCAAACCTCCTCAAAGAAGACAATCCTTCCCCTCCATCTCCCAGTGTTATTGCTATCGATACTCCGACTTCGAATACGCCTCCCGTCGAAAATCCACCGGATTTGGAACTTAAGGAGTTGCCTCCCCATCTTGAGTATGTATTCCTCGAAGAAGAGAAGAAGTCGCCAGTCATCATTGCTAAGGATTTGAAGGATGAAGAGAAAGCCCGACTTGTCGCCGTGTTGAAAGATCATAAGAAGGCTATCGCTTGGAAGATTTCCGATATTCGTGGAATTGATCCTCACTTCTGCACATACAAAATTCTCATGGAGGACGACTTTAAGCCCACAATTCAAAGCCAACGAAGGGTGAATCCAAAAATCCATGAAGTCATCAAAACAGAGGTTATCAAACTTCTTGATGCGGGTATGATTTACCCTATTTCGGATTCACCATGGGTTAGTCCAATCCATTGTGTGCCCAAGAAGGGCGGAATAACCGTTGTTCCCAATGAACACAACGAGTTGATTCCCACTCGTCTCGTTACTGGGTGGAGAGTTTGTATAGACTACCGCAAACTCAATGATGCCACGAGAAAGGATCATTTCCCTCTACCTTTTATGGACCAAATGCTTGAACGATTAGCAGGAAATGAATATTACTGCTTTCTTGATGGTTTCTCGGGTTATTTTCAAATACCCATCGATCCCCAAGATCAAGAGAAGACTACATTCACTTGTCCCTATGGCACTTTCGCTTACAAAAGAATGCCTTTTGGCTTATGCAATGCCCCCGGGACTTTCCAAAGGTGTATGTTAGCTATCTTCCATGACATGGTTGAACAAACCATGGAAGTCTTCATGGATGATTTCTCGGTCTTCGGGGATTCCTTCTCTTCTTGCCTTGCTAATTTGGAACGTATGCTTAAGCGGTGCGAAGACACTCGCCTTGTTCTGAATTGGGAAAAATGCCATTTTATGGTAAAAGAAGGCATCGTGTTAGGACATAAGATCTCAAAAGCCGGTCTTGAAGTAGACCGTGCTAAAGTCGATGTTATCGCAAAGTTGCCTCCACCTTCAACCGTGAAGGGTGTGAGAAGTTTCCTGGGTCATGGGGCTTCTATCGTCGATTTATCAAAGATTTTTCTCAAATCGCTCGCCCGATGACCCACCTCTTGGAAAAAGATACTCCTTTTATCTTTTCCAAAGAGTGTCTTGAAGCCTTCAACTCGCTTAAAGATAAGCTTACTAAGGCACCCGTCTTAGTTACCCCTAATTGGGAGCTGCCTTTTGAGTTGATGTGCGATGCTAGTGATTTTGCTATTGGAGCGGTTCTGGGACAAAGAGTGAACAAACACTTCCAACCAATCCATTACGCTAGCAAGACAATGACGGGGGCACAATTGCATTACACGACAACCGAAAAAGAGCTTTTAGCTGTTGTCTATGCCTTTGAAAAGTTCCGCCCCTATCTTATCCTTTCCACCACAATTGTGTACACCGATCATTCCGCGCTAAAGTACTTGTTGACAAAGCAAGATTCCAAACCAAGACTTCTTCGCTGGGTTTTGCTGCTCCAGGAATTTAAAATCGAAATTCGCGATAAAAAAGGAGCAGAAAACCTAGCCGCGGATCATCTCAGCAGACTTGAGGATCCGTACCAAGGGGATCATCCGAACAAAGAAATCAATGATTCTTTTCCCTTGGAGACCTTAATGTCTATAAACTCGAAGTCGAATGAAACCCCATGGTTTGCGGACTTTGCAAACTACTTGGCGGGTGGAATTCTCAAGGAAGGGTTGACGTCTCAACAAAAGAAGAAGTTCTTCACCGACATTAAGACTTACTTTTGGGACGACCCTTACCTATTCAAACAATGTGCCGACCTGATTATCCGCCGATGTGTTGATGGACCGGCAGCGTCTGAAATCCTTGATGCTTGCCACAAAGGACCCACCGGTGGTCACTTTGGTCCCAACTACACCGCCAAAAAAGTGTTTGATTCCGGATTTTATTGGCCCTCCATATATCGTGATGCTCACAATATGGTTAAACGATGTGATGTTTGCCAAAAGCAAGGCAAAATCACACATAAAGACGAGATGCCTCAGAATTTCATACAGGAATGTGAAATTTTTGATGTGTGGGGTATCGACTTTATGGGGTCATTCCCTTCATCTAAAGGAAACAAATACATCCTTGTAGCCGTTGACTACGTTTCAAAGTGGGTTGAAGCCAAAGCTTTACCTACTAATGACGCAAGGGTGGTTTGTCACTTTTTGAAAGCTCTATTCGCTAGATTCGGTGTGCCTCGTGCCATTATTAGTGATCGTGGGACTCATTTTTGCAATGACCAATTCGCAAGAGTCATGGCTAAGTACGGTGTAAACCATCGTCTTTCCACAGCCTATCACCCACAAACTAATGGCCAGGCTGAAATATCCAACCGAGGACTTAAGCGAATTCTTGAAAGGACCGTGGGAGAGCATCGTGCCGCATGGGCTGATAAACTTGATGATGCTTTGTGGGCTTTCCGTACTGCTTACAAGACTCCGATCGGCTGTACGCCTTATCGTCTTGTGTACGGGAAAGCGTGCCACCTCCCCATTGAGTTGAAGCACAAGGCTTATTGGGCCTTGAAATGGGCCAATTTTGATATCAACAAAGCCGGTGACCTACGCAAGATCCAACTCAATGAGCTCAATGAACTCCGTAATGAGGCTTATGAAAATTCTTTGATCTATAAGGAAAGAACTAAGCTCATTCACGACTCCAAGATCAAAAACCGAGAGTTCCATGTTGGAGACAAAGTCTTACTTTTTAACTCTCGGTTGAAAATCTTTTCGGGCAAGCTCAAATCTTGTTGGTCCGGCCCATTCACCATTGCCCAAATTTTTCCATATGGTACTTTCGAGCTCGCTCAACCTAATGGACCGAATTTTAAGGTGAATGGCCAACGAGTGAAGTTGTACTTTGGTGAGGACACCTCTCAGGAGGTGATTTCATCCCTCACCACGTTCCCCATGAACTGAATTTGGGTCGAGTCAGGCTCGTGACTCGGTTATCAAAAACAAGCGCTCCTCGGGAGGCAGCCCGAGTATCTATCCCTTTAACCCCCTAAGTGTAGGGGAGTACCTATTTTGGTCGTCTGTGTTTGTGTGGTGATGTGATTACAGGAATAACTACAATCTTGGAAATCTTTGAAGAACCGTGCTCCCGTGTTATCCGAAATCCGGTTCTATCTCTCAACTATCGTGATTCAATTTTCTCCATACTCACATTTGAAATTGATCACTTTAGTCGTCTCTTCCTTAACTCGAGTTAACCAACGTGCACAATGTCATAAGTGTAGGGGAGACTTTTCCCACATGCTTAAACATTGAGGACAATGTTTATCTTAAGTGTAGGGGAGACTTCTATCGAAGTTTTAAGTGGACTTTTCCATGAAAATGCCTTCATTTATCCAGAAAATCCTATTTTTCAACATTTTTCAAATTTTTTATTAACTTTGGCCATTTAGTTGTAATTTTTAAATTTTTATTGTTGCTTTCATATGTATATATTCCACAATAAAGTTAAAAATTTTCATAAAGTGGTGTAGCTAGTTTTGAAATCTTTGACACATTAGGCCCGTTGCGTTTATTTTGACTCAACCCGAATAGACTTATCCAAGTTTATTCTAGCTAGTATCCTTAACCATGTAGACCTTAATTGGTTTATTAGGCTAAGTGTCCACGAGTCTCATTACTTGAGATTTTAAATTGTGGAGGACGAGAAATGATAGAGTCAATTATAAGTCGGTATTCTTGCACAAGCTCACTTGGTGTAATTATTTGCCTATTCTCCCATCACTTGCTAATAATTTATCTGCAATAAGTAAGGTCGTACGATTTGAAAAGTTACTTAGCTTCTAGCCCAAGATCGTTTAAAAGTTGCTCGGTAATGATAAGAGTTCATAGCCAAGGCATAACTTATGAAGCGGGGCGCGAAGATTGGCGAGTCCAAAAAGGCCCTAACAAGGCATGAGGATTCCATTTTATTGCTGAAGATCCAATGTGATGTGAAAAGCATTATTCCTAAAGTCAATATGAAGGATCAAGACTCACGACGAAAAGCAATCAACTCCCATAAAGATCATGGAGAAGTCTATCCGAAAAGACCCTAACAAGGTATGAGGATAAATAGATCCAAGTCCGAAAAGGAGGCGGATCGTTGTATCTCAAAATCCCAATTAGAGATTGAAGAAATAATCATGAAGTCGTGGTCAACAAAATTGGAGTACCCCTCAAAAGTCTCCAAGTGAAGAAATTCTATTATGATGAGAAGACCATTATCTCAAGAACGTCTCTCGAAGATATGAAGTATGAAGTACATGCCAAATATCGGCCCGAGAAAGGTCTCAAATCATGAACCAAGTTATGCCAAGATATGAACTTTTTGATATCCCGAGAAGCAGTTTTAAGAGATTTTGTCCTTTAGCTAACTATTGATCAAATCGTCCCACTTTGCTTTCAGCCTAAATAAAATATCGAAATAAGTCCCAAAAATGCATCTTCATGATCATTCTAAGACAAAAATAAAATATAAGAGATACACCTAGGAATAAGGGAGTTCAAGCATTTAATTAAGCCATGTGTGTAAGTGTTTGAATTGCTAACTTATAATAACAATGATCTCGTTTTTAAGCTTAGTTTGGGGAACGTGAAACTTGAGGGTGATAAATCTTCGCAGCACCAAAGCCCTAATGTAAGTCATTGATCTCTTTGCAAGTTATTTCCATGTAGCTATTTTTAAGAGAAAATGGTTTTCTATCCTTTTGTTTATTTTAAAGTTTTAAGTTCTCTTTGTATTTTAATAAGGCCAAGGTTGATTAATTATGAGAAAAATGTAAAATTTGCTTTATCACTAAGCATTGCATGAGGGCATGGCAATGGTTAAGTGTAGGGAATTTGATAGGTGTGTAAACACCCATCCTTTTACCACTTAATTCTGGCTAAAACAAGACCAAAACACGTATTTAATATCATTTGTTCGGAATTATGCGTGGTTTTTGTGTTTATTGTATTTTCAGAGCTAACTGGATGATTATTAAAGAAAACATGGGATTGCACGGGTTTTATCAAGGAAAAAGACTAAAGACGAAGTCTATTGTCCAAGAGATGCAAAAGATTTGAAGTCAATGGGCCTATTTGAAGATTTATCGAAGAAAAGGACCAAAGATCGAAGATTTACATATGTCGAAGAAACTCAAGTCTATTTAACGAAGAAATTAAAAGACGAGTTGAATTTAATCGACGACAAATCCCGAATCAAGAATCGAAAACGTCAAATTTTCTGAAAAGACGAGAAGACAAGAAGAAAGGGAGAAAGCCCACTCACCAACGAACCACTAGGACTATATATAGATTTTCCTTCACACAAATTAGAGAGCTAGCTTTCATTTTTCCTTTTTTTTCCCAGTTTTAGGTTCGGTTCATCACAAACACCATTAGGGTGTTTGGTGATTTTTCATTTTTCTTTCAATCTTGTAAGTGTTTAATCTTTACTCTTGTTACCTTTACATTAATCCTTTAATTCCATCTTTTCATTCATCTTGTTCTTCATCATCTTCTATTGCAAGTTCTTAAGCTTTTTATTTGATTCAAGTTTGATCTTAAAAAGTTGTTGATTTAGTGTTTTTATTGGTGGGATTTATTGCTTATGGTAAATAAAAGATTATTGGTTAGTTTGGTAAAACCTTTTTGATTATTCGAGTTGATTTGGATTTAAAACCGTGTCCCCTGTTCTTACGCATCTGCTGCTGTTCTTCATTCGAAACTTTCCGAACAGAACATATTTTCCGAATAGTCGATTTCTTATTTCCCTTACTCGGAATATCTCAGGTATTCCGAACAGAACTTATTTTTCCGAATTGGACAATTTTCCGCATAAGCTGTTTTTCCGAATTGAGCACTTTATTCCGAATAGGGAATATTTTCCGAATAGGCCCACTTTTCCGAATAGTCCTTTCTTTCCGCATAAACCATGTTTTCCGAATAAACATTTTATTCCGAATAGAATTGTGTTTTTTTCGCATAAGGGTGTTTTTTCCGAATAACCTGAACTTTCCGAATAGCATTCCTTTTCCGCATAGACAACCTTATTCCGAATAGCACTTATTTTCCGCATAGACATACATTCCGCATAGGGCCTTGTTTTCCGAATTGGGCATTATTCCGAATTGAGCTTCATTTCGCATAGACTATTTTTCAGTAAGGGTATTTTTCCAGATTTAATTCAATTCAAGTATTATTTTTTTTTTCATTGTTGATTGTTTCAAGTTTATATCATTATCACTTTAGTCATTTCTCTGTTTAGTTGATTAGAAAACCAAAACCACTTTTTGTCACCAAGAACAAATCATTCCACTTTTAACTGGGATCAATTCGAGAGGATTCCGAGAAAACGAACTTTTCATCATAGAAAAATTCATGTATCAGATTGCGTGGTGATGTAAGCAAGGTGAAGTATCTACTCACCCCCCATACTAAAGCTAAACAGTGTCCTCAATGTTTCGAGTCTAGGGGTGAAACACCCCCATACTAGAGATGAAGTTGAATGCCTAATCTAGGATGGAAAGGGTGGAAACATTAAATCAATAGCCGTTTATGAAGTGTGCTAAAAACCTACGGTTTAAACAATTAAGGATATATCATGTGGATATCGAGAAATTCTTCAAAGCAAACGATCGAGTGCTCCCGTAAAACGAACATGAGAGGATCCAATCGTGAAGATAATGATCATCTAAAAACCACAATGCACAAACAACCACGGAACAAAGGTTGGAATGGCACAAATCCCCTCACGTAAGCTACATTAGGAAGAGATAATATGTACATGGATAAGCATGGGATTTCCCCCACGAGGAACCTTGTTCTTGATAACCGAGTCAAAAGCTCGAATCGAATCCCCATAAATATGATCATTTAGGGATAATCATGGTATGGTCATTTTGGTGGGGCTTACATGTAATCAAGGCCCAAAAGCAACCGTGAATAAAGGCAAAGCCTTTATACCGGGATCGAAGATCGTATCCTCACATTTTGTTGAAAATAAAATACGCAAAACCGAAGGATACGTCTTGTAAGGAAGAAAACTCCTTACAACATATGAAAACTCATCAAATCTGAGGGGATGGGTAGGTTCACTTTGAAATATGGTTGAAATATAAAGAGAATCACCAAAAATAGGAGTTTCAAAATTTCCACCCGGATCGAAGGAAAAAGCCTCATTAAAATCCTCATTCTCATCGAGACCATCGGTGAACCCCTTGAGAATGGAATCGTCACAAATAGAAAGAGAAGTCTCAATCGTATGAGACGCCGGGTGGGTGACTAGCAAATCCGGCTCATCGAGTTTACGACCCTTAGAATCCGCACTCTCGATGTCCTCGAACGTCTCATCAAAGAGAGGATTTACGTCACCAAAAATTAACGCGTCATCAAATTCGAATAAAGGGTTCGAAAAGATTTTAAAATCGGCATTTTGAATGTCCTAGTCGATTAGTGACTCATCATCACTAGCGAAAAAATCATCGTCATTGAAAAGAGGGTTCGACAAAGTCATTGATTCTCTCCCTGAGGTGTCAATGGGAGAGACATCATCACAAGAAATGGAATCACACTCACTATCGTGATTTGCCTCGTTAGAATCTTCTTGGAAAAATTCATCGAGAGAAAAATCACTTACATCATCTTCGGAGAAAACCGTAGGCTCACTTTGGATTGGAATAGGGATCTCGACACTAGGATTAGTGCTAAGATTCATCTCCCCCATACGTAGAGAGGCATCGGTTTCTGTAGTGGGTATAGGAGTAAAAGGCTCTTCATTTGAAGATTTTGCCTTAGTGGTTTCGACATCAGCGTCAAAAAACGTATCAATGGGGAGCAAGGCCATCGGTGGACTTCTCACATGATAAATCCATAATCTCACACGATGTGGGATTAGAAGTAAAAGGCTCGTCACGAGACGTTGTAGCCTTGATGGTTTCCAATTGGTCCTTCAGAGGGATCGAATGTGGGTTCTCAAAAGACGTAGAAATAGTAGTAACGTGTCCCTCCGAAATTAATTTTTGATACTCTTCAAAAATCGACGGGTCAACGATTCTCCTTAAAACCTTATAAATTTCTTCATTTTTCAAAATAACTTAACGGAATTTCTTCGTCAAAATTTTTTGTATTTTGATTTTGAAAATCTTTGATAATTTCAACTTCACTAGATAAATTAGGTTCCAAAGGTTTAACATTCATCGTTCCAACACGTGCCACGCGTTTTTCTTGTTGTTTATTTTCGAAAACATCTTCAAAAACCTCGTTCGTTGACACCCTCGTTTCCTCATCTTCGATGCTCTTTTCAACCTCTTCAACAATTGGGTTATTTATTCATTCCATAATTAGTTGATAGAGCCTCTCAAATCGTTCATCGATGCGATTAGAACTTTCGTCGCTGCGGCTACAATCAAGATCATCATTGAAAACATGTTGTGGAGATGATTGGTCAAAATCGGAATTGTAACATGGATCGGGCTCATGGGAATTTTGATGATCGAGATTGTATGGTGGGGCCTCAAAATTATCAAAACCTGAATTATCGTATGAATTGGGTTCATCATAATCCAATGGTTGGCAAGAATAAGTATCGTGAGGCCCTCCACAATTGTCGCAACACGGATTTTGAGAAAAATCCGGTTCTTCTTACGGATAACCACCCCCATTGTCATAGTTGTAACTCCTATATTGTGGAGGTGATTCGTCAAAACCAGAGAATTCATTGTCGAAAGACGTATTTTGGTTCATCGGTTGACAATTGTACCCATAGTGAGGTTCATCTCCACAATTCTCGCCCGACGGTGAGTATTGCGAAGATTGGTCAATGAAATTCGGATTTGGCTCGTGATTGTGACCATTTGGGTATTGATTTGGACACTCATCGCGCCAATGGAAAGGGATTCCACAATATAGGCAATGGATAAGACGTTCTTCGTTAGTATACAAACAATTGGTCGGGTTACACGATGGACACGACCTAAATATTGCATAGTTGATATAATCTCCTCACCTTTCGCATACACACCATGGACAAGTCATGGAACCAAAATTTCGTCTCCCACAACCTAGGCAATGAAAATCCATGAGGAATTAAAATTTAGATGGGTTGAGAAAAAGAATTATGAAAATATAGTGAAAAATCGAAGAATCTTTTTTTGTTTTTGGTTTTTTCAATTTTTTTGGAATTTTGGTGTATTAGGTAGAAATTAATCTACAAAAACTATCCACTAATAAAAGGTCTCGATTAATGAATACAAGAAGAATGAAGGTAATTAAGTGAAGTAAAAACCCTCGTCGACTTTGAAACGTTGGCGGAACGCCAAAACGTTTCGAGGTTCAATAATTAAAGATCACAAAAATAGATGTATTAATACTTGAGTGACAAACCCTTAATCAATCGTCACTAAACCGATACGCACAAGCAAGCGGAAAAACGAGGCGGCGCGAAGCACTTAAGAGCCTTTTTATTTAGGGTGTATTTTATAACACCCGCCTTATACCCAGCTTATAGTTTGTATCAATTGAGATCAAATATCTTAAGAGTATTTATCTATTTTGCCCCTTGATTTTTGTTTGAATTCGATACAACAATAGTGTCCGGAACGCTCAACTATTGAGAAAAACGATTTTGTGTTAATTGAGTTCAATTTAACACGATTTATTTTTATGGCTAATAGTATAGAAAAATAAAAAGAAGTATTTACGATAAAAACGTAAACACTCTAACAAACACTATAAATAAGTATGGTTAAACACACCTCCCCGGCAGCGGCACCATTTATGATGTAATAAAATTAATCACTTGCTTTAGGAAAAACAAGCACTAATCGTCGGTAAGTTTTAAATTCTACGTTTTGTGAAAAACACAAAATCGAATAATCGAGTTCGTTCTCGAGGAGATATGGTGTTTAACCAACAATTATAGACGTTATTTATTCGAGTGATTACGTTTTTGGAAAGAAGGAGAGAAAATAAAACGTAGATGGATTATGTTCAAAATGATCGAAAACGCTTAAACGAACGAACGTGAAAACGCGACCAAACGAAACATTTAACCTAAAAAATAATTAAAATAAGTCAAATAGTCTAAAAATCCTAATTAAGAAAATACGCAAACCAAAAAAATTGAAAACTTTTAAATTATTTTATATTAATTTTTAACGTTAAATAAAATCCTAAAGTAACTAATAAAAAGACAAAATTCAAACTTTTTTATTTGTAAACCTCAAATACATTATTTAAAACCTAAAAAATATTTTTTTGATTTTTATAAACTTTTTATTATTTTTAATCTATTTTATAAAGTTTAACAAAAAATAGTGATAAAAATAAATAGATAAAGATAAAAATATGATTTTACTTTTGAAAAATCCCAAACTATATATACATCTAATAAAAAATGTAAATAGTGAAAAATGAAAAGCAAATAAGTTGTTTCCAGCTTATTTACTTTCGAAATTAATTAAATAAGCAAAACCCAAAACCCTTTAAATATTAAGCAAGGGAAACTGATGAAAGTTAAGTCCCTAGGGCGCGTATGGTTAGAGAGTAGGGGTGTGAGCTAGAGGTCGTGGGTTCGAGGCTGGTCAGACCCAACTTTTTGTAACTTATATTTTTTTTAACCTTTAAACACATGACCAACAGTAACACAACTTTTCAACTCAAAACCAAATCAAATAGCACGAATTAAGCACAGGTTAACCCTCAAATGCACTCAGACCTTTACTTTTTCACTATTTCTTTGTTAAGTTATTTGGGGATGTTGGATTGCTCGGCTAAGGAGATGTTCGTTTCTTGGGCCACAAACGACACCCTCACAAGTCGTTGGACTTGTGAGTAGTCAAGACTCTTAACATAAAAGCAAATCAAACACTCAACAAGACCATAAACCACAAAGGCTCAAACGAAACATGAGAACTAGGCTGCTGATGGATTCGAGTACTAATCAGTAGGCTAAATAAGCTATTTGGTGAAGGTGTTGGTTGTTGTGGGGAAATAGTGTACAGGTGTTCACAATAGGCAATCACACTCCCGAAATGTTCAACAAATCAAAGCCACAATTGGGCTTCTGTACACGCAGCAACTACAAACGAACACCCCTAACACTTCTAGCAACTTCAAAATGCTAACCTCCCTTAAATTTAGAAGACAATGACGCAAAATAAGCAGAAAGCAAACCTAGAACACAGGGAGTAAGTAAGCAAAAACCCTACGATGCACACTTAGCTACTACCGTTCACAATTCTCTCAATCAACCAATAGGGACGTAAAGTGACAGGACAGTGAGCTATCCAAGGCTTATGGCAGTTATGTAATAAGCTAAAGACCTCAATAAGATAACTTACTGAACGCAAACTATTCTTAAACCAAAAAGGGCCTATCACTAAGCAAATCTTAAGTTTATGACACCTTAAATACCAAAATTAAACCTCCAAAACCTAACTGATGCTATGGTATGGGTTATTTTGCTATGCTCGCTGTAGGGTTTATTGTTGTTGTTGGAATTCAATGGGACACAAGGCACGAAAAACACAGCAATAAACACTACTCAACCAAAACATAAACACACTGCCACGCCTCCTATGCACAATTTTTATATAAACAAAAACTTGCATGCACTTGTTTTACTTGGGTATTCTTTTTATTTGTTGATTTCTTACCACCAACACAAACACCAAACACAAAGTACAATCTTAATACACTTGCAAATCACGCCATAGTCATAGTTAATTTGCACAGAATTTCAAAATTCAACTTTTTCTTAATCGTAGTTCTATTGGTTTGCTGTTTGGTTAAGGACAGTGGGCACAAATCATAAACACACAACAAAAAATCTCAATTCACTCTACTAATTATTCAGATTAAGCGCATAGAATAATGCAAATAATGCTAAGAATCAAACTCAACAGAAGCAAACTATAAAACAGTGGCCTAAAGAGTGACTACTTGGTGGACTTTCTTGTTGAGCAATACGTCTAGTGAGCTCCCAAATCTCAACCTAAACTAACAAGTTGCAAAAGAATTTTACCTTAAATGCTATCAGTGAACAAGACACACGAACCTAACTCAAACTCTAAATCCTAAAATGCCTATGTGACGGTATTGGGGGCGTCGTTGTCACACTCCCAAAATATCAGAGTATAATGGCGACAAGGGAGTGGTGACGTCATGATTATCATACGCACATAGTCACAAAGAACGACCTCTAAATGAGACGTTCGGAAAATAGATCACTTGTAATTAATAAAATAAATAGTTTTAACAAAGTGCAGAAGCATAAACTGAATACAGTTACAAAACATAGTTTTCTCAAATGGTACAAATGATCGTTGTTTCAAAGAAATGACGGCAATGCATGAGACCTCATTTAGCATCTTCCTTCTTAATACCTGAGAAAAACATTGCTAACGTGTCAACATAAAGTTGGTGAGTTCATAGGTTTAGTTGATTGGAAATATTTAATGAACCACAAGATTTTCCCAAATGTGATGACAATATAACAGATACAAAGTCATCCCAAAAGTATTTATTACAGTCTAAGCTCGTGACACCGAAGCGTTAACAACACCGGCAGTATAATCATATAAATGTAGCCCAAACTAGATGCCTAAACCCACGACATCCTATCTCAGACTCAAATGAAACTGTGCCCGCTTGTCCCCTTGTTGGACAAGACAGACAGGGACGTCAATCCCGATAGATCTATCCATAACATTCGCGCTTACACAAAGTAATTAACGGTTCACGATTCACGGGCCAAAGAAACTGGGTTTTTAGTGGGACTTAGACTAATATATAAATCAGTAAATGCACTTGTGTTCACACGTTAAAATCAAGCAATGTCTCACCCCAAAAGCAGTGAAAATAGTAAAGTATGGGGCTATAAACTCACCTCGTTAATTCAGCAAAGAGATCGAAGATAAAATAGCTCGAGGGTACGGTTACGCTAGCCGCGACCTATTTAATTATGAGGATCGAGTTACGATACGAAAAATTATATTATTAAAAGACACGACACCCTAGTTGTGCTTGACGAAACCATACGTTTACGGAAAAGTACGACAAATAAAAGTCGGTTATCAAACGGTCGGGTTTTACGGGTTAAATTATACCCTTAATTTACAAAATTCGTTTTATGGGCTTTTAACTAAACTTAATATAAATACTTGGCCCAAAATGGGTCCAATACCTTTACTCACAAACCGGCCCAAGGGTCCTATGACCCGGCCCGGCCCATGGGCGGAATAAACAAGGAACAGGGAGTAAATAAACGTGTGTTTACACACACAACTCTCAAAAACAGAGAGTTTCACTCTCTCTCTTCCCTCGATAATAACTCCACCGCCCCAATCTCATCTCTCTCTCAAATCTAGATCGGTTCATCCCTTCCATGGCTAATATCCTTATCAGTTTGAATATAACAATCGTGTATGGGTGATCTGAGGTGTTTAGATCGCGTGAGATGTGGGGCTTCATCCCCACATCAAACCGATTGGGTTTTCTGATGTGTTCATCCTTATGGTCACGTAAATCATTAGCCATCAATCAAAGATAAGTTTGTTTTTCCTTATTTTCTTAAAAGTTAATTGATTTTCGATTTATAAAAGATCAGTGGGTTTGATTAATTTGTATAAACTTGTTGAGAACCATATGGCTCTCGGATTTGAATTAAACGAATTAGGGTTTTGAAATATTTGGGGGTTTTTATCAATCTCGGGTTTAAATGCAATCAATTGATGTTTTCTTGTATAAAATCAAACTAATTTCAACATATAATCGGTTTATAAAATTAGGGTTTCGGTAAATTGGGGGTTTTTGCATAACTCGTTTTCAATTAAATTAACTATTGGATTCGGGTTTAGATTAGGTTTAATTAGTGTTTTAATTAATAAAAATCAATCTAGGGTTTTTATAAAATTGGGGGTTTTTACATTCGGCTGTTACTCATGATTATGTGGTGTTTTTGAAATGTGGAAAGTGCTAATTTAATGTTTAAAAGGTTTTTAAATTTTTAGGGTTTCGATTTGAAATGGGGGTTTTTATACCCGCGGCATGATTGAGGGTTTTTAGGGTGTTTCTGTAAAAATGAAAGTGATTAAGACATTTGGTTTAGATGGTATTGATTGTTGATAGTTTCGGCAGAAAGTAAGTAGCTTGGTTTGGTTCTCGGTTTGGCCTTGAATTGAGTATCGGTTTGGTTTGACTTGGGTCTCGGTTTGGTTCTTGGATTGGTCTTGTTTGTGGTCTTGGTTGGGTCACGGTTTGTTCTAAGTCAGGGTCTCGGTTTGGTCTAAGTCGGGGTCTCGGTTTGGTTGACAGAAAAGTAAAGTTGTAGCCATGTTTCAAGTATTAGTACTAAAGTTTAACCTTTTCAGTTTTTAGTTAAAAATAAGGCCGTTACAATGACTAACACATTGGTTTGTTTATTCGCAGGTTTGTACAAAACGAGCACAACTAGGACTTCATAAAGGAAAAACGAAGAGACGAAAAGACTCACAATGGGATGCTATGTTTCGGTTTTGCAGGTTCGGACGAGATGGAAGGCTTGACTCTTTCGGTTTTGCAGGTTGGGATGCGACGTGTGGGTCGGCTGGACACTAATCTTCACTCTACCCAGGAGTTGTATTTGAATGACTTGTACAGAATTTGTGTTTGTAATTTGGACTGTGATAAACTTTGTATTTGGACATTGGGTAAACTTTGGGTTGGTATTTAATCATGTATTGTTAGTCTAGGGTTAGTGTCAAGCTGAAAATGGTAACTTGTGATATACCCAAATGGGGTAAACTAGGCATGTGTGCTGTCTTGTAGTGGTTAGTGGGAAAATAAACTATGGGGTTTATTTGTAGCTAGACATGTGACTGAATTTGGGACTCTTGTAAGGCAAGTTTTGCAATAAACATGAATGAAAGTTTATACTCAAATATATATGCATGCTGTGACAGTTATATACTCGACTCGGGTTCACGATGTTTAAGTTTAGACGCGAACTGAATAAACACGACACTATAACCGTTTGACACACGATCCAAAACAAAGGCAATTGTGCGAGACTTCACGTAATCTAGTAAGTATATCAAATAAACGTACGGCAAACATAATACGCCCACCAACTTCGTGTATTGCATTCAACTTAATAATCGCGAAAACTCGAGATGTTACATATGCTCTCCCTAAAAAGGGCTTTGTCCGCAAAGCAAAATAATTAACACATTCATGTCGACAACTCGTCGGTAAACAGTTAAAGTACTCGTACTACATGAATAAATTAAGATGGAAATTTGACGAATGTCACAGTATTCCCATGTTTTAGAGATTTCGTCACGAAATCAAGACGTTGTTGTAGTAGGATGGTTAGCGAAAAGATGAGGATACTTGCTCTTGAATTGATCTTCACGTTCCCACGTGTATTCTGGACCTCTACGCGCGTTCCAACGGATCTTCACAATAGGTATACGGCTTTGCTTGAGTTGTTTGACTTGACGATCCATAACTTCTACCGGTTCTTCTACGAAGTTGAGTTTGTCGTCGAGTTGAATCTCCTCCAAAGGGATAACGAGTGCCTCGTCGGCTAAGCATTTCTTCAGATTGCAAATGTGGAACACATTATGCACTCGGCTAAGTTCTTGGGGTAATTCCAAACGATAGGCTACGGGACCAATCCTCTCTATAATCTTGAAGGGTCCAATGTAACGAGGATTTAACTTTCCACGCTTTCCAAAGCGAATCACACCCTTCCAAGGTGAGACCTTTAACCTGACTTTATCACCAACCTCAAACTCAAGGGGTTTGCGTCTCATATCAGCATAACTCTTCTGTCGATCCCTTGGGCTTGCATACGGCTCTTAATCTTAAAGATCTTCTCAGTAGTCTCGTGTATGATCTCGGGTCCAGTGAGTTGTGCTTCACCGACCTCTGCCCAACACACGGGTGAACGACACTTCCTACCATACAGTGCTTCGAACGGCGCTGCCTTAATGCTAGTGTGATAACTATTGTTGTATGAGAACTCCACCAGAGGTAGGTGTCTATCCCATCTATTTCCAAAGTCAATCACACAAGCTCTCAGCATATCTTCTAAGGTTTGAATGGTCCGTTCACTTTGACCGTCAGTTTGGGGATGGTATGCAGTGCTCATATCCAACTGCGTTCCCAATGCCTTCTGCAGTGACTTCTAAAACTGCGAAGTAAATCGGCTGTCTCGGTCGGAGATTATAGACACAGGCACACCGTGCTTCGTGACTACTTCCTCCAAGTATGTCCTTGCTAACTTATCCATTCCATCAGTCTCCTTGATGGGTAGGAAATGAGCCGATTTGGTGAGTCGGTCGACGATTACCCAAATCGTGTCGAATCCGGTTGCGGTCTTTGGTAGCTTGGTAATGAAATCCATAGTGATCCTTTCCCACTTCCATTCTGGCAGTTCGGGTTGGACCAATAATCCTGATGGTTTCATATGTTCGGCTTTGACTTTGGCACAAGTCAAACACTTGTTAACGTATGTAGCAATATCCGCCTTCATGTTCGGCCACCAATACAACATCTTCAGATCATGGTACATTTTGTCAGATCCCGGATGTATGGAGTACTTTGACTTATGCGACTCATGCATAATCAAGGATCGTAGGTCACCATGGCATGGCAACCAACTCCTATTATCAAGGCATAACGTTCCATCCGAACGTGCTTCCAACTTCTTTATCATTCCTCCAACATCTTCAGTCTTGAAAATTTCTTCCTCGACTGCTTCTTTCTGAGCCTTGAGAATTAAGGATGGAAGGTCTAAGTCAATGGTCATCATTAAAGCCTTCACCCTAAGAACTCTCTCCTTTCGACTCAAAGCGTCGGCCACGACATTTGCCTTGCCCGGGTGATAACGGATTTCGCAATCGTAATCACTGAGCAACTCTAGCCAACGTCGTTGTCTCATGTTGAGTTCCTTTTTATTCAAAATATGTTGTAGACTCTTATGATCAGTGAATACAACACACTTAGTACCATAAAGGTAGTGTCTCCAAATCTTCAAGGCAAACACCACTGCTCCCAACTCTAGGTCATGAGTTGTGTAGTTCTTCTCGTGCACTTTTAGTTGTCTTGATGCGTAAGCTATGACCTTAGTCCTTTGCATCAGTACTGCACCTAACCCTTTTATGGATGCATCACAATACACCACAAAGTCTTCATTACCCTCGGGTAGGGCTAGTATGGGTGCTTCACACAACATCTGCTTCAATGTCTGGAATGCCAAATCTTGATCCTCCTTCCACTCAAACTTCTTATCCTTTTGAGTCAATTCCGTCATTGGTTTAGCTATCTTGGAGAAACCTTCAATGAATCTCCTATAGTAACCAGCAAGACCTAAAAATTGGCGGATCTCCGTGGGTGTTGTTGGAGTCGCCCAATCCTTTACGGCCTCGATCTTAGCAGGATCAACGTGAATACCACTGCTGTCGATCACATGCCCAAGGAATTGCACTGTGTTTATCCAAAATTCACATTTGGAAAACTTTGCATATAACTTCTCCTTCCTTAGCAGCTCTAATATGGTCTTCAAATGTTCCTTGTGCTCTTCTTCATTACGAGAATAGATGAGAATGTCATCGATAAATACAATCACAAACTTGTCCAAGTATGGTTTGCAAACTCGGTTCATGAGATCCATGAATACCGCAGGCGCGTTTGTCAAACCGAAAGGCATAACTTGGAACTCGTAGTGTCCGTACCGGGTTCTAAAAGCCGTCTTATGAACGTCTTCCTCTCTAACCCTTAGTTGATGATATCCTGACCTTAAATCGATCTTCGAGTATATGCTAGATCCTTGCAATTGGTCGAAAAGATCGTCAATCCTCGGCAATGGGTAGCGGTTCTTTATCGTCAGCTTATTCAATTCTCGGTAATCGATACACATTCTAAAGGATCCATCTTTCTTTTTGACAAATAAGACCGGCGCTCCCCAAGGTGAGGAACTTGGTCTAATGAAACCCTTGTCAGAAAGTTCCTTTATCTGTTCAGCTAACTCTGTCATCCCGGCCGGTGCTAGACGGTATGGGGCTCTAGCAACAGGCGCGGCTCCTGGTGTAAGCTCGATGTGAAACTCCACTTGCCGTGCTGGTGGTAGTCCGGGTAAGTCCTCTGGGAATACGTCCGGAAAGTCTCTAACGATCGGTACATCTTCCACCTTCTTCTCGTGATCTTCTTCTCCTTCCTGTTGTGTTACTTGAACCAAGAATACCGGACATCCCTTCTCAATGTATCTTTGGGTCCTGATACATGAGATGACTTCCAATCTTGATCCATTCTTCACTCCACTTCTTTCGCCTTGTATGATGAGTACGTCGTTTCCATAAGGAACACGGACACACTTCTCATGACATACAATCTCCGCGTGATGCTTCGACATCCAATCCATTCCAATGATGACGTCAAAACTTCCCAATTCTATAGGGAGTAGGTCGATACTAAACGAACGACCTTGTAGCCTTACACTACATCCTTTCAGAATAACGTCGGTGGTTACTGACTTCCCATCGGCTAATTCTACATTATACTTAACGTCTAACGCAGTAGGGGTAACATTTAGGCGTTCACTAAATATAGACGACACAAAACTCCTATCCGCACCAGAATCAAATAGTACTGAAGCATAGTTGTTATTGACTAGAAACGTACCAGTCACAACGTTGTTGTCTTGCACTGCAGCTTCAGCACAGAGATGATACACTTTGCTAGGTGCCGTGAATCCTCCAGGAGAACTAGTTGTGGCTCGGTTATTCCCTCCTCGGTTCCCTTGATTCTGCTTCTGGTTCCCTTGGTTGTGATTTTGATTCCCTCGAATCTGGTTACTACGACCTTGGTTCCCACTGCTTGGACATTTGTTCTTGTAGTGACCTTTCTCTCCACATCCAAAGCAAGTGACATTTGCTCCTTGGCCACCTTGCGTTCCAGGTCCTCTTTGATTAGTAGAACGAGGTGGTGCTCGACATTCCTTTGCCTTATGTCCCGCCTTCCCACAATTGTAGCACGTAGGGGGACATGCTCCTTCGTGGTGTCGGCCACATTTTCCGCAGAAAGGAAGTCTTCCAGCGTAGTTTCCAGTATTTCCTTGTCCAGCAGTAAACACTCTTGCTACTTCTTGTCGCTTGTTCTGGTTGTAGTTGTTTGGGTTGTTGCTGTTGTTGGTATTGTTGGTATTGTTGTTGTAGTGGTTGCCAGACCACTTTCTTTTATCCCCAGTATTCTCTCCCAACTCCTGTACCACTTGGTACATCAGACTCTGAGCCATGTCGATTGCCTCGTGCAAATCAGTCGGCTTGGATGAAGTCACATTCCCTTTGATGCTCAAAGGTAGTCCTTCAATGTATCGCTCCAACAATCGGTCGTCGTTGGGCACCATTTCAGGACATAACAAGATCAGCTCTTGAAAGCGCTGATTGTAAGCAGTAAGAGCAGTACCCTTGACCTTCAGGTTCCACAGCTCAACTTCCATCTGCTTGACTTCATTTCGTGGGCAGTATTTCCTCACAAACATAGCTTTAAATTCACTCCAGGGCGTCGCTTGTGCAACGTCAATGGTCACTGCACGAGCATAGACGTTCCACCAAGTCAAAGCACCATCCACTAACGTGCTTGACGCAAACTTCACCTTGTCGGCTTCAGCGACATTGCTAATCCCAAATTGGGATTCTAGCTTCTCAAACCATCTGGTTAATCCTACTGCTCCTTCAGTAACGCGAAAACTTACTTGCGTAACTGCACGAAATTCATTGTAGGTACAAGTCCGTGCAATAGCATTAGTAGCTCCTTGGTTGGTCTCCTCCTGTGTGCTAGCTGTACGATTTGCTTCAGCGGTCGCGAGTGCCTCGGCCACTCGTTCGGGTATCATTTGGCTTAGCATGACGGTGTCAATTCCACCGGTAGCGGCTGGCGGATTCTGCGTTTCGGATCTTCTAACTGGCGCCATAATCTAACAAGGTAATAGGATAATGAGTTTTGCCAGACATAACATGCATGGCACACACAATACAATTATGAAATGCTCCAGGATATAATACACAATATATAATGATCTCACAATTTTTGTAACCCATAATATCATTCATAGAATCGTTTGATAGTACATCATAGTTTGTCATAACATAATAAAAGAAAATAAAATACCAACTAGCTAAGATAACTTCAAAGCTTAGTGGTCATACAAGGATAGGTCGATAGTACAAGATAAATCTAACTAGTGCCCTCACGGCGCTGATGAAGCTCTCTCTCCAACTCTGCTAACCTCCTCTCAACCACGAGCTCACGAGCCTGGGAATCTCTCAGTCTAACATCGTTGTCATGACAAGCGGCTCTAAACCTCTTATCCAAGTCTGCAACAGGGTCCTCTACTGGTGCCTCTAGTCCGCCTGTCTCCACCAATGGCTCTACTCCCCAACGGGTCATCAGGCTCCCAATCTCCTCAAGACGAGCGTTCGGCATGGATTCCATCTGATCAAGAACAGTAAGAAGCTGTCCTCGTAGACGGGTCACACATACTGTCAACACTGTCTTATCCCTAACTGGACTCTTCTTCGCCAGTGCCTCCAACTTATCCTGCACTTCATTATACTCTTCACCTAAAGCCTCTACAGCATCCTCCGACCTGTTCAATCGTGTCGTCACACATCCATCTGCCGCCCCAAGCATCACCACCGTCGATATAGCTCTCCTAGGAAGAGGAGTCGTAGCTCTCGGCCCAGTAGAGATACCAGCATCAGTAAGCATCTCTTGGTACACAGCAGGTACAGTCTCTGGTGGTGGTAGTAGTAGTGGTGTCTCTGGGACAGGACTGGCAGGTGTGCGGGCTGCATGCCTGTCAGTGGCAGTGAAAGGTATGAGGGGTCGGTAAGGTGAAAGTGGTGGTCGAGCAGCTCTCCCCCGAAGACGTCGTCTCACATAGTAGAAAGGTAGAGTACCAGGTGCTGGAGCAGGAATAGCAGTCCTTTCTCCTTCGTCTTCAGATGAAGATGAGGAGATGTGTGCTAGGGAAACCTCAGGAGTAGCAGCATATGCAGTAGGAGGGTCCTCAGTGTCTGTGACCTCCATAGGCTCTCCTTCCCCATCTGTGAACTCCATCTCATCATCCTCTGTCTCCTCTACCGTCTCATCTCCAGTCACTGATGTCTGACCTGGTGACTGCACCACGTCAGTGTCTAAGTCATCCTCTCCTCCGCCCTCTAGGCTAAGTACATCGTCAGCTGATGCATCAGGAATACGGATCGGTGAATGACGAGCCTCCTCAGTCTCTCTCTCTGTATCGTCATCTGAAACCATCCGGTACCACGGATATCCTGACGGCGATCCTCTAGGTAGTCCTACTGATGAACTGATAGTCGACTGTGAACTACGGTTGTAGTACGCTCCTGTAGACGTGGAATCATCGGATGAAGACATCGCTGTAATCATAAACAAAATAAATGTGTGTAAATATCTTATAAAATTAGTCCGTAAAAAAGGACATTAACATAACATAGCAATCATTGTTGAATCCACATGTATCCCATATAACATAATTCAGATTTTGTTGTTGCACATGTAACCCATGTAAATATACCTCGTAATTGTTAAATCACATGTGTCCCATTTATTACTTATGTATCTACATATACTTAATACTTACAATCCGTATGATAATCGATTAAACATAGAGCAGTTATAGTCTAGAGTTACTAAATGCAACCTAGTTCTCTATAACTATGGCTCTGATACCAATCTGTCACACTCCCAAAATATCAGAGTATAATGGCGACAAGGGAGTGGTGACGTCATGATTATCATACGCACATAGTCACAAAGAACGACCTCTAAATGAGACGTTCGGAAAATAGATCACTTGTAATTAATAAAATAAATAGTTTTAACAAAGTGCGGAAGCATAAACTGAATACAGTTACAAAACATAGTTTTCTCAAATGGTACAAATGATCGTTGTTTCAAAGAAATGACGGCAATGCATGAGACCTCATTTAGCATCTTCCTTCTTAATACCTGAGAAAAACATTGCTAAAGTGTCAACATAAAGTTAGTGAGTTCATAGGTTTAGTTGATTGGAAATATTTAATGAACCACAAGATTTTCCCAAATGTGATGACAATATAACAGATACAAAGTCATCCCAAAAGTATTTATTACAGTCTAAGCTCGTGACACCGAAGCGTTAACAACACCGGCAGTATAATCATATAAATGTAGCCCAAACTAGATGCCTAAACCCACGACATCCTATCTCAGACTCAAATGAAACTGTGCCCGCTTGTCCCCTTGTTGGACAAGACAGACAGGGACGTCAATCCCGATAGATCTATCCATAACATTCGCGCTTACACAAAGTAATTAACGGTTCACGATTCACGGGCCAAAGCAACTGGGTTTTTAGTGGGACTTAGACTAATATATAAATCAGTAAATGCACTTGTGTTCACACGTTAAAATCAAGCAATGTCTCACCCCAAAAGCAGTGAAAATAGTAAAGTATGGGGCTATAAACTCACCTCGTTAATTCAGCAAAGAGAACGAAGATAAAATAGCTCGAGGGTACGGTTACGCTAGCCGCGACCTATTTAATTATGAGGATCGAGTTACGATACGAAAAATTATATTATTAAAAGACACGACACCCTAGTTGTGCTTGACGAAACCATACGTTTACGGAAAAGTACGACAAATAAAAGTCGGTTATCAAACGGTCGGGTTTTACGGGTTAAATTATACCCTTAATTTACAAAATTCGTTTTATGGGCTTTTAACTAAACTTAATATAAATACTTGGCCCAAAATGGGTCCAATACCTTTACTCACAAACCGGCCCAAGGGTCCTATGACCCGGCCCGGCCCATGGGCGGAATAAACAACGAACAGGGAGTAAATAAACGTGTGTTTACACACACAACTCTCAAAAACAGAGAGTTTCACTCTCTCTCTTCCCTCGATAATAACTCCACCGCCCCAATCTCATCTCTCTCTCAAATCTAGATCGGTTCATCCCTTCCATGGCTAATATCCTTATCAGTTTGAATATAACAATCGTGTATGGGTGATCTGAGGTGTTTAGATCGCGTGAGATGTGGGGCTTCATCCCCACATCAAACCGATTGGGTTTTCTGATGTGTTCATCCTTATGGTCACGTAAATCATCAGCCATCAATCAAAGATAAGTTTGTTTTTCCTTATTTTCTTAAAAGTTAATTGATTTTCGATTTATAAAAGATCAGTGGGTTTGATTAATTTGTATAAACTTGTTGAGAACCATATGGCTCTCGGATTTGAATTAAACGAATTAGGGTTTTGAAATATTTGGGGGTTTTTATCAATCTCGGGTTTAAATGCAATCAATTGATGTTTTCTTGTATAAAATCAAACTAATTTCAACATATAATCGGTTTATAAAAATTAGGGTTTCGGTAAATTGGGGGTTTTTGCATAACTCGTTTTCAATTAAATTAACTATTGGATTCGGGTTTAGATTAGGTTTAATTAGTGTTTTAATTAATAAAAATCAATCTAGGGTTTTTATAAAATTGGGGGTTTTTACATTCGGCTGTTACTCATGATTATGTGGTGTTTTTGAAATGTGGAAAGTGATAATTTAATGTTTAAAAGGTTTTTAAATTTTTAGGGTTTCGATTTGAAATGGGGGTTTTTATACCCGCGGCATGATTGAGGGTTTTTAGGGTGTTTCTGTAAAAATGAAAGTGATTAAGACATTTGGTTTAGATGGTATTGATTGTTGATAGTTTCGGCAGAAAGTAAGTAGCTTGGTTTGGTTCTCGGTTTGGCCTTGAATTGAGTATCGGTTTGGTTTGACTTGGGTCTCGGTTTGGTTCTTAGATTGGTCTTGTTTGTGGTCTTGGTTGGGTCACGGTTTGTTCTAAGTCAGGGTCTCGGTTTGGTCTAAGTCGGGGTCTCGGTTTGGTTGACAGAAGAGTAAAGTTGTAGCCATGTTTCAAGTATTAGTACTAAAGTTTAACCTTTTCAGTTTTTAGTTAAAAATAAGGCCGTTACAATGACTAACACATTGGTTTGTTTATTCGCAGGTTTGTACAAAACGAGCACAACTAGGACTTCATAAAGGAAAAACGAAGAGACGAAAAGACTCACAATGGGATGCTATGTTTCGGTTTTTCAGGTTCGGACGAGATGGAAGGCTTGACTCTTTCGGTTTTGCAGGTTGGGATGCGACGTGTGGGTCGGCTGGACACTAATCTTCACTCTACCCAGGAGTTGTATTTGAATGACTTGTACAGAATTTGTGTTTGTAATTTGGACTGTGATAAACTTTGTATTTGGACATTGGGTAAACTTTGGGTTGGTATTTAATCATGTATTGTTAGTCTAGGGTTAGTGTCAAGCTGAAAATGGTAACTTGTGATATACCCAAATGGGGTAAACTAGGCATGTGTGCTGTCTTGTAGTGGTTAGTGGGAAAATAAACTATGGGGTTTATTTGTAGCTAGACATGTGACTGAATTTGGGACTCTTGTAAGGCAAGTTTTGCAATAAACATGAATGAAAGTTTATACTCAAATATATATGCATGCTGTGACAGTTATATACTCGACTCGGGTTCACGATGTTTAAGTTTAGACGCGAACTGAATAAACACGACACTATAACCGTTTGACACACGATCCAAAACAAAGGCAATTGTGCGAGACTTCACGTAATCTAGTAAGTATATCAAATAAACGTACGGCAAACATAATACGCCCACCAACTTCGTGTATTGCATTCAACTTAATAATCGCGAAAACTCGAGATGTTACATATGCTCTCCCTAAAAAGGGCTTTGTCCGCAAAGCAAAATAATTAACACATTCATGTCGACAACTCGTCGGTAAACAGTTAAAGTACTCGTACTACATGAATAAATTAAGATGGAAATTTGACGAATGTCACAGTCGTTGACAGCAAGTGAAGGTTGTAATTCCACAAAGCAATGAACCTTAACTATCTTTAACACCCCTAACCTCATTCAAATAAACCAACGATGAACACATCGACGAAATTAAAACTCAAATGGCCAAATCCTACCCTATGACTAAATCCTAACATAATTTTCATAAAACAACCAAATCCAAATTCTTAAAAGCAAACACCTAATTTTTTTGATAAAATCAACTACCCCACACCCCTTAAAGATGTGTAGAATTCAACTTAGCCTGGACGGGGAATACACAGTCCACACCAAGCTTTCCCAAACACACCTTAAAGTTGAAAAAGGCAATTTTGTCTCAAAAATTTTGTTATACAAACGCCACAAATGTCCAATGCCACAACAACTATGATGAAGTAGCACTCAGATAGCACACTACAACAACAAACTTCATTACACACAATCACTAAATCTCGCATACATTCTTCCTATGGACAGAAATTATAAGAAAAGTGAAAAAGGAAAAACTAGACAAACCTCGAGAGCATACAATCCATGCTCTCGAATTTTGGAGCTTTTGTGGTAGCGAAACAACCACACGCTTCCTTTCCTTGCTAAGAATCAAAAAAATTTAAACTAAAACACAATATCACACAATCAGATTTTCTTTCACTTTCTGAACACTTTTCTTTTTTAAAAAAACTTGAAACCAAACTCTCTTTTGATAAAAATCTAACAAATAAACTTAAGAACACCTTAATCCTCACACGGATTCAAACAAAAATTAAACCAAATCGTATACCAACTTTTCAAATTTTTTTTTGAAAAAGGAAGTATAAAAACTTCAAACTCACAATCAATGGACAAATAGAAGGAACTCAGATTTTCCTCAAGATAAAAACCAAACTTTTAAAATATATAAAAGGGAATTACTTTTCAACAAAAAAACACCAACTTTTATTATTTTCAAAAAGGGAATTATAGTACTTGGAAAAATCTGGAACAAAGGGTCTTTTACAAACCAAGGACTCCTTTTATAATGCTAATAAGACTATTCTAGAATAAAAAGGATACCAAGTGAACCCTAAAAATGATTTTCCTATCCTGCCCTTGATTTTTCAAACCTTGAAAAATTAGTCAACTGCCCATGTGATGATTCTTTGTTTGAAGGTTGATGGCCAGCTGTTGGAGTTGATCACAACCCTTGAATGAAGTATTAGAGCCAAAGGAAAATCACAAAAACTGTAACACCCCACTTGGATAAGTGGACCGTTACGTGTATTTATGGCGTGTCATCAAAGCATAAGGTAAATGTCCTAAAACATTAACTGACCATAACGAAAATACCGGAATCAAACATCGGTAATCCAACCTAAGCTCAAAACATGAAAAAAATAAAATACTGAAGGAAAGGACTAAACAATGTCCAAATAAGCAGAATAATGTAAGATGTGCATTAATTCAAGAGATTTTGTATGTAAAAAGTTATCGTCTCGATCTTTTCGAATTGATTACTAGTTAAGAGTCTGACTCAATTGTTCTTGGTGAAAAAATAAAAGGGTTTGATTATCTATTGTAAGCTAAAAATGAAACTGTCGTTGAGTCAATATGTAAAGATGAAAGCTTGAAAATTTAAAACTAAAATTGAAGACTTTAAAATTGAAAAGTAAATGATTAAAACTTATAAAAATGTAAACATTAAAGATTGGATTAAAGCAAGACAAGTTAAAATAATTCTAAGTAAAAAGGCGGGAAAAGTAAAAATTCAAAAACTGGAAGTACAAACCCTTATCCGGAATCCTATCCGGAATGCTGTCCGGAATGAAGAAATGTGGCTTATCCGGAATAATGTTGTTGGGTAGCTTATCCGGAAAAATGCTCCTACTGCATATCCGGAATATGGACAAATCCCTTATCTGGAATCTTGCATTTACCACTATCCGGAATCCGAGGTTGAACTCTTATCCAGAATACTTGGTTGAGACCCTTATCCTGAATGTAAAGAAATACCTATCCGGAATAAATCATAGAACTGCTTATCCGGAATACAAATAAATTTACCTTACCTTATCCGGAATGAATAAAAGGGAACTTATCCTGAATATCCAACTGATGCTTATCCGGAATGACCTGAAGGTGACTATCCGGAATGAAGAACTGTGTGCTATTCGGAATAAAAGGTAATAGGAGATATCCGGAATACTTTGTTGAGAGGCTTATCCGGAGAAATATAACAAAACTCATATCCGCCATATTGGTTTGGCCTCTTATCCGGAATAAGGCGAAGCACACAATCGGAATAAAAGGGAAGAATGCTATAATCAGAATAAAGGGGTTTTGAAAACCCCGGATAACAGATAGATTCAAATAAGCTAAATATTAAAATTAAGCTAAAACAATTAAGCACTTAACTAAAAACTTAATCAAAAGTATTTTAAGAAAAAGTAAATAAGCTAGAATTCAAAAACTTTAAAAACACTAAATAAGCTAGAAATTAAAAAGCACTTTTTTATCAAAATATTAAACTTATCAAAAGCTACTAATTTTTATGAACTATTAAGCATAAAGATTAAGAAAATAAGCACTTTAATATATAAACTTTTAAGATCACCAATTAAATAAGCACAATCAAATAGGCTACACAATCAAACCATCAATAAAATTAAAGTAAAACTACATGATTATCAAGATTAAGAAAAAGATTAAGAAAGGTAGAATGAGAATTAAGGAAATAAGATTGATTGATTACAGATTAATATCAAAAGATTACAAGATTAATGTAAAGACTTAATAAGTTTGAAAGGAAAACTAGAGAGAAAAATTAAAAGCACACTTAAACTTAAACTACAACTACAAAAACTAACCACCTAACACCCTCCTAATGACATATTAGGAGGGTAATTATAGGAGGTGGGGAGATTACATGCTTAAGCTATCTTCTTTCTTTCTTCTCGTCTCGACTCGACTTAATTTCTTTGTCTTTCTCGACGTCGTCTCGGGATTTGTCGATATAAGTTAAACATGTCTTATAATTTTCTTCTATAATTAGACTTGAGTTCTTCGACTTCCGTTCTTTTTGCATTCTCGATCTTTCGACTTCGTCTTTAGTCTTTTTCTTCCATAAAAGCCCGTGAAAGCGCATGTTTTCTTCCTTTTGCATCTTTTGGTCCTAAAACACAATAAAAACACAAACCACGCATAATTCTGACTTTTACGACATAAAATACACGTTTTGGTCTTGTTATTTTTAGAAATAAGTGGTAAAAGGATAAGTGTTTTCACACTTATTAAATTCCCTACACTTGACCATTGCAATGTCCTCATGCAATGCACTAATTTCAAAGCACGGTTTACATTTCTCATCATAAATAACCCACCTTGGCCTTTATTAAATGCTAAACACTAAGGAAACTAAAAGAACAAAACAAGTAAAGAAATCAAAGACTTACATTGTGGTTTTAGGTCGTCATGAATGTTCATCATTCTCAAGTTTCACATTCCCCATACCAAGCTTAAAAACGATACCATTGCTATTATAAGTTAGCAAACTAACACGAACTCATGTGGCCCAATTATTCACTTAGACTCCCTTATTCCTAGGTGTATCTCTTATATTTTATTTTTGTCTTGAATGATCACGAAGATGCATTGTTTGACTTATTTTGATAATTATTTAAGCTGAAAATAAAATGGGACGATTTAATCAATAGTTAGCTAAAGGATAAAATCTTTTAAAACTGCTTATCGGGACCTCATAAAGTTCATATCTTGCATAACTCGCTTCACGATTTGAGACCTTTCTCGGATCGATATTTGGCAGCGACTTCATACTTCAAATCTTTGAGAGACGTTCTTGAAATTATGGTCTTCTCTTCATAATAGGAATTTCTTCACTTGAAGTTTTGAGAGATTCTTCATACTTGGACCACGACTTCTTCATTTTTCTCCAATCTTTATTTTGGACTTTGATATACAACGATCCGCCTCCTTTTAGGACTTGGATCTATTTATCCTCATACCTTGTTAGGGTCTTTACGGATACACTTCTCCATGATCTTTAGGGGAGTATTTGCTTTTCGTCGTGTGTCTCGATCCTTCATATTGATTTTCGATAAATGATTCTTCACATCACTTTTGGATCTTTAGCAACACAATGTAGCCCTCATGCCTTGTTAGGGCCTTTTCGGACTCGCCAATCTTCGCATCCCGCTTCAATAAGTTATGCCTTGGCTATAAACTCTAATTAATACCGAGCAACTTTTAAACGATCTTGTGCTAGAAGCTAAGTAACTTTTCAAATCGTACAACCTTATTTCTTGTAGATAAATTTATTAGCAAGCGATGGGAGAATAGGCTTATAATCATCTCTCATTCTCCACAATTTAAAATCTCAAGGAATGAGACTCGTGGATGCTTAGCCAATTAAATCAATGTTTTGGGTTTTCGAGTCATCTATAGGATCCTGCAAACTCTTAGACTTTTTCAAGTTTAGAATTCGCATTTTATAGTTCCCTTGATAAACAACTCTCTAGGATCAATTATTGTAACTTGCGAAAGTTCTTGTTCTTAACCTGTGAGAGTTAAGACTTTCGCGTTTTAAAGTTCCCTATATAAAAGCCTAGCAAAACTTGACTTAAACACGTTAAGGATACTAGTTAGAGTAAACTTAAATAAGTAAACTCGGGTTTAGTCAAAATATTCACGACTTTGAAAAATTTAAAACCACTTTATTGAAAATTTATTCTATCAAAGAAAGTAAATAACGATAACAAAAGAAAAACTTCGAGGCCAAAATAGATTAAAATTTTTGAAAAAAGAAAAATTTGATTTTCCAGTTAAAATGAGGACAAATTCATGGAAAAGCCCACATAGTTCGATAGAAGTCCCCCCTATACTTAATATAAACATTGTCCTCAATGTTTAAGCATGTGGGAGTAAACTCCCCTACACTTATGACATTGTGCACTTTGTTTAAATCTTGCTAAGGAAAGGACAACTATAGTGATTTCAATGTGAACATATAAGATATGAAATATTGAATCATGACAATTTAGGATAGAACCGGGAAAACGGGAACACGGGATCACGGTTCGTCAAAAGTCATCGAGAATGGATCTTTGAAGCTTTAATCCCTTCACAGAAGAAGAAACAAGACAACAAACACATACGGGGCTCCCCCTACACTTATTATGAAAACGGTAAAGGATAGATCACGGGTTGCCTCCCGAGAAGCGCTTGTTTTTGTTCACCGAGTCACGAGCCTGACTCAACCTAGAACTTAATTCAAGGGAAACGTGATGAGGGATGGAATCGTCTCATGAGAGATGTCCTCACCAAAGTACAACTTCAACGTTGGCCATTCACCTTAAAATTGGGCACATTTGGCTGAGAAAGCTCAATGGCGCCATATGGGAAGAATTTTGCGACGATGAATGGACCAGACCAGCGGCTCTTCAACTTTCCCGAGAAGATCTTCAACCGAGAGTTAAAGAGTAAAACTTGATCACCAATGTGGAACTATCGGTTCTTAATCCTAGCATCATGGATGATCTTGGTCTTCTCCTTGTAGATCAATGAGTTCTCATAAGCTTCATTCCTTAGTTCGTTGAGCTCATTTAGTTGAATCTTCCGAAGATCGCCGGCTTTGTTGATGTCGAAGTTAGCCCACTTCAAGGCCCAGTATGCCTTATGTTCTAGCTCGATAGGGAGGTGGCATGCTTTCCCGTACACAAGACGATAAGGTGTACAATCAATCGGGGTCTTATAAGCTGTACAGAAAGCCCACAAAGCATCATCTAATTTATCGGCCCAAGAGGCACGATGCTCTCCCACAGTACGCTCCAAGATTCGATTCAATCCGCGGTTAGATATCTCGGCTTGCCCATTAGTTTGGGGATGATAAGCGGTGGAAAGACGGTGATTGACACCGTACTTAGCCATGACTCTTGCGAATTGATCATTGCAAAAATGAGTCCCGCGGTCACTGATTATAGCACGAGGAACACCAAATCGAGCAAAAAGCTACTTCAAAAAGTTCACAACCACCCTCACATCGTTCGTAGGGAGAGCCGTAGCTTCAACCCATTTAGAAACGTAATCAACGGCTACGAGGATGTACTTGTTCCCTTTAGATGATGGAAATGTCCCCATAAAGTCGATGCCCCATACATCAAAGATTTCACATTCTTGTATGAAATTTTGAGGCATCTCATCTTTATGTGTGATTTTGCCTTGTCTTTGAAAAGCATCACAACGTTTAACCATTTCATGAGCGTCATGATAAATGGTGGGCCAATAAAATCCCGAGTCGAATACTTTCTTCGCGGTGTAATTGGGACCAAAGTGACCACCGGTGGGTCCTTTATGGCAAGCATCGAGGATTTGTAAAGCTGCCGGCCCATCAACACATCGACGAATGATCAGATCAGCACATTGTTTGAAAAGGTAAGGGTCGTCCCAAATATAATGTTCAATGTCCTTAAAGAACTTTTTCTTTTGTTGGGACGTTAACCCTTCCTTGAGAATTCCACCCACTAAGTAGTTTGCAATATCCGCAAACCACGGGGTTTCATCAAGATTGGAATTTATAGAAATTAAGGTCTCAAGGGGAAAAGAGTCATTGATCTCTTGGTTCGGATGATCCCCTTCATAAGGATCCTCAAGTCTACTTAGATGATCCGCGGCTAGGTTTTCGGCACCCTTCTTGTCACGAATTTCAATGTTGAATTCTTGAAGGAGCAAAACCCAACGAAGAAGTCTTGGCTTAGAATCTTGCTTAGTCAACAAGTACTTCAACGCGAAATGATCGGTATACACGATGGTGGTAGAAAGGACAAGATAGGGGCGGAACTTCTCAAAAGCATACACTACAGCTAAAAGCTCTTTTTCGGTAGTGGTATAATGCAATTGAGCCCCCGTCATTGTCTTGCTAGCGTAATGGATCGGTTGGAAGTGTTTGTTCACTCTTTGGCCCAAAACCGCTCCAATAGCAAAGTCGCTAGCATCACACATCAATTCAAAAGGTAGCTCCCAAATAGGGGTAACCAAGACCGGTGCCTTAGTTAGCTTATCCTTAAGAAGATTGAAGGATTCAAGACACTCTTTGGAAAATATTAAAGGAGTATCTTTTTCCAAGAGGTGGGTCATCGGGCGAGCGATTTTAGAAAAATCTTGAATGAATCAATGATAGAAGCCCGCATGACCATGGAAACTTCTCACACCCTTCACGGTTGAAGGTGGAGGTAATTTGGCTATGACATCCACTTTAGCACGGTCCACTTCAAGACCGACTTTTGAGATTTTATGTCCAAGCACAATGCCTTCTTTTACCATGAAATGGCATTTTTCCCAATTAAGAACGAGACGAGTGCCTTCACACCATTTGAGCATGCGTTCTAAATTGGCAAGGCAATGAGAGAAAGAATCACCATAAACCGAGAAATCATCCATGAAGACTTCCATAGTTTCTTCAACCATGTCATGGAAGATAGCCATCATACACCTTTGGAATGTCCCAAGAGCATTGCATAAGCCGAAAGGCATTCTTTTGTAAGCAAATGTTCCATAAGGACAAGTGAATGTGGTTTTCTCTTGGTCTTTGGGATCGATGGGAATTTGAAAATACCCGGGGAAACCGTCTAAAAATTAGTAATAGTCATTACCCGCTAGACGTTCAAGCATTTGGTCCATGAAAGGAAGGGGAAAATGATCCTTTCTCGTAGCATCATTGAGTTTGCGATAGTCTATACAAACTCTCCATCCTGTAACGAGACGCGTAGGAATCAACTCGTTGTTTTCATTGGGCATAACGGTGATTCCGCCTTTCTTAGGCACACAATGGACGGGACTAACCCATGGTGAATCCGAAATAGGGTAGATCATTCCCGCATCAAGAAGTTTGATAACCTCTTTTTTGATAACGTCATGGATCTTGGGATTCACCCTTCTTTGGCTTTTAATAGTGGATTTAAAGTCGTCCTCTATTAGAATTTTATGTGTGTAAAAGTGAGTATCAATTCCACGAATATCGGAGATTTTCCAAGTAATCGCTTTCTTATGTTTCTTCAGTACGGCGATAAGTCGGGATTTTTCTTCTTCTTTCAAGTCCTTAGCGATGATGACGGGTGACTTCTTGTTGTCTTCAAGGAAAATGTACTCGAGATGAGACGGTAAGTCCTTAACCTCTAAATCCGGAGGCTTTTCGATGGAAGGCGTAGTCAAATTCGGTTCATCGATAGAGATATCCTTAGGAGATGGTGGAGAAATATGGTCCTCATTGAGAAGTTTCTCAATGGTACGAATGTCTTCATCCCAATTGGAGGGAGAATCGTCATATTGTAAGTCCACATCTCCCAAAGTTGCTTCAAATTCTTTCAAAATGAAATCACTTTCTTCAAATGGAGTTAGTGATAGAGCAATAGACGCAACGGTCTCAACAATGGGTAGAGAAGAAGAACCACTTTTACAAGCGTCTTTGAAATGTTCTTCACAAGCCTCATCAAGAACATCAATGAAATTAACACTCTCGTTTTCAGAAGGCTGCTTAGAAAGTTTACCCATGTTGAAAACGATTTTATCGTCACCAACTCTCATAATTAATTCGCCCGCGGCTACATCAATGAGAGTGTGACCGGTCCTCAAGAATGGACGTCCAACGATTAATGGAACACGGGGGTCCATCTCGTTGTCAACGACAACAAAATCCGCCGAAAAGGTGAATTTGTCGACACCGACGAAGACATTTTCGGCTATTCCCACCAAATAAGCAACCGTACGGTTAGCTAATTCCAAATTCATTCGTGTGGGGACTAGCTCGGGTAGAGAAAATTGTTTCCAAACGCTTAAAGGCATTAAGTTTATACTAGCACCTAGATCGGCTAGGGCCATACAATTCTCTACCCCGGGGAAGTTGCAAGGAATTAGAAAACGACCCGGATCACCAAGTTTGGTGGGTAATTTCCTCAAGAGCACTGTGGAGCAATTCTTGTTAAGTTGGGTCTGAGCGATGTCAAGAAGTTTATCCTTATCACTGAGAAGATCTTTAAACATTTTAGCATACTTGGGCATGTGAGTGAGAGCCTCAGCAAAGGAGATATTGAAATTCAGTTGTTTAAACATTTTGAGAAAGTTAGAAACCTGAATATCATCCTTGTTCTTCAATTTCTCTTTCCTCAACCTCGAAGGATAAGGTATATTGGGTTTAGATGAAGGATTTGGTATGGAATTCTCACTCACATTCTTGGGTGGTGGAGGGGTAGAAGTAGAAGGTGGAGTAATTGGAGAAATAGAAGGTGGAGGAGTAGAAGTTGGAGGAATTGGATAAGTAGACTCGTTTTCCTTTGTCACAATCACCGATGTAGGTGTAGGAAGCTCGGGTTCCTTTAAACCTTTTCCACTTCCTGTGTTGATTGCTTTCATCTCCCCTCTTGGATTAGCAACGGTGTTACTCGGAAGAGAACCCGAACCAAAGGCTTGATTACTTGGGAAGAAACTAGCCATCATGTTCCTTAAGTCATTAGTTTGACTTGCCAAAGAATTTCGCATATTGGCTCGAAGATCATTCCCTTGTTTCACGATATCTGCTTTCATGTTGGCCATTTCCCGTTGAAGACTCTGCACTATCGCATCATTAGTCCTCATGTAAGTGTCAATCTCTTGATTATATGTGGTGGTTTGGGTGGGAGGAAGAGCATGGTAGGTAGGTGGTTGATAAGCGGGTGTTCGTGAACTTGATTGTTTCTTTGAGGTGGATATGGGTTCCTCTGGTTTTGATATTGATTTGGAGCTCGTGGTTGGTTTTGATTGTTGCGATTTAGGTTGTTTGGGTTTTGTGGTGGAAAACCGGGTGGTGAAAGAAAGTTGTTTGAGCGATAGCTGAGCAAATTGCGTTCACCTTGAGAACGTGGTTGATAGCCTCCCGGGGAATAGTTATCGTTAGCGGCATACACATTTTCCGGATTGTCGTGAGTCGAAGGACAATCAGTGTATGAGTTAGATCCCCCGCATATTTCACATGATTGACTCAAAACATTAACTTGGGCATTGATAGCTTTGGTGTTGTTAGCGGTTTGGAGAGCAAGTGATTCAACAAGCGAAGTAAGCTTATTAATTCTCTTGTCGCTCTCATTAGTACTAGCACTAGCCACATTAGTCCGAACACTCTTGGTTTGCACTCTAGGCTTGTTCTCAATAATATCCCAAGCGTCATTAGAAGACTTAACCAAAATATTACCCCCCGAGGCACTATTTAGTGAATCTTGGTCATTCATGCTTAACCCATTGTAAAAAGTATTTATTTGATGTACTTTTGTGAAACCATGTTGTGGACACTTTCTTAAAAGTTCCTTAAAATGGTCCCAAGATTCACTAAACGTCTCACCGTACTTTTTTTCAAAGGTAATGATTTCATTCCGCAAAGCGGTAGTACGTGAGGGTGGGAAAAAGTAATTGATGAATTTGGTCTCTAAATCCGTCCACGTAAGAATACTTTGTGGCGGTTGCTTATCAAGCCAATTCCGGGCTTGTCCCTCTAAGGAGAAAGGAAAAAGTTGCAAGCGAATCACCTCTTGTTAAACCCCATTATACTTGACCGTATTAGTGAGTTGAAGGAACCTTTTTATATGGTCATGAGGATCATCAAGTGAACGCCCTAAGAAAGGTTGAGCATAGACCATTTGAATGAAGCCGGATTTAAGCTCAAAGTTGTTGGCTCCAATATCGGGTATGACAATAGCATCAGTGTTGTCCTCTACGTGCGATTGCAAAAGCTCGATCATTGGTTGATTGTCCATGGTGACAATAGGTAGAGTAATGACTTCGGCTTGAGCTACTTTCTTCTTACGAGCACGAGTACGCATACACACCGACAAAAAGGAAAGAAAAATAGACAAGAAATATTTTTAGTTTTTATGTTTTTCTATTTTTTTTGTATTTTTGAAATTTTTTTTAATTTTTATGGATTTTTTAAAATTTTAAGGCAAGGAAAATAACGTTCAAAGATGAACGGATCCTAAAATCCAACGCGTCTCTCACTAAAAACCGTTAATCTTAACGAAAAGAGCCGGCAGCGGCGCCATTTAAATCAAGAGATTTTGTATGTAAAAAGTTACGTCCCGATCTTTTCGAATTGATTACTAGTTAAGAGTGCGACTCAATTTTTCTTGGTGGAAAAATAAAAGGGTTTGATTATCTATTGTAAGCTAAAAATGAAATTGTCGTTGAGTCAATAAGTAAATACGTAAGCTTGAAAATTTAAAACTAAAATTGAAGACTTTAAAAATTGAAAAGTAAATGATTAAAACTTATAAAAATGTAAACTTTAATGATTGGATTAAAGCAAGACAAGTTAAAATAATTCTAAGTAAAAAGGCGGGAAAAGTAAAAATTCAAAAACTGGAAGTACAAACCCTTATCCGGAATCCTATCCGGAATGCTGTCTGGAATGAAGAAATGTGGCTTATCCGGAATAATGTTGTTGGACAGCTTATCCGGAAAAATGTTCCTATTGCATATCCGGAATATGGACAAATCCCTTATCCGGAATCTTGCACTTACCACTATCCGGAATCCGAGGTTGAACTCTTATCCAGAATACTTTTATCCGGAATGTAAAGAAATGCCTATCCGGAATAAATCGTAGAACTGCTTATCCGAAATACAATCCGGAATAAATTTACCTTACCTTATCCGGAATGAATAAAAGGGAACTTATTGTGACAAATCTAACATTTTCAGGTAGTAAAATATTTTCTCGTATAATATTTTGAAACTTATTTTTGTGTTGGTTGACGAACTCACAATTTACTGATTTAAATTTGGACTTACGTGCATAATTTGGCGTCTTTTACGACTAAACCGGAAACCTTAGGATTACGTATTTACGTTTTTGAACTCCGTTTTTTATGAGACAATTTTTATTGGATTCGTTTTGTGACGGTGATTCATAATTTATAAAAACGTTTTTCGTAAAACGACCCGAGGGCATGCAAATCGAGAAAACTAGAATCGAGAAATACCCGTAAACTAGTGAGATGGGACAAAACACTTTGTCCCACCCCACTAGCAATATGGGACGGCCAAACTTGACACCACAACCCTTAGGTGGCATCAAGTTAAGTATCTTACAACAAGTGTAAGCATATGCTTACATGTTAAGCTAACCTTTACCACTTTACCACAAAACTAGCTACTTGTTTCATTTCCATCATTTCCTACATGCAATCCACTCTAAAAACTCTCTCAACCCTCTCCTTGTGCCGTCCCAAATAAGCCAACAAACACCATCTTTGATCTTTTCTAGCCACAAACCACATGTTTACTAGTCCTATTAAGGTGTTCTCTTGAAGCCTTGATCATTTGGTGGCCATATTAACATCTTTGGATGTGATTTGCTTGTGTCCTATGGCTGATTTTCCAACCTATGTTCTTGATATTTGATGGTCTTGGAGATACTTGTTGTGTTCATCAAGTTCTTGTCTTCCTAAAACAAGAAATCCACTTGGATTGGTAAAGAAGATCATCCTCTACATTTTTCTCTTGTTATTTTGTAAAGAAAAAATGTATTTTCTTTCATTTTGTATATGTATATGATGTATATATGATGATAAAAATGTTGTGTGGGGATCAAGTGTTGATAAATATGCTTAAAAATGATGATAACTATAAGAAATGAAGCTAAAATCTTGACTATTTAGTTGGCTGTATAAAAACAGTAGATAACTAAAAGATTAACTGATAAAATTGCATGGTTTGATCTATTTACAGTAAGTAGATGATGTTATACACATGTGAGAGTTGGCCATGCAATGGAATCAAAATAATGAGTGAGATATGATCAAAACAAGTTATGTGGTGTAATCTGAATAAGCAGTTTTGTAGGGACTGTTAAGGCAACTTAAACTCAAAATGGGCAGTAGCTATAACTAAGTTATATGTAGCACATATTATGAAGAACATGTCATTCAACAATGAGCTTCTAAGTCATTGTAGAACTCTAGATATGTTAAACATGGTGAACATGAAGTTAAAAATCAGATTTTGGAAATAATGTTTATTAATATTATATAAGCACTCACATTATAATATATAAAATGTAAAAATATAAATCCACTAACTTATAAAACTTATTTATATAAATGTATAAAAGGTTAATTAAATGGGTAAATTATATAAATGGTGGTAAAAATAATATTTATAAATAATAAAAACTATAAACTTGATTTTTACGACTTTTTCGGCTATTGCCGTAAAATTAACTTTTTTCGCCAAATAAAACTTAGACGACCAAACCCGTCTAATGTAAAGTTTATAAAAGTAATATACTGATGTATAAGTAACTAATATAAGTAAAAACCGATAAAACCCAAACTATAAGAATTACGGACATTTACGAGCTAACTAAACATATTGGACTAATAATTGGACTTAATAAGATAAAAACTTGTAAAAAGAATTATTTGGGCTTAACCTATTTGGGCCCAACATGAAAAGTATATATACTGATAATATAGGTATAAAATGGATAAAAACAAGTTAAAGAACTTATAAAAGACTTAATGGACTTAAAATGGATAAATAGTTAAAACTAGTGAACTAGTAAGACGTTACCAAGACGTAAACACTAAAATGAGTAAACAAGGATGTATAAACCCACTTGATCATCATCATATGTACAAAATCATCATATGTATATTGTTATTTTGATAAAAGTCATTGGACCGAGTCTAAGACCGATTATTATTTATATAGGTTTCCGTGACCGAAGCACGCCCGTAGCCGATAATCCGCCTTTCATTAACAACGTGAGTTCATAGCCTCGCACTCTTTTAAATGTTTTATAAAATAATTTGTAAACCCGCGAGGGAGATAACATGCTAGATTTTTATAAAAATAGAACACAAGTAGTCCCGATTGATGCTAAATGATATGGACCCGAATGATGCTATGACCCTATATTCGAGACTAAAAGGATTATTAGTAGTTAGGTTATGTCACTTAAAGTCCCATTAGCATGAATTGTGAACTACCGGGATTTGGTAGACGCTTATACATTTAATAGTACTATTTGGGGACGATCACCCCAGTTCGCGCCTTGACGGTTGATCCCCGTCGTACCACATTGATTGGTAAGCGAATTTATGTATGAGAAGATTCCATAGCGTGATTTTTGTGACGACACGCTAACTTAGATGGGCAAATTGTTTGTCGGGTTCGCGGCCCGCTGTTTTCACAGTAAGGTAACAATGTCATGCGGCTAATAATAATCCTATAATCTATTCAATCTATATAATCTAAATAAACGATATGATACGACGCTATTAACGATGAATATATTACCTATCATGGTAATATAGAGACTACGGTCTCATGGACGGTTTTAGATGTATGCTTGATTTATATATTGCCTGACTAGCAATATGTGGACTTACTTCCGATATTATACTTGTGTTCTGATTTTAAATGATTGTAAATGATTGTTTTAATATAACGGATTTCATTAAAATCTATGAATTCACTCGGCATTCGCTGATATGATTTTTGCATGTTTTTATCTCAGGTGCTTGAAGGTAATCCGGATGGAGATCGACTCTGATGGCCCACACTTAATATTAAAAATGTTCATTCGATCTGTGTTTTGTAAACTAAATGACCTGTATAATTTGGGACCTGTTGTACGCTTTTAAAACTTTTTATCGAATGAATGTTTGTTAAACCTTGTACAACCATTTTTATGTGTTGTCTATGATTGGAGTTATTGTGCTATCCCGAAACACTCTGAAAGACCCTTCCGCTGTACCGATACGAAAAATGAGAGTGTTACAGTTTGGTACCAGAGCTCTCGTTGTAGAGAACAAAAGATTTTAAAAACCAAGGTTTTGAACAAAACTTTTTAAAATCTCTTAACAATGAACTTTTAAGAAAAATATCTGAAAAATCTTTTGACTATAACGGTGCCAGAGATCTCCGACGTTACCAACAAGCCCTATTGAGAAGATATATATTTTGATATATATAATTTAATTTATATATATTTATATATCGTGATTTCATTATGTAATTGTTTAACTAGTATGTTATCCTAATACGAGATATATATATAAATGCAGATTGTCATGGCTGACCCTAATATTCCTGTAGAAAACCATGCTATTCCCGAACCTAATATAGAAGATGATCCTTATTTAGACTTAGTAGATTTTGATATTAATGACGAGGAGGAACCATTTGAGGATCACGAGCCCGAGTTAGGACTAGGAGATCAGATTGCCCCTCAGGTTGACTTAGTAGAGAATGATATTGAGAATGTGGTGATTGAGAATGTTGATATTGAGAATGTGGAGATTGAGAATGTGGATATTGAGAATGTTGATATTGAGAACGATGATGAGATTGGGATAGATGAGTTAGATGACGAGATTGACGACGAGGATGTCGAGGAGGATGTAGGTATAGACGTTGAGGTTGATGACGATGAGGAAGCTGAGCTTATTTATCCGTATGATGTTCCAAAGGGCGAGCCTTTGCCCCCACCAGTTTGTTTGTCTAATTCTGAGGATGAGTTACCTAGGGATGAAATGTCTGAATCGTCTGAATCTGATTCTGAATCAGAGGAGGATGAGGATGACGATGCACCTGACGGTACTGATGGTATTGCTACTCGTTTATGTGAGATAGGAGAGTCGTCTAGTACTCGAGAGGCTACTCATATTGATGGTCTTGCACCATGGGCCTTGAGACGTGATCTAGATGCTTCCCGTGTTAAGAGTTGTGTGACAGAAGTTGAATTAGGTGTTGTTCAGACTCAAGTTGCTTATTTGGAGTCGAAGACTAAGGTTGGCGAGAAAGAGCGAGAATTGCTTAGTTTGGATTTGAGTGATGTAGAACGTGGTTTGAATGAGGCTTTTAGGAGGTTATCGGTGTTGGAAAGCCGTGAGTATGTTGCTATGAAGAAAAAGGTGAATACTATGGAGATTCAGTTGAGTGTAGCTCGTGCGATGCGTGAGAAAGCCGAAAAGGAGTTGAATATATCCGTGGGATGGAACAGTAGATTTTATGCTGACATGGTTGAAAGAGGAGTAATCCGTAAGCGCCCAGCTGAAGATGTGTCTAGTGATCGTCCGACGAAGATCCAGAAGACGATGGATGATGGACCATCTAGCGGTTCTCAGTAGACCAGTCTGTATTTAGTAGTGACCTTTATATCTTTTGTGCTTGTAGCTTTGACTGAACCGACTTGTTAGTAATAGATTTGGCACGAATTTTGAGTGTATATAGTGTTAGAACTTTGATATGTGATGTACTAAGACAATACTTTTGTTTCAGATCGAATGAAATATGTATCTTGTCTTGAATTCCATATTGTGCCTTATTTGTATCTTGATTATGAATTCGATCCATATTATATGAATCCTTTGTTGGATGAATGCTTAATACTTTGAAATTGTAGAATTATAGAACTATGCCGCCCAAGAAGGCTGTGACTGAGGATGATGTACGTAGGATTATTACGGAGCAAGTTACCGCATCTATGACTGAATTTATGGCAAATGATAGAAATGAAGCTGGCGGTAGTGGAGCTGGCGGTAGTGGAGCTGGCGGTAGTGGAGCTGGCGGTAGTGGAGCTGGCGGTAGTGGAGCTGGCGGTAGTGGAATTGGCGGTACTAATATGAATGTGAATGCTAATAATGTGAATGCTAATGCTGGAGGAAATGTAGGAGGACTTGGAACGAATGCACCTGAAGTTGGTGGCTGTACTTATGTGACGTTCATGAAGTGTGAACCTCTACCTTTTAATGGAACTGAAGGTGCTGTAGGACTAAGCCAGTGGATTGAAAAGATTGAATCGGTGTTTAGGATTAGTAAGTGTAAGGAGGAAGATAAGGTGACTTTTGCTATGGCTACTCTTAAAGGTCGTGCGTTGACTTGGTGGAACGGGAGAATTGCTTTCATGGGTCTTGATGCTGCTAATGCTACTCCTTGGGCTAAAATTAAGAAGTGGATGACTTTGGAGTTTTGTCCTCGTAGTGTGATTATTAGGTTAGAACAAGAGTTGATTCATCTGAGAATGAAAGGTGTGGACATTGATAGTTACACGAACCGATTCCATGAGTTGGCCTTGCTATGTCCTCGATTGGTTGAACCCGAAGAGATCCGAATTGAGCAATATGTTAAAGGGTTGACCAGGGATATCCGGGGGGACGTGACATCATCGAAACCACTGACCATTGATGATGCTGTTCGAATGGCTTACCGACTCATTGGACAGATAATTCAGGATAAGGAAGATGAAGCCCGTGTTGGTGAGAAAAGAAAGGGAGACGGTGAGCGTGTAGATAGAGGTGATAATAGGAAGAATTTCAATCGCGGTCAGAACAAGATAAAGGGGAATGCAAATGCTCTTACCAACAATACACCGCGCAACGATGATAGATGTCCTAAGTGTGGCAACAAGAGGCATGCTGGCGACTGCTGGAAGTGCCAAAATTGCGGAATGCTTGGACACAAGGTTGAAAGGTGTAAGAAGGGAACCATTTGCTTCAACTGTAATGAAGAAGGTCATAGGAAATCGGAATGCCCCAAGTTGAAAGCGATTGTACCTGGAAGAAACCCCCAGGGTGGTATCTACCAACTTGGAACAATTGAGGTGAAGAAAGAGGATCCGAATGTCGTTACCGGTACGTTTTTACTCAACAATCATTATGCTGTTGCTTTATTCGATTCGGGTGCCGATAGGAGCTTTGTATCCACTAAATTTAGTGCCCTTATTGATATTGAACCTGTTGAGATAAGTACCAGTTACGAGGTGGAATTGGCTGATGGTAAATTAGTGAAAACTAATAAGCTTTTAGAAGGATGCTCTCTAAATCTCTTGAACCATTCCTTTCCGATTGATTTGATGTTGATAGAATTAGGTAGTTTTGATATTATTATTGGTATGGATTTGTTGTCGTTGAATAATGCTACTATTTTATGTGGAGAAAAGAAGGTTAAGATTCCTCTTAGGAATAGGACGTTAGTAATTGATGGTAGTCGAGGTGAATCCCGTTTGAAAATCGTTTCATTTATTAAAGTCCAAAAGTACATTAGGAACGGTTGTGAGTTATTCTTAGCTCAAGTGACCAGGAATGAGTCTAGAGAGAAACGATTGGAAGATGTACCTATTATTTGTGAATTTCCTGAGGTATTTCCTAAAGATTTACCCGGACTTCCACCGATAAGGCAAGTAGAGTTTCGAATCGATTTAATTCCTGGTGCTGCACCGGTGGCACGTGCGCCTTACCGATTAGCCCCTTCTGAATTAAAGGAGTTATCTGAGCAACTTAAGGAGTTGTCTGATAAAGGTTTTATTCGACCGAGATCATCGCCTTGTGGAGCTCCAGTCTTGTTCGTTAAGAAGAAGGATGGATCTTTTCGTATGTGCATTGATTATAGGGAACTGAATAAGTTGACAATTAAAAATCGATATCCTTTACCTAGGATTGATGATTTGTTTGATCAACTGAAGGATCTAGTGTGTATTCTAAGATAGATTTGCGGTCAGGATATCACCAACTTCGCGTCCGTGAAGAAGATATTCCTATAACTGCATTTAGAACTCGTTATGGACACTATGAATTTCAAGTAATTCCATTTGGGTTAACTAACGCACCTGCGGTTTTCATGGATTTAATAAATCGAGTGTGCAAGCCCTACTTGGATAAATTTGTGATTGTGTTTATTGACGATATTCTGATCTATTCTAAGAATGAAGATGAACATAGAGAACATTTGAGGATTGTTTTGAATTTGCTGAAGGATGAAAGGTTGTATGCTAAGTTTTCGAAATGTGATTTCTGGTTAGATTCTGTGCAATTTCTTGGTCATGTGATTAACAGAGATGGAATTCATGTTGATCCTGCAAAGGTTGAAGCTATTAAGAATTGGTCTGCACCGACAACGCCAACGGAAGTGCGTCAGTTCTTAGGATTGGCTGGCTATTATAGGCGATTCATTAAAGAATTTTCTTTGATAGCTAAACCTTTGACTAAGCTTACTCAGAAGAATAAACCTTTCGTTTGGGGAAGTGATGAAGATGGAGCATTTCAGATATTGAAGCAAAAATTATGTAGTGCGCCAATCTTATCATTACCCGACGGGAGTGAAGATTTTGTAGTGTATTGTGATGCATCTCTTAGAGGTTATGGAACTGTTTTGATGCAGAGAGAGAAAGTGATAGCTTATGCTTCTAGGCAATTAAGGAAGAATGAGGAGAATTATACTACTCATGATCTTGAGTTAGGAGCTGTAGTCTTTGCTCTTAGGTTGTGGAGACATTATCTGTATGGCACCAAGTGTACGGTATTCACCGATCACAAAAGCCTACAGTATATTCTCGACCAGAAGGAATTGAACATGAGGCAACGAAGATGGATAGAGTTGTTAAGTGATTATGATTGTGATATAAAATATCACTCAGGAAAAGCCAATGTTGTTGCTGATGCGTTGAGTAGGAAAGATAGAGAGCCTATCAAGGTGCGTTCTCTAGTCTTGACCGTGCACAATAATTTGCCTGAGCAAATTAGAAATGCGCAAATAGAAGCTTGTAAGAAGGAGAATTTTGTTAATGAAGGGTTCCGAGGAGAAGGAGATCCTTTAGAGGTTAGAGCTGATGGAGTGAAATGCTTAAGAGGTCGTATGTGGATACCTAAGTTTGGAGGCTTAAGAGATTTGATTATGTTAGAATCCCATAAATCTAAGTATTCCATTCATCCGGGATCTGATAAGATGTACCATGATTTGAAGAAGTTGTACTGGTGGCCGAATATGAAAGCTGACATAGCTATGTATGTTATTCAATGCTTGACTTGTGCTAGAGTCAAAGCGGAACATCAAAAGCCATCAGGACTACTTCAACAACCAAAGATTTCTGAATGGAAGTGGGAGCGAATTACAATGGACTTTATCACCAACCTTCCTAGAACATCATCTGGAAACAATTCGATTTGGGTTATTGTCGATAGACTGACCAAATCAGCACACTTCATTCTGGTTAAGGAGCAGTTCTCACTGGAGAAGCTGACTCGAATATACCTTGATAATGTTGTATGCAAGCATGGAGTGCCTGTATCGATCATTTCAGATCGAGATCCTAGATTCGCATCGAATTTTTGGAAATCTCTCCAAATATCTTTGGGAACGAATCTCTACATGAGCACTGCTTATCACCCCCAGACTGATGGGCAGAGTGAAAGGACGATACAAACACTGGAAGATATGTTGAGAGCTTGTGTGTTAGACTTTGGTAAGAATTGGGATAAACATTTGTCGTTAGCAGAATTTTCGTATAACAATAGTTACCATTCTAGTATTAAGGCTGCACCGTTTGAAGCTTTGTATGGTAGGAAGTGTAGATCTCCTGTATGTTGGAGTGAAGTTGGGGATACCCAGCTCACGGGACCGGAATTGATCCGGGAGACTACGGAGATGATAGTTCAGATTAAGAATAGGTTGTTGACTGCCCGTAGTAGACAGAAAAGTTACGCGGATGTGCGGCGGAAGCCAATGGAGTTTGAAGTGGGTGACCGAGTAATGTTGAAAGTATCGCCATGGAAAGGCGTTATAAGATTTGGAAAACGAGGGAAATTGAATCCCCGTTATATTGGACCCTTTAAGATTTTATCTAGAGTAGGTCCGGTGGCTTACAAACTAGAGTTACCCCCAGAACTTCATGGTGTTCACAACACATTCCATGTATCTAATCTGAAGAAATGTCTAGCAGTGAGTGATGAGAAAATTCCGTTAGGTAAGGTTCGAATAGATGGGAAGTTGCATTTTATCGAAGAGCCCGTAGAAGTTATGGACCGTGAGGTAAAGCAATTGAAACAAAGTCGGATACCTATTGTCAAGATCCGATGGAATTCAAAGCATGTACCGGAGTATACTTGGGAACGAGAGGACGAAATGTGGAAGAAATATCTGCACCTCTTCGATTTCAATAAGAAACGGACATCCAAATGAAATGGATCACGAGGACGTTGATCCCTTTTAGGAGGAAAAGCTGTGACAAATCTAACATTTTCAGGTAGTAAAATATTTTCTCGTATAATATTTTGAAACTTATTTTTGTGTTGGTTGACGAACTCACAATTTACGGATTTAAATTTGGACTTACGTGCATAATTTGGCGTCTTTTACGACTAAACCGGAAACCTTAGGATTACGTATTTACGTTTTTGAACTCCGTTTTTGATGAGACAATTTTTATTGGATTCGTTTTGTGACGGTGATTCATAATTTATAAAAACGTTTTTCGTAAAACGACCCGAGGGCACGCAAATCGAGAAAACTAGAATCGAGAAATACCCGTAAACTAGTGAGATGAGACAAAATACTTTGTCCCACCCCACTAGCAATATGGGACGGCCAAACTTGACACCACAACCCTTAGGTGGCATCAAGTTAAGTAGCTTACAACAAGTGTAAGCATATGCTTACATGTTAAGCTAACCTTTACCACTTTACCACAAAACTAGCTACTTGTTTCATTTCCCTCATCTCCTACATGCAATCCACTCCAAAAACTCTCTCAACCCTCTCCTTGTGCCGTCCCAAATAAGCCAACAAACACCATCTTTGATCTTTTCTAGCCACAAACCACATGTTTACTAGTCCTATTAAGGTGTTCTCTTGAAGCCTTGATCATTTGGTGGCCATATTAACATCTTTGGAGGTGATTTGCTTGTGTCCTAGGGCTGATTTTCCAACATATGTTCTTGATATTTGATTGTCTTGGAGATACTTGTTGTGTTCATCAAGTTCTTGTCTTCCTAAAACAAGAAATCCACTTGGATTGGTAAAGAAGATCATCCTCTACATTTTTCTCTTGTTATTTTGTAAAGAACAAATGTATTTTCTTTCATTTTGTATATGTATATGATGTATATATGATGATAAAAATGTTGTGTGGGGATCAAGTGTTGATAAATATGCTTAAAAATGATGATAACTATAAGAAATGAAGCTAAAATCTTGACTATTTAGTTGGCTGTATAAAAACAGTAGATAACTAAAAGATTAACTGATAAAATTGCATGGTTTGATCTATTTACAGTAATTAGATGATGTTATACACATGTGAGAGTTGGCCATGCAATGGAATTAAAATAATGAGTGAGATATGATCAAAACAAGTTAGGTGGTGTAATCTGAATAAGACGTTTTGTAGGGACTGTTAAGGCAACTTAAACTCAAAATGGGCAGTAGCTATAACTAAGTTATATGTAGCACATATTATGAAGAACATGTCATTCAAAAATGAGCTTCTAAGTCATTGTATAACTCTAGATATGTTAAAAATGGTGAACATGAAGTTAAAAATCAGATTTTGGAAATAATGTTTATTAATATTATATAAGCACTCACATTATAATGTATAAAATGTAAAAATATAAATCCACTAACTTATAAAACTTATTTATATAAATGTATAAAAGGTTAATTAAATGGGTAAATTATATAAATGGTGGTAAAAATAATATTTATAAGTAATAAAAACTATAAACTTGATTTTTACGACTTTTTAGGGCTATTGCCGTAAAATTAACGTTTTTCGCCAAATAAAACTTAGACGACCAAACCCGTCTAATGTGAAGTTTATAAAAGTAATATACTGATGTATAAGTAACTAATACAAGTAAAAACCGATAAAACCCGAACTATAAGAATTACGGACATTTACGAGCTAACTAAACATATTGGACTAATAATTGGACTTAATAAGATAAAAACTTGTAAAAAGAACTATTTGGGCTTAACCCATTTGGGCCCAACATGAAAAGTATATATACTGATAATATAGGTATAAAATGGATAAAAACAAGTTAGAGAACTTATAAAAGACTTAATGGACTTAAAATGGATAAATAGTTAAAACTAGTGAACTAGTAAGACGTTACCAAGACGTAAACACTAAAATGAGTAAACAAGGATGTATAAACCCACTTGATCATCATCATATGTACAAAATCATCATATGTATATTGTTATTTTGATAAAAGTCATTGGACCGAGTCTAAGACCGATTATTATTTATATAGGTTTCCGTGACCGAAGCACGCCCGTAGCCGATAATCCGCCTTTCATTAACAACGTGAGTTCATAGCCTCCCACTCTTTTAAATGTTTTATAAAATGATTTGTAAACCCGCGAGGGAGATAACATGCTAGATTTTTATAAAAATAGAACACAAGTAGTCCCGATTGTATGCTAAATGATATGGACCCGAATGATGCTATGACCCTATATTCGAGACTAAAAGGATTATTAGTAGTTAGGTTATGACACTTAAAGTCCCATTAGCATGAATTGTGAACTACCGGGATTTGGAAGACGCTTATGCATTAGATAGTACTATTTGGGGACGATCACCCCAGTTCGCGCCTTGACGGTTGATCCCCGTCGTACCACATTGATTGGTAAGCGAATTTATGTATGAGAAGATTCCATAGCGTGATTTTTGTGACGACACGCTAACTTAGATGGGCAAATTGTTTGTCGGGTTCGCGGCCCGCTGTTTTCACAGTAAGGTAACAATGTCATTTGGCTAATAATAATCCTATAATCTATTCAATCTATATAATCTAAATAAACGATATGATACGACGCTATTAACGATGAATATATTACCTATCATGGTAATATAGAGACTACGGTCTCATGGACGGTTTCAGATGTATGCTTGATTTATATATTGCCTGACTAGCAATATGTGGGACTTACTTCCGATATTATACTTTTGTTCTAATTTTAAATGATTGTAAATGATTGTTTTTATATAACGGTTTTCATTAAACTCTATGAATTCACTCGGCATTCGCTGATATGATTTTTGCATGTTTTTATCTCAGGTGCTTGAAGGTAATCCGGATGGAGATCGACTCTGATGGCCCACACTTAATATTAAAAATGTTCATTCGATCTGTGTTTTGTAAACTAAATGACCTGTATAATTTGGGACCTGTTGTACGCTTTTAAAACTTTTTTATCGAATGAATTTTTTGATAACCTTGTACAACCATTTTTATGTGTTTGTCTATGAATGGAGTTATTGTGCTATCCCGTAACACTCTGAAAGACCCTTCCGTTTGTACCGATACAAAAAATGAGAGTGTTACACTTATCCTGAATATCCAACTGATGCTTATCCGGAATAACCTTAAGGTGACTATCCGGAATGAAGAACATGGGTGCTATTCGGAATAAAAGGTAATAGGCGATATCCGAAATACTTTGTTGAGAGGCTTATCCGGAGAAATATAACGAAACTCTTATCCGTAATATTGGTTTGGCCTCTTATCCGGAATAAGGCGAAGCACACAATCCGTAATAAAAGGGAAGAATGCTATAATCGGAATAAAGGGGTTTTGAAAACCCGGGATAACAGATACATTAAAATAAGCTAAAAATTAAAATTAAGCTAAAAACAATTAAGCACTTAACTAAAAACTTAACCAAAAGGATTTTAAGAAAAAGTAAATAAGCTAGAATTTAAAAACTTTTAAAACACTAAATAAGCTAGAAATTAAAAAGAATTTTTTTATCAAATTATTAAACTTATCAAAAGCTACTAATTTTTAAGAACTATTATGCATAAAGATTAAGAAAATAAGCACTTTAATATAGAAACTATTAAGATCACCAATTCAATAAGCACAATCAAATAGGCTACACAATCAAACCATCAATAAAATTAAAGTAAAACTACATGATTATCAAGATTAAGAAAAAGATTAAGAAAGGTAGAATGAGAATTAAGGAAATAAGCTTGATTGATTAAAGATTAATATCAAAAGATTACAAGATTAATGTAAAGACTTAATAAGTTTGAAAGGAAAACTAGAGAGAAAAATTAAAAGCACACTTAAAATTAAACTACAACTACTAAAAACTAACCACCTAACACCCTCCTAATGACATATTAGGAGGGTATTTATAGGAGGTGGGAGATTACATGCTTAAGATATCTTCTTTCTTTCTTCTCGTCTCGACTCGACTTAATTTCTTTGTCTTTCTCGACGTCGTCTCGGGATTTGTTGATATAAGTTGAACTTGTCTTATAATTTTCTTCTATAATTAGACTTGAGTTCTTCGACTTCCGTTCTTTTTGCATTCTCGATCTTTCGACTTCGTCTTTAGTCTTTTTCTTCGATAAAAGCCCGTGAAAGCCCATGTTTTCTTCCTTTTGCATCTTTTGGTCCTAAAACACAATAAAAACACAAACCACGCATAATTCTGACTTTTACGACATAAAATACACGTTTTGGTCTTGTTATTACTGGAAATAAGTGGTAAAAGGATAAGTGTTTTCACACTTATTATGCATAAATTAAGAAGTCCGAATAGCTTCCATTCAATGCACATGCTCTCAGAATCCTAAGAGCGTCCTGGTGTATTTGCCGTTAGAACATAAAAGAACTACGGCTGAGCATAACGCTCAGTGAACGGATATAAAGCATGATAAGGAATTACTGAAATGAAACAGACGATAAAATATTGGAGCTGTAAGACTGATAAGTAAAGTTGCAACGGAAATCTATGTTTAATCGGTAAAGTCTAATTTATAAATAATAAAGCTGAATTATTATCTGTTAAATCTGAAAACATGCATTTACTGCATTTTAATTGACAGAGCTTATATAGGTCATGTGATGTAACAACGGTGCATGAATAACTGGAGGGGTGACCTCGTCATGCTGTAGAGGGGTGACCTCTAAATGTTGTAGAGGGGTGACCTCTAAATACTGTGCTGGGTGGAGGGATCAGCTCCAATGTGAAGGATGTAGAGCACACACCACATTCACCCTGATAACTGTAAACTGATAAGCCTAGGATGCATCCATACGCCCCACTAAAAATACTGATAAAATGGCCAAACTGAGCTGAGTGGGACGATGCAGGATATCACTCTCCTTCATGTGAGTCACAACACCGGTGCCTCTAGTGCCATGTTTACGGTACCTCCGTAACTAGTACATAAACTGTTCATGCTTGTATATAATGCTCAGGCAATTTATTTAGTTATTAACATGATTACTGATAAGCTTAAACACATACCGGGGAAAACATTTGGCTACAGACGGGGAATCCTAATCATGCATAGGAAAGGAAGTCCTTACTGAAAGGACAGAAAATCCGTACAGTCGGAGGAGATAAATAATAGCGGAGTGATAGGAATATTCGTACCTTGATCAAATCTCGACTCTTAGACAAAGTCCAAATATATTTACCAGGCCGGTGATCTACATAAATTTACGATTTTAAATTAATAATGATGTTACTAATTAATAGTTTAGCCTTGCATATTTTAATTTTCATTTATCCCATAACTTACACCCATTTTGATCATATCAATAAGACCATGCATTCTAACGTAAAGTGCATGTATACATTTCACATCTATGTTAAATTTAAGTCTGAGTTAAAGACATGCATATATATGATCTTGTGTAAGCTTCTTAGTTTAAACGGTGACAAAATTAAAAACCTTAGTGTGTCGATTCATGAAAAATGGTTAATAACGTTCTCGAGTCTTTTTCCAAAAGTTCATATCGAAACTATATATGAATAAGCATGCATTTTATAGTAGGATATAGTTTCAATTTCTTCAATATGCTTCAAACTAGATTACTGTTAACACATGAGCAATAATGTCTTGTTCAAATATTGATCTGATATCTCGACATAATATATTGATTAGTTTTCGATTAATATTAAGATGACGATTCATAAGATACCTCTAGGATAAACCAAGACGATCAAAACTGAACACCCGAACACGAATCACAAGAGTCCGCGAGGCACGAACCAAATCAAAGCAGAATCACCGAAACTAAAACTTGGAGTCACCATCGTAACCGTACCGAAACTCAAACAGGATTGGTGTGAACCCAACCTGGCTTCTTCTACATACTCTAAACCCCTTAGTAATAATATAATGAATTTTCCTTTTGTTTGAAATTGTTTTGTGAGACCATAAAAGAGGTTTAGAAAGGTGTATAAGATTGATGTCATCCTCTGTCAACAACTACATGGTAATAAGCGGAAATCATGGAGAAAAATATTGGACTAAGGCTTCGTAAAGTGGGTATCTAGATGAATTTTGATTTTGTCAAAATATACTTATTTACATAGAAGCGTTTTGAATGAAATGTTATTACTTACCATAAGTTACTGATAATTGACATATATCTTCACAAAACGTTCAAAGTAAACTAAAACATCAATATTATAGCCAACGAATTTGATTTTGTTGTTATGATTTATTACTGTTTATAATTTTGATTCATCGTTATCAGTTTTTACATAGTGATATTTATCTTATTCTGTTGGCATATATAATTTCATTTGTATAGCTACTAAAATATTAATTCAGAGTTTAGGATGTTATAATTATGGCAAAAATTATAACCTAACGTTTTAATATCAAATGCTTATTGTCTAAATGTTTTTTAAGACAATAATTGCATAATACATTGATTAATACTGTTATTTATTGCCTGAATAAATAGTTACGCAACATTTAAATTAAAGTTGTGACTGTACATAATTATTTTCCGTGGTCTTTTAAAGCGAGTTTTAAAATTCTTCCCCTCTAAAAAAATAGTTCGTCCTCGAATTAAAGATGAGATTATGCCGTGGATTTACAATTCTTCCCCTCTAAAAAGGAGAAATTCGTCATCGAATTAAAGTTATTCAAGCTGATTGGGTAAAAACTAAAAATGCTAATAAGCTGAAAAACGTATAAGCTGAAAAGACATATAAGCTGGAAGGACACATAGGCTGAAAGAATATGAAAGCGGAAAAGGACATATAAACTGAAAGGATGATTCGTCTTCTAACTTAAGACATAATGCTGCTAAAAGTATAAACATGATATGACTGAAGTGATCATCTAACATAACATGTCTGAAGAGGACATGGAAACACAACATGACTGAAGAACTTAACTGAATTTATTGAAGGACAATGGATGAGAGGTCCAGGGACTCCTCCGTTTCAAGTGGGTTCCCACTCGAACCGGTTCCTCCAATTATTTAGATACTATGCAATTCTTGGTCTTAGTGACCCTGTCTTGAAAATGCTGAGGAGTTTCTGGTTCCATACATAAGATGGATGTTGTAAGTCTGATAGAAAGAATAAGCTATAGCATGTAGGGTACATGAAACGGTACGTACGATTATCCTAAAAAGATAAAATTTATCTCTTCGGGTAAGCTGCTGAGAATATAAAGAAACGAACTAAGTGAACAATTATGAACGTTCTACGTGAGCAATTGTGAACGTGGTTCACGATTATAAAAGGAACACTGGGCCTGAATATATCATGGATGTAATAAGCGAGACATACTTTGAACTTGATACTAGGACATATCACGAATGTATGCTGACTGAGGAAAGAATGTCGACGATACGGCCTGAGACGTGAAACGTCTGTCTGATCATGCAGAAACCATGCTAAACTTGAGTCTGATTTTCTCAAGTTTTATGAAGTCAAATCCGGTACAAGGCTTGGAACGTATCCACGGAGATGGAAGACGAACCTGAACGTGAACAATGTCATGAGTGCGAATCGTGACTTTAAATCATGAGAGATCATAAACATGAACTGAAACAGCATCATATTGCGAATAAGATGCAAACGTGAAAGTGAAAGTAAACGTGAACGTAAAGGGAACGTGTACACGTGATCGTAAACATGAACGTGAGCGTGATTCGAGAACGTGAAATTTCTATCTGATATACGGCTGATGGAATATCTTGAAATCTTACAATTTACTACTAAATTTTCTACAGGTCCGCTACTGCGTAATCCTCTCGGATGAAAGGAAAAAAAAACACAGGCTGATTACATGGTTGATGATGACTTAAATAGTATTATACTTTTCCAAGCCTATGGTAAACTGATAACAATTTCCATTGGGTCTTGTCTCCTTTCGGTCCAGAATTTCTACTGGTGGTAATAACTTGCTAGCATGATGGCGTTCTATCTTAAAACTGTTGGAATGACAGGCATTAGATATGAATTTAGCTGTCTCAACGTGTTATACTATTTCTATCAAAATCCTGCCTGGAATTTTGGTACATTCTGGTGGAAATCTGGTTAAGTAGTCATGGAAAACTTTTAGTGAGGACTGTCAGCAATTTCTGCGATACCAGTCAATTGAGTTCTAGATAATTTTGTACTTCGTTCACAGGCGTCAGTCGGGACCATCAGGTGATGGCCTTCACTTTCCCAGGATTCTCTGAAATTCTTTTGGTTGAATTAGGGTGGCTAAAAAATGTCACCTAATTCATTGGAGTTTATATCTGGAAAGCTGCTCATATAATTTTCTCCTATTTGAAAACATGCATGTCCGTGAGAAAATGGTCTCACATTCTTCTTTAGGATTTAGCAGTAAAAATAGTATTAATGATTATACTGATGAATTTTGTCTTAAAGTTCATGGAAAATCTTATTCGTTAATTTCATTCTATAGCTGGAACATTAGGGAGCTCAAAATTATAAATCAAAATTCTAGAAAGGCCATACTCTATGTAACAGTAGCCTTGAAGGCATCGCATTATTTCTCTCGTCGCCGATAGTGGTATGATCGTGAATTATTCTGAAGAATGCTTAAGGCATCACAGCAGGTCAGATAAATCTTCTATACGTGGAATGAATATCAATTAAGATGCTGATCTGGTAAATTTTTCTGGTGGTCGATACATGATCTCGTGTTACTGCCGTTCTTCCTGATAGACAGAAACGGTGCACCTTCTGGTGATGTGCTAGGGCGGTTAAGCCTCGTTCCAGTAACTCTTGCAGCTAATGCTGCAATTCTTTTTAACTTAGCTTCAGCCATGCAACAAGGAGTATTGATAAAAGGTTCTGTTCTTGAGACAAGCTCGATGTTAAATTCTGTATCGTGGTTAGGAAGGAATTTATGGAAAACCTTCTGAAATGTTTATCTAATAACTCTGGAATAATCTACTGACTATGAATGTAAGGAACTTCAGAAGTGGATTATAATTGGTGGCTAGACAGTCTTCGTAGCTATGGACTGATAGGTCACGCGCTTGTAAGGCAGACACAATTTGTACTGATTTTTCGGCAGAAACATAATGAATATATATTAGGGATTTAGTAAGACGGATCTCGTCGTTAACTGAAAAGAAAACTTCAATAAATATGGGTGATACTGTTGAGTCTTTTCTTGCTAGGAGTTAGGTAATACCTGGTTTAGATAAAGCTGACAGATGAATAGGCGAAGCAAACGCGGCAAAAAAAAATTCCACTAAATGCGTTCGGCTGTAACCTCTCAGAATGAATACTGCGTGTTTAACCTGAGTAATACTCTACTGTGGTGACTGAATTTTTAAATTATCTGATTCACGCATGACATAATAGAATGGGTATACCCCTTTTCTGAAAGGTACCCTGAATTACTGAGGGCCTGGTTTAGAAACATACTGGAGTTATGAGTTCTGAATCGTATTTTGAGAAAAGATTCGTATGACGTGTATCATGACTGGTGTCCTGATATGTGTCTTTCGAAATGATACCTGAGACCTATGTCTTGACTGCTGCCTTGACATGTGTTTTAGTGGATGAATCTGGACATGGCTGAAAAATTTTGGTAACTGCTAGGATTGGCGGACCGGTTAGACTACTGACCTTTGTATTTCTGGTCACGTCCATTCCAGAGCTCCAATGTTTACTGACTGGTTAATTATTAGCACGATGGTTGTCACTACTGCTTTGTCTGTCAATTTATTACGGTCATTATCATGACCGTGATTCATGTAACTATTCTGCTGAGTGGCTGGCTGGGTTTCGGTTCCCACTCTTCTGAATGAAAGGTTAGCTGAGTGAAGTGTAAAATCTAGCTGAGAAGGTAAAAGTATGGAATGGAATGATAGTGTCTGATGGTTGAAATTTATTCTTGTCAGAAATTTCAAATTTATAGTTTTCGTCCTTGTTCTGCAGAGTCTTCATAGTATGAACGGTATCAGCATCTTGAGAGATCTCCAAAGTATCTGCAGCATCAGCATTTGTGAGGTCTTAAAAGTGTTAGCAGCATCAGCATCTGGTAAAATCTTCAACTCACGAGCAGCATCAGCACCTGGTAGAATATCGACAAGTGGAAACGCCTGAGATGATTGAGGAACGATTAGTAATATCCATGGAGTAGGGTACCTAGAGTACACCTGGACTACTGTACATATAGTACAAAATGAATACTGCACATGGAGCATATCTGAGACATTGTACGTGGAGTATACATGAAATACTATACATGGAGTATAACTGAGACACTGTACATGGGGTACATATGGAATACTATACATGGAACTGGTGGAAATTTTATGGGGTGATCGATACTAGTGTCGCTTGTCTGACATGATCAAAGAAATAAATTGATTAAACGATAGTAAACTGAACTGAAATGAGTAACATGATAGCCTGGTAATTTCTGCATGGACTTAAAGTTCGTTGTATAGAGTTTCAAGAATATGATTAAACAGAATTTCAACAATGGTCAGCATGAAGACATGACTGATGAAGATCAAACCTGATCATTATGAAAACATGATTTAACTGTAACCCCTTCTGTATCTTAGCATGAAAACATCATACCTTGCTGAAAACATAATCCCCATAAAGAGACATGAACTTAGTCAGCATGAAAACGACATTCACGTGAAAGTATAAACTTGACTGATACAAATAACATAAAAGAATAATCAACTGAGGTTTAACATCAACTGATGTGGATAGTTATGGTTTAATCCACAGTATTCATAGTAGGAAGCATGTGACTAAGTATGGGTGATTCTGTTTCGATCCATACCTGTCAAAATTTTCTGAGAACTGTCATGTATAGAAATGTACAATCTGGGACTAAATGTGGTTGGTTGTAGTCCAATTCATATTTGTCAAGATTTTATGAAACGTCATGATATAACAAAGGTGAACAACTATGGATCGGTTCACAAAACAACATTCAACTAAAAAACATGAAATTTGATTTGAACATTGGTGAACGTATATGGGCTGGTTCACCAAGGAATATTCGACTGAAAGCATGAATCTGTCAAGAGTAAGGATGAACGCCATTGGGTCGGTTCACCAATAATAAAATCTAAATGGGCAAGGGTGAACGCCTATGGGTCGGTTCACCAAACCGAAATTCGCAGAAAAGCACATGCGACTAAATATGGCCAGTCCTGTACCAAACTTTTACATAGTCAAAAACTTTAAGAAAACTGACTGATAATTGAAGAACACTGACTAATAAATGCATTAGAAATATGAAAGATAACAACCCCAAAAATCTGGGAAGGTCCTAGTGACTACCCACTAGTCACAGGTCAAGTTTTATAGCCTACAGGTCGAACCTATAGCTCTGATACCATAATTGTAACACCCCACTTGGATAAGTGGACCGTTACGTGTATTTCTGGCGTGTCATCAAAGCATAAGGTAAATGTCCTAAAACATTAACTGACCATAACGGAAATACCGGAATCAAACATCGGTAATCCAACCTAAGCTCAAGGAAAGGACTAAACAATGTCCAAATAAGAAGAATAATGTAAGAAGTGCATAAAGTAAGAAGTCCGGATAGCTTCCATTTAATGCACACGCTCTGAGAATCCTAAGAGCGACCTGGTGTACCTGCCGTTAGAACATGAAAGAACTACGGCTGAGCATAACGCTCAGTGAACGGATATAAAGTATGATAAGGAATTACTGAAATGAAACAGACGATAAAATACTGGAGCTGTAAGACTGATAAATAAAGTTGCAGCGAAAATCTGTGTATAATCTGTAAAGTCTGATTTATAAATAATAAAGATGAATTGTTATCTATTAAATCTGAAAACATGCATTTACTATATTTTAATTGCCAGAGCTTATATAGGTCATGTGTTGTAACGATGGTGCATGAATAACTGGAGGGGTGACCTCGTCATGCTGTAGAGGGGTGACCTCTAAATGTTGTAGAGGGGTGACCTCTAAATACTGTGCTGGGTGGAGGGATCAGCTCCAATCTGAAGGATGTAGAGCACACACCACATTCACCCTGATAACTGTAAACTGATAAGCCTTGGATGCATCCATATGCCCCAATAAGAATACTGATAAAATGGCCAAATTGAGCTGAGTGGGACGATGCATGATATCACTCTCCTGAATGTGAGTCACGACACCGGTGCCTCTAGTAGGATGTTTACGGTACCTCCGTAACTAGTACATAAACTGGTCATGCTTGTATATAATGCTCATGCAATTTATTTAGTTATTAACATGATTACTGATAAGCTTAAGCACATACTGGGGAAAACATTTGGCTACAGACGGGGAATCCTAATCATGCATAGGAAAGGAAGTCCTTACTGAAAGGACGGAAAATCCGTACAATCGGAGGGGATAAATAATAGGAGAGAGATAGGAATATCCGTACCTTGATCAAATCTCGACTCTTAGACAAAGTTAAAATATATTCACCAGGCCGGTGATCTACATAAATTTATGATTTTAAATTAATAATTATGTTACTAATTAATAGTTTAGCCTTGCATATTTTAATTTTCATTTATCCCATAACTTACACCCATTTTGATCATATCAATAAGACCATGCATTCTAACGTGAAGTGCATGTATACATTTCACATCTATGTTAAATTTAAGTCTGAGTTATAGACATACATATATATGATCTCGTGTAAGCTTCTTAGTTTAAACGGTGACAAAGTTCAAAACCTTAGTGTGTCGATTCATGATAAATGGTTAATAACGTTCTCGAGTCTTTTTCCAAAAGTTCATATCAAAACTATATATGAATAAGCATGAATTTTACAGTAGGATATAGTTTCAATTTCTTCAATATGCTTCAAACTAGATTACTATTAACACATGAGCAATAATGTCTTGTTCAAATATTAATCTGATATCTCGACATAATATATTGATTAGTTTTCGATTAATATTAAGATGACGATTCATAAGATACCTCTAGGATAAAACAAGATGATCAAAACTGAACACCCGAACACGAATCACAAGAGTCCGCGAGGCACGAACCAAATCAAAGCAGAATCACCGAAACCAAAACTTGGAGTCACCATCGTAACCGTACCGGAACTCGAACAGGATTGGTGTGAACCCAACCTGGCTTCTTCTACGTACTCTAAATCCCTTAGTAATAATATAATGAATTTTCCTTTTGTTTGAAATTGTTTTGTGAGACCATACAAGAGGTTTAGAAAGGTGTATAAGATTTATGTCATCCTTTGTCAACAACTACATGGTAATATGCGGAAATCATGGAGAAAAATATTGGACTAAGGCATCGTAAAGTGGGTATCTAGATCAATCTTTGATTTTGTCAAAATATACTTATTGACGTAGAAGCGTTTTGAATGAAATGTTATGACTTACCATAAGTTACTAATAATTGACATATATCTTCACAAAACGTTCAAAATAAACTAAAACATCAATATTATAGCCAACGAATTTGATTTTGTTGTTATGATTTGTTACTGTCTATAATTTTGATTCATCGTTATCAGTTTTTACATAGTGATATTTATCTTATTCTGTTGGCATATATAATTTCATTTGTATAGCTACTAAAATATTAATTCAGAGTTTAGGATGTTATAATTATGGCAAGAATTATAACCTAACATTTTAATATCAAATGCTTATTGTCTAAATGTTTTTAAAGACAATAATTGCGTACTACATTGATTAATACTGTTATTTACTGTCTGAATAAATTGTTACGAAACAATTAAATTAAAGCTCTGACTGTACATAATTAATTTTCGTGGTTTTTTAAAGCGGGTTTTACAATTCTTCCCCTTTTAAAAAAAATAATTCGTCCTCGAATTAAAGATGAGATTATGCCGTGGTTTTACAATTCTTCCTCTCTAAAAGGAGAAATTCGTCCTCGAATTAAAGGTATTCAAGCTGATTTGGTAAAAACTGAAAATGCTAATAAGCTGGAAAACATATAAGCTGAAAAGACATATAAGCTGGAAGGACACATAGGCTGAAAGAATATGAAAGCAGAAAAGGACAGATAAACTGAAAGGATTATTCGTCTTCTAAATTAAGACATAATGCTGCTAAAAGTATAAACATGATATGACTGAAGTGATCATCTAACATGACATGTCTGAAGAGGACATGGAAACACAACATGACTAAAGAACTTAACTGAATTTATTGAAGGACAAGGGATGAGAGGTCCAGATGGACTCTTCCATTTCAAGTGGCTTCCCACTCGAACCGGTTCCTCCAATTATTTAGATACTATGCAATTCTTGGTCTTAGTGACCCTGTCTTGAAAATGCTGCGGAGTTTCTGGTTCCATACTTTAGATGGATGTTCTAAGTCTGATAGAAAGAATAAGCTATAGCATGTAGCGTACATGAAACGGTACGTACGATTATTGATATGAGTGTAATTAGTCATATCATTTGTATCTTAAAACAACTAATAAATGCATAAATATTATGAAAATGCCTTGTATATATGTTGCTTTGTTGTTTCGTGTGTGTAGGTACCAAGTTCACGAAAACCGGCAAAATCGACACAAGTTTGATGAAAAGATCGAGGAAGCCAAATGCAAGTTCGTTTTTAGAGGATTTAATCTTAATTGGGCCTTGTGGGCCCCACTCTTGGTTATTGGGTTCAAAAGCCCAATAAGGGATCATATTTATTCACTTTTGAAATACAAGCCCATATAGCCCAAATCCAAATATCAAGCGAATAGTAAATTGGGTCAAAAGGCCCAAATCCAACGTTTCAAAAGACGGATGAAGTTTTTTATGGGCTTCAAGCCTAAGGCTTTTCATAAATGAATAAAACTTGGACGTGAAAACTTGTATAGTCATTCAGTTAACACACACGTTTTTTAACTCACACATTCACACACAATAAAATATCCTATCGATATTACCTAGATAAATCTCTCTCACCTTCTTCCCCAAAACTAAAATAACCAGTAAACATTATTTACCCAAACCCTAGCCTTGAAATAATATTAGGGCTTTTACATATTAAGGGCGCGTGAGTTTACACACCCTTTAATTAAATCCCCCCTATATCGGACTAAGAAGATGGGTGACGTGGCGCCTTTCCTTGATTTGATTGGTTTAAACAGCTCATCTACCTCCAATCCACCTATAAGATGATGCCAGCTCAGTTATCAACTAGCACAACTAGCACAATCGGATGCCACGTTGGCGATCCGTGTGCTAGTTGGCAAATATCAGCCCTTAGATCAGGCCTTGGAAGAGAGAGAATAAGTAGATGCTTTTTGGATGGCTGAGATGAAGATTTCCCCTCAACAAACTCATTACCCAAGCTTCGGAATCTCCTATAAATACCCTTCGGTTTTATCATTGTAATCATCCCTTTCTTTTTTGTAAGTTTATAATGTCAATTTTAGTGTAGAATTGTAATTTTCTTTTCAAGTTATTGTAATGTTCAATTAAAGATTAATAAAATTTGGTTTCAGTATCATTATTATCTCGCGTTCTTTATTACTGTTTAAACTTTATATAAATTTCTTACATTATAAATTGATGTTATCACGTGATTATTCATTGAGCTTTATTAATAGCTTAATTTTGAATGATCGAAAGAGATAAGGGATAATTATTCAACCCCACTGGTTGAGTATAAATAATATTGTTATTGATTAATGATGGTCATGGTGGTTCGATCTAATGGTGAATGGTAGTTCGAATGGTGATGGCATTCCGGGTTCATAAGGTTGTTCAGCACAACCTTCTACTCAACGGTTTCTGCAAAAGGTTTTAAACCCTTTTAAATTTATGTTCTATTTTATATTTTTAATTAATTTGCTAAAATCTGCTAGTTTAATTGACCATGAGATATTTGGATTCGTTTGGTATAAATCTGTTCTAGTTTTATGTTATACTATAAGTTTGAATGGTATTACTGCTTAAGCTTATGATTCAACTGAGTAAGGTTAGACTGAATTAGATTGTTGTTTAGAGTTCTAGTTTGCTAAGGTGTATTTTCATGTATACTTGTTCACATAGCTTTGTACTCGTTTTATGCATTATTCAAAAGCTGTTTGTTAGTTTAATCTTGTGTCATGTGGATCTTGAGAATATGTAGCTGCTTAATAATTCTGTCTGTTAGGATTTATTGTCTGATAATAACTTAGATTTGTTAGTATCTGATCTAGTTTGACAGACTTTACTTGTGATTTTGCTTATTTATCATTTTACACTGATTTGTTAAAGTTACTCTTATGATTGATGGAGTTGTCTGCATTATGGTTTCTGCTTAGAGTTGTTAAGTTTAGCTGAATATTGGTTTTAGTTATTGCTTGTTGTTTTCTGGATCGTGTTATTCCACTTTATTATTATGTTTGCTTGCTGAGTTTTAGTTGCTATTGCTGTTTTCTAATATTGTTCTTATACTGATTTTTTTTATCAGTCATAAAAGCATTGTTATATCTGTGATTTTGCTTGAGCATAGTTATATCTATGATTTTGCTTGACGTCTTCTTGCCATAAAAGACTGATTTTATCAGTCTTATCTCTAGAAAAGTCACCTCCTGTGACATGTTAATTATCATTTGTCCAAAAATAATATTCACACAAAAAGACCACTCTTGTGTTTCGAACCCGTGACCTCATGGACAAACATCCAATGTGTTAACCACTTGAGCTAAAGCTCTCTTGATTTCTCTATCAGTAGTGTAATTAATATTGTATCATTGCTTCTGGCAGATTTTGATTTAAGTTTTGTTTCAATTAAATTTTCGTTTAAATAAATTGTAATTATTATTTTTATTAAATTAAATTTCAGTAATAAATAGTTTCAAAATAAACTAAAATAAAAAATAAAAATAATAATAAAAATGTTTTTATTAATTTCAAAATTTTAATTAGTTTTTCAAATATTTAGATTTTTATTATTTTAGATTTAAATAAAAATGTTTTTAAAAATAGATTTTGTTTAATAAAAAGTTAAGTAGATTTTAAAAGATTTTTAAATAGAGTAAAAGTATTTTAATTAAATAGATTAATTTTTTATTGATTTCTAAATAGATTAATTTTTAAATAGTTTTAATTTTAAGTAATTGTTTCTAGATTAAATAATTTGGGGTTTACGATTCATGCACTTTAGGATAAAATTAGGATTTAAATTTTGTAGAATTTAATTTTAGTTTAAAAACAGAAAACCAATTCAAATCGATTGTCCAAATCAAAGCTAAACGTCTCAAATTCACTCGATCTTCGTGTATAACGAACATGGTTCATCACGTGTTTAATTGAATTCGTCTTTGGTAATTTTAGTCTGTTACTTTTTCCTAAAGGTAATTTTCTAATTTACCCTATAACGTATCTAATTATCACTATACTATCACGATCACATCAAAAAATTTGGCGCCGCTACCGGGGATCTTGTGTACGATTCGTTTTCGTGGAGATTTGTTGATCGTTGATTTGAAGACCCTTTCCGTCCTAGGAAAGTTTTGTTATTTTTCTATTATTATAGTATGTATCGTTTTTCTCGTTTTTTGTCATTAATATATTGTATTACGTAGAACAATAAATTTACATACTTTTCAAATAAGGCCTTAGTTGGGATTTCATCACCTAGTTATTGTATTCGCATCCAAAACAAAAATAAAAGGCAAAATAGATAAATACAAATAAGAAGTTTGAACTCCATTTATACAAACTATAAGGTGTGTATAAGGCGACGTGCTATAAAAGGTCGTCTAAGGAAAAAGGTTTTTAAGTGCTTTGTGCCACCTCGTTTCCCCGCTTGCTTGTGCGTATATTGAGAGGGACGACATATTATTGGTTTTCCGACTCAAGTAGTATTAAATATTATTTTTGTAGTTTACTTATTGTACCTCGAGACGTTTAGGTTTTCACCTATCGTTTCAAAGTCGACCGAGGATAATTTACTTCCATAGTAGTTATCCTTATTCCTTGTTTTTTATCGATCAATTTTTGATTGAGCAATACCAAATAAAAATACCAAAAATAATCTTCTTCTTGTCTAATTTCTTTTCTTCAGTTCTCTAAATTCTCGTCTTTGTAGTGTATGCAATTACGTTTATCTCGACTTGTGATTGATTTTAATAGGCTTGAAAATATTCCTCGTAGAAATAGAAATTGTCAACAACGAATAGTGGAACCCGAGCTTCCACCTATTGTTGTAGAGATGGCCGATAACCGAACAATGGAGGAATTGCTCCGTGCACCCACCGAAGGGTATGGGGAAGCAATCGTTGTGCCGGCTCTTTTGGCGGATCATTTTGAGATTATGTCGGGTCTTTTATCGCTCATTCGTGCCGACCAGTTTCATGGCAATGATACCGATAGCCCGCATTCTCACATTCGAAATTTTCATCGAATTACCTCGACTCTCAAATTTAGAGATGTGCCAAATGACGCGATTAAGCTCATGCTTTTTCCGTACTCGCTCGAGGGTAATGCTAAGATTTGTTATGAAAAAGAACCGGGTTCGATTTTGACATGGGATGATTTAGTGTCTAAGTTCATGAGTTATTTCTTTCCACCATCTAAGACAACACACTTTAAGAACGAGATCACTAGATTTGAACAAAAAGTGCATGAATCGTTTGGGGTTTCTTGGGAAAGGATTAAAGATATGTTAAGACAATGTCCACACCACGGTTTCTCGGAATTGCACCAAATAAATACTTTCTATAATGGGCTTAATATAATTGAACAAGATTCTTTAAATGCCGTTGCGGGTGGTAATCTTTTAAGAAAAACTTCGAGAGACGCGTGGGGTATAATTGAGAATAAATCTAGAGTGCAATATTCACGAAACACACCGAGTGTTTCCAATGTGAATTTGTCTAATACCGAGATTGCTAGATTGGACTCTAAGATTGACACACTTTTGAATGAGTTTAGGTGGAATCCTCATGGATCGATTAATATGGTTGAGAGTTTTTGTGTATCATGTGGTGGAGCACATCCTAATTATGCTTGTTTAACCACGGGGTTTGATCAAGCTAATGCTTTTTCCGCGACGGGAACTTATGGCTCCAACGGTCAAGTTCCTCGTCAAAATCATGTTGCTCCACCGGGTTTTCCACCCGTTCAAAATAGGTACAACAATGGAAATAATGGGAATAATTTTAACCGTGGTAACCAAGGGAATTACAATCAAGGAAATGGGTTTAATGCTAATCAAAATAATCAAGGTTTTTACAATAACCAAAATGATTTTTCAAGCTACATTAAAACAAATGAGGCAAATTTAAAGGCTTTTCAAAATAATATGCAAGGACAAATGGCAACTTTGAAAAATGAGTTTCAAAATACGATTAAAGGGCAAAATAATAAGATTGAGCTTAACCAACAAAGAATTGAATAAAGATTTGAGCAAATGTTCGAGCAAAGTCAAAATCGAATGCAACAAAGTATGGAACAAGGTCAAAACAAATTGCTTTCGATGTTTGAGTCTTTTATGAGTAAACCCTCCTCTTCTTCGGGTTGTTTACCTAGTAACACCATTCCAAACCCGAAGGGTGAGATGAAAGCTATAACCACACGTAGTGGGAAGGCTTTAGACGGACCTTTGCTTCCACATGTGAGTACCTCTCCGGTGAGGGAAGTGGAGCAAGAACCCGAGGTGGTTAAAGAAAAGGAAATTCCTATTCCACCAAAGGTAGAAAAATTGCCTATTCCGGAACCCGAGCTTCCGAAGACTAAACCCACACTACCTTACCCTTCGAGACTTAACAAAGAGAAGCTCCGCGAAAAGACCAATGCTCAAGTGTCTACGTTTCTTGACGTGTTTAAGAAAATGTATATTAACCTTAGTTTCGCGGATGCATTGCTTAGCATGCCTAAGTTTGCTTCAACAATCAAAAAGTTGATGAACGATAAGGAGAAATTAGTTGAAGTATCTATGTCCTTAAATGAAAGTTGTTCCGCGGTTCTCTCTAAAAAGTTTCCCAAAAAGCTTGGAGATCCCGGTCAATTTTTGATACCATGTGATTTCCCTAATATGAAAGAATGCTTAGCATTAGCCGATCTTGGCGCTAGCATTAACTTGATGCCTCTTTCTGTGTGGAAAAAGGTTATCACTTCCCGAGCTTACACCTACTAAGATGACTATCGAGCTAGCGGATCGATTGACCGCCTTTCCAAAAGGTATAGCCGAAGATGTGTTATTCAAAGTAGGAAATCTCATCTTCCCAGCGGATTTTGTAATTTGTGATTATCCGGAGAATTCTCGTGTGCCTCTTATTTTGGGAAGACCGTTTTTAAATACGGCTAGTTCTTTAGTTGACATGAAAGAGGGGAAATTGACTTTACGTTTTTATGATGAAAGTATCACTCTTAATGTTGGTAATATCTCGAAGCCTTCTTTCGAGGACGATGAGGAATCAATCAATCAAATCGATGTGATTGATGCTGCTAGTGAAGAGGTTTCGCAAGATATGCTTGGTTTTTCGGATACTTCCAAAAGTGGCAATCCCACTTCATTGAATCCTATTATCTCTTTGGCTAAACCTCCACTCCATTTGAGGGAGGGGACTTCGTTCTTGAAGAGCTTGAGAATAATGGTCATTCAAAAATCGATAAGGAAATTGATGATTATCTTAGCAAACCATTCGATCCTAGTGAGTTTGATAGTGAGAATTTTGATCCCGAGGGAGATATTGCGTTGACTGAAAAATTGTTGAATATGGATCCTTTCGAATCATCACCTATGGAATTAAAAGTTGTGAATGAAATTGAGACTAAAGTGAAAACATCTATTGAGGAAGCACCCGAATTAGAACTTAAGGAACTTCCCACTCATTTGGAGTATGCTTTTCTTGAGGGAACGGATAAGTTACCGGTTATTATTGCTAAGGGATTAAAGAAAAATGAAAAGGATGAACTTAGTAAAGTGCATAAGAAACATAAACGGGCCGTTGCATGAAAAATCTCCGAAATTAAGGGTATAGATCCAAAATTTTGTACTCCTAAAATTCTAATGGAGGATGATTATAAACCCGCTATCCAAAATCAAAGAAGGGTCAATCCAAAGATTCATGAGGTGATCAAAAAGGAAGTCACTAAACTTCTAGACGCCGGAATGATCTACCCTATCTCGGATAGTCCATGGGTTAGCCCCGTGCATTGTGTTCCAAAGAAAGGAGGAATGACGGTTGTTACTAATGAGGATAATGAATTGATTCCTACTAGATTTGTGACCGGTTGGCGTGTTTGTATTGACTATAGGAAACTTAATGATGCCACCAGGAAGGATCATTTTCCATTACCTTTTATGGATCAAATGTTAGAGAGACTAGCGGGGAATGAATTATATTGCTTTTTGGATGGATTTTCCGGCTATTTCCAAATCCCCATTGACCCTTGTGATCAAGAAAAGACCACATTCACTTATCCTTATGGAACATTTGCTTTTCGTCGCATGCCTTTTGGATTATGCAATTCTTCGAGGACGTTCCAAAGGTGTATGATGGCCATTTTCCATGATATGATCGAGAAAACCATGGAAGTTTTCATGGATGACTTTTCGGTTTTTGGGGATTCTTTCACTTCATGTCTCTCTAACATAGAAAGAATGTTGCAACGTTGTAAGGAAACGAATCTAGTGCTTAATTATGAAAAATGTCACTTCATGTGCAAAGAGGGAATTGTGTTAGGACATAAGATCTCTAAGACCGGTATTGAGGCTGATAGGGCTAAAATCGACATGATTGCCAAATTACCTCCACCGACCACCGTTAAGGGAGTTAGGAGTTTTCTCGATCATGCCAGCTTCTATAGACGTTTTATACAAGACTTCTCTAAGATAGCTCGGCCTATGACCCATCTTTTGGAAAAAGAGACTCCTTTCATCTTTTCGGATTAGTGTATTCAAGCCTTTGAGATGCTTAAAAAGAAATTAACCGAATCTCCAATCTTGGTTGCTCCGGATTGGGACCTACCTTTTGAAATTATGTGTGATGCTAGTGATTACGCGGTAGTCGTGGTTTTGGGGCAACGTAAATCAAAACATTTCTTTCCTATACATTATGCAAGTAAGACTATGACGGATGCTCAAACAAAGTATACTACAACGGAAAAGGAGTTTCTTGCCATTGTGTATGCTTTTGAAAAGTTTAGACCATATCTCGTCTTGTCTCAAACCATATTGTATACGGACCACTCGGCTATCAAATATCTTCTTAATAAACAAGATGCTAAGCCGAGGTTGCTCCGGTGGATTATCCTCCTTCAAGAATTTAATGTCAAAATTCTAGACAAAAAAGGAGCCGAGAATCTCGCGGCCGATCATTTATCTCGACTTGAGAATCCTCACCAAAGCGATCGAGAGAACAAGGAAATCAATGAAACATTTCCTCTCGAGACGCTTGGTATGATTGCTTTTCGTGGTGATGATAGTACCCCATGGTTTGCGGACATCGCAAATTACCATGTGGGGAACTTTGTGATCAAGGGTATGTCGTCCCAACAAAAACGAAAGTTTTTCAACGATATATCCTATTACTTGGGACGACCCCTATTTGTTTCGTGTGTGCGCGGATCAAGTGATTCGTAGGTGCGTTTTTGGCAAAGAAGCTCAAGATATCCTTAAATCTTGTCATGAAGGACCCACCGGGGGACATCATGGTGCCAACGCCACCGCGAAGAAAGTCTTTGATGTCGGCTTCTTTTGGCCTTCCATATATCATGATGCCCAGGTCTTGATCAAGACTTGTGATGCTTGTCAACGTCAAGGAAAGAACTCACAAAGGGATGAAATGTCTCAAAACATTATCCAAGTTTGTGAAATCTTTGACATGTGGGGGATCGATTTTATGGGGCCATTTCCATCTTCGAAGGGAAATAAGTATATTCTCGTAGTCGTGGACTATTTGTCTTAATGGGTTGAAGCTAAGGCTTTTCCCATGAATGATGCTCGAGTTGTGGTGAAATTTTTGAAACAACTTTTCGCTAGGTTTGGAACTCCGCGAGCTATTATAAGTGATCGTGGGAACCATTTTTGTAATGAAAAATTTGAAAAAGTTCTAAAGAAATATGGTGTCACTCATCGACTTTCTACGGCTTATCACCCTCAAACGAGTGGTCAAGTGGAGGTTTCAAACCGAGCTCTTAAAAGGATTTTGGAGCGTTCTATTGGAGAAAATCGCACTTCATGGTCGGATAAATTAGACGATGCATTGTGGGCTTTCCGTACGGCTCACAAGACACCAATTGGTTGTACACCATTTAGGTTGGTCTATGGAAAAGTCACTTGCCAATTGAACTCAAACATAAGGCGTATTGGGCTCTTAAGCATTGTAACTTTGATTTGAGGACCGCGGGTGATCATCGCAAGGTTCAATTGAATGAACTAAGTGAATTAAGGGATCAAGCTTATGAAAATTCTTTGATCTATAAAGAGAAGACTAAGAGGATTCATGACTCTAAGATCAATAACCGCATTTCAATGTTTGTGATCAAGTCCTCTTATTCAACTCTAGACTTAATATTTTCTCGGGCAAGCTTAAATCACGTTGGTCTGGACCATTCACCATTGCACAAGTTTTTCCTTATGGCACCGTTGAGCTAGCTCAAAAAGACGGGCCTAACTTTAAGTTGAATGGTCATCGTGTGAAACATTACTTTGGAGGGGACATACCTAAGGAGGTTATTCCGGATCTTCAAACTTTCCCTAAGGACCAATGAATGCAGGGATCGAGTCGAGCTCATGACTCGGTTAACAAAAATGAGGTGCCTTGTGGGGGAGTCCCATACATTCTATCTTCTTTCTATTTTCTAACACTAATAAGGTTTGATCTTTCAAGCTTGTGCTCGTGTTTTGTTGTGTTGTGAATCTTAGGTATGACCCTAATCTTTGAAGACTCGTGTGTTCGGTTTTTGCCGGTCCACTTGATCTTCCATTCTTTGAATGCCAAAAAGGGGCACACTCTCTATCCCTTGATTTTTATCGACTAACGTTTTATCTTAAGGCATAACTAATAAACGGCCTATAGATTTGCGTGCTCCTTCTATGTTAGGATTTTGCATTCCACTCTTCGTGTTTTAGCAAGGGGGTGTTACTCTTGAGCTAAGAAACATTGAGGACAACGTTTGGTTTTAGCATGGGGGAGTCAATTGATATAATCGCTTGCAATTGCTTTTGTCGTGTCCAAACGTAATCGGTTTTCTCGTTTTTCATAAAAAAATTAAATTTTTAGTTTTGTTTTTAAGTTTTAATAAATAAAATAAGTGCTTTTGACACAAAGGTAGGCTTTCCGTTGGAGAAAATAAGAATAGTTTTTGACTCGACTTGGTTTTTACCTTAGCTTTTCCTTAACGTATTTGAATTAAGTTTTGCTAGGCTTTTATATAGGGAGCTTTAAAACACGAAAGTCTTAATTCATACGGGTTAAGAACAAGAACTTTTCACAAGTTCCTATAATTGATCCTAGAAATTCGTTTATTAAGGGAACTTTAAAACGCAAATTCTAAAACTTGAAAGAGTCTAAGAAGATGCAAGATCCTATAGATGACTTGAAAACCCAAAACTTTGATTTAATAGGCTAAGTATCTATTGATTTCATATTTTTGAAATTTTACAATATGGAGAACAAGAGATGATAGAGTTCAATCATAAGTTTCTAAAATTAATTCTTCTTTGTGCAAGTATTTTTGTGTTTAATTTAATCTCCTCGTATTTATTTTCCACACTTGAATAATAATTGCTTAATAAATGAAGTTTTTAGCGGTTTAGGCTTTATATCTTAACTCGTAACTCCTTTTTTTTCTTTGCTTGTAATTAAAGTGAGAACACATTAAGGGTGTCAGCGTCATGGTCTTTTGATCATGGGATTGCGGAAATTTGGCTTACTATAAATATCATATTAATAAAAAGAATAAATAAAAACATGTTCTCTAGGAGCCTTCGGGTGGGAGTCATGTAGCACTAACCTTGTCATTAGAGCCTTAGGGTGTATGGCAAGGGGACATGTTGAATAAAAATTGCTTCATCATCATGAGCCATAAGGTGGGATGGTGATGTCAATTCCCTTATTTTTGTCCAAGGAGCCTTCGGGTGTGGATTTTAAATAAGGAGCACAATTGCATCTTAAAGAGCCGCAAGGTGTTATGATGTAGTTGTTGCTAACTCCATTAATAAGGTCATAATTAACTTTGGAGGATTTTATTTGTTGCTTTTAAGTAGTCCTATTAGCCAAATTTCAGGTCCGGGGATTTATCCCTCAAATCGTGTTAAGTTATCCTTGATGTGGGCTTTCTTTAGTGACAACGGTTTTTGAAGTCGAGGTTAGGTTTTGAGTGTTGAGTTTACACCGTTCTTGCCTTCATTTTTCACTAATAAATATCAAAATAAAGTCAAATGAGCCTTTGGGTGAATGACAAATAAAATCTAGAGATACAATTAGGAATAATAGGAGATTGAGTTTAACACAAATTACTTGTATGAGTTGGTTTAATTTTGAGGCTTATGATTGACAATGATCTTGTTTTTGCACTTGGCATGGAAAAGGGAAAAGTCGAGGACGATGAATCTATTTGAGTTTTATGATCCTAAAAGTTATTTTCAAATAATGAAAGCAATACATTATGTCTTTGTAAAATAAAATGTCAAAAGTTGAATAATGATGTAGTTAGTGTTTTATTTTATCATTGCGTGAGGACACGACAATTGCTTAGCAAGGGGGAGTTTGATATGAGTGTAATTACTCATATCATTTGTATCTTAAAACAACTAATAAATGCATAAATATTATGAAAATGCCTTGTATATATGTTGTTTTGTTGTTTCGTGTGTGTAGGTACCAAGTTCACGAAAACCGGCAAAACCGACACAAGTTTGATGAAAATATCGAGGAAGCCAAATGCAAGTTCGTTTTTAGAGGATTCAATCTTGAATGGGCCTTGTGGGCCCCACTCTTGGTTATTGGGTTCAAAAGCCCAATAAGGGATCATATTTATTCACTTTTGAAATACAAGCCCATATAGCCCAAATCCAAATATCAAGCGAATAGTAAATTGGGTCAAAAGGCCTAAATCCAACGTTTCAAAAGACGGATGAAGTTTTTAATGGGCTTCAAGCCCAAGGCTTTTCACAAATGAATAAAACTTGGACGTGAAAACTTGTATAGTCATTCAGTCAGCACACACCTTTTTTAACTCACGCATTCACACACAATAAAATATCCTATCGATATTACCAAGATAAATCTCTCTCACCTTCTTCCCCAAAACTAAAATAACCAGTAAACATTATTTACCCAAACCCTAGCCTTGAATCAATTTTAGGGCTTTTACATATTAAGGGCGCGTGAGTTTACACGCCCTTTAATTAAATCCCCCCCTATATCGGACTAAGAAGATGGGTGACGTGGCGCCTTTCCCTGATTTGATTGGTTTAAACAGCTCATCTATCTCCAATCCACCTATAAGATGATGCCAGATCAGTTATCAACTAGCACAACTAGCACAATCGGATGCCACGTTGGCGATCCGTGTGCTAGTTGGCAAATATCAGCCCTTAGATCAGGCCTTGGAAGAGAGAGAATAAGTAGATGCTTTTTGGATGGCTGAGATGAAGATTTCCCCTCAACAAACTCATCTCCCAAGCTTCAGAATCTCCTATAAATACCCTTCGGTTTTATCATTGTAATCATCCCTTTCTTTTTTGTAAGTTTATAATGTCAATTTTAGTGTAGAATTGTAATTTTCTTTTCAAGTTATTGTAATGTTCAATTAAAGATTAATAAAATTTGGTTTCAGTATCATTATTATCTCGCGTTCTTTATTAATGTTTAAACTTTATATAAATTTATTACATTATAAATTGATGTTATCATGTGATTATTCATTGAGCTTTATTAATAGCTTAATTTTGAATAATCGAAAGACATAAGGGATAGTTATTCAACCCCACTGGTTGAGTATAAATAATATTGTTTTTGATTAATGATGGTCATGGTGGTTCGATCTAATGGTGAATGGTGGTTCGAATGGTGATGGCGTTCCGGGTTCATAAGGTTGTTCAGCACAACCTTCTACTCAACGGTTTCTACAAAAGGTTTTAAACCGTTTTAAATTTATGTTCTATTTTATATTTTTAATTAATTTGCTAAAATCTGCTAGTTTAATTGACCATGAGATATTTGGATTCGTTTGGTATAAACCTGTTCTAGTTTTATATTATACTATAAGTTTGAATGGTGTTACTGCTTAAGCTTATGATTCAGCTGAGTAAGGTTAGACTGAATTAGATTGTTGTTTAGAGTTCTAGTTTGCTAAGGTGTATTTTCATGTATACTTGTTCACATAGCTTTGTACTCGTTTTATGCATTATTCAAAAGCTGTCTGTTAGTTTAATCTTGTGTCGTGTGGATCTTGAGAATATGTAGCTGCTTAATAATTCTGTCTGTTAGGATTTATTGTCAGATAATAAGTTAGATTTGTTTGTATCTAATCTAGTTTGACAGACTGCTTGTGGTTTTGCTTATTTATCATTTTACATTGATTTGTTAAAGTTGCTCTTATGATTGATAGAGTTGTCTGCATTATGGTTTCTGCTTAGAGTTGTTAAGTTTAGCTGAATATTTTTTTAGTTATTGCTTGCTGTTTTCTAGATCGTGTTATTCCACTTTATTATTATGTTTGCTTGCTGAGTTTTAGTTGCTATTGCTGTTTTCTAATATTGTTCTTATACTGATTTTTTTTATCAGTCATAAAAGCATTGTTATATCCGTGATTTTGCTTGAGCATAGTTATATCTGTGATTTTGCTTGACGTCTTCTTGCCATAAAAGACTGATTTATCAGTCTTATCTCTAGAAAAGTCACCTCCTGTGACATGTTAATTATCATTTATCCAAAAATAATATTCACACAAAAAGACCACTCCTGTGGTTCGAACCCGTGACCTCACGGACAAACATCCAATGTGTTAACCACTTGAGCTACAAGCTCTTTTGATTTCTCTATCAGTAGTTTAATTAATATTGTATCATTGCTTCTGGCAGATTTTGATTTAAGTTTTGTTTCAATTAAATTTTTGTTTAAATAAATTGTTATTATTATTTTTATTAAAGTAAATTTCAGTAATAAATAGTTTCAAAATAAACTAAAATAAAAATAAAAATAATAATAATAATGTTTTTATTAATTTCAAAAATTTAATTAGTTTTTCAAATATTTAGATTTTTATTATTTTAGATTTAAATAAAAATATTTTTAAAAATAGATTTTGTTTAATAAAAAGTTAAGTAGATTTTAAATAGATTTTTAAATAGAGTAAAAGCATTTTAATTAAATAGATTAATTTTTTTATTGATTTTTAAATAGTTTAATTTTTAAATAGTTTTAATTTTAAGTAATTGTTTCTAGATTAAATAATTTGGGGTTTACGATTCATGCACTTTAGGATAAAATTAGGATTTAAATTTTGTAGAATTTAATTTCAGTTTAAAAACCGAAAACAAATTCAAATCGATTGTCTAAATCAAAGCTAAACGTCTCAAATTCACTCGATCTTCGTGTACAACGAACTTGGTTCATCACGTGTTTAATTGAATTCGTCTTTGGTAGTTTTAGTCTATTACTTTTTCCTAAAGGTAATTTTCTAATTTACCCTATAACGTATCTAATTATCACTATACTATCACGATCACATCAATTATCCTGAAAAGATAATATTTATCTCTCCGGGCAACCTGCTGAGAATATAACGGAACGAACTACGTGAACAATTATGAACGTTCTACGTGAGCAATTGTGAACGTGGTTCGTGATTATAAAAGGAACACTGGGCCCGAATATATCATGGATGTGATAAGCGAGACATACTGTGAACTTGATACTAGGACATATCACGAATGTATGCTGACTGAGGAAAAAATGTCGACGATACGACCTGAGACGTGAAACGTCTGTCTGGTCATGCAAAAACCATGCTCAACCTGGGTCTGATTTTCTCAAGTTTTATGAAGTCAAATCTGGTACAAGGCTTGGAACGTATCCACGGGGATGGAAGACGAACCTGAACGTGAACAATGTCATGAGTGCGAATCGTGACTTTAAATCATGAGAGATCATAAACATGAACTGAAACAGCATCATACTGCGAATAAGATGCAAACGTGAATATGAAAGTAAACGTGAACGTAAAGTGAACGTATACACATGATCGTGAACATGAACGTGAGCGTGATTCGAGAACGTGAAATTTCTATCAGATATACGGCTGATGGAATATCTTGAAATCGTACAATTTACTTCTAAATTTTCTACAGGTCCGCTACTGCGTAATCCTCTCGGATGAAAGGAAAAAAAACGCAGGCTGATTACATGGTTGATGATGACTTAAATAGTATTATACTTTTCTAAGCCTGTGGTAAACTGATAACAATTTCCAATGGTCTTGTCTCCTTTTGGTCCATAATTTCTATTGTTTGTAATAACTTGCTAGCATGACGGCGTTCTATCTTAAACCTGCTGGAATGGCAGGCATTAGATATGAACATAGCTGCCTCAACGTGTTATATAGTTTCTATCAAAATCCTGCCTGGAATTTTGGTTCATTCTGGTGGAAATCTGGTTAAGTAGTCATGGAAAATTTTTAGTGAGGACTGTCAGCAATTTCTGCGATACCAGTCAATTGAGTTCTAGATAATTTCGTACTTCGTTCGCAGGCGTCAGTCGGGACCATCAGGTGATGGCCTTCACTTTCACAGGATTCTCTAAAATTCTTTCTGTTGAATTAGGGTGGCTAAAAAATGTCACCTAATTCATTGGAGTTTATATCTGGAAAGCTGCTCATATAAATTTCTCCTATTTGAAAACATGCATGTCCGTGAGAAAATGGTCTTACGTTCTTCTTTAGGATTTAGCTGGAAAAATAGTATTAATGATTATACTGATGATTTTTGTCTTAAAGTTCATGGAAAATCTTATTCGTTAATTTTATTCTATAGATGGAACATTAGGGAGCTCAGAATTATAAATCAAAATTCTAGAAAGGCCATACTCTGTGTAACAGTAGCCTTGAAGGCATCACATCATTTCTCTCGTCGCCGATGGCGATATGATCGTGAATTATTCTGGAAGAATGTTTAAGGCATCACAGCAGGTAAGATAAACCTTCTATACGTGGAATGAATATCAATTAAGATGGTGACCTGGTAATTTTTCCGGTGGTCGATACATGATCTCGTGTTACTGCCGTTCTTCATTATAGAAAGAAACGGTGCACCTTATGGTGATGTGCTAGGGCGGTTAAGTCTCGTTCCAGTAACTCTTGCAGCTAATGCTGTAATTCTTTTTAACTTAGCTTCAGCCCTGCAACAAGGAGTTTTGATAACAGGTTCTGTTCTTGAGACAAGCTCGATGTTAAATTATGTATCATGGTTAGGAAGGAATTTCTGGAAAACCTTCTGAAATGTTTATTTGATAACTCTAGAATAATCTGCTGATTATGAATGTAAGGAACTTTAGAAGTGGATTGTAATTGGTGGCTAGACAGTCTTCGTAGCTATAGACTAAAAGGTCATGTGCTTGTAAGGCAGAAACAATTTGTACTGATTTTTTGGCAGAAACATAATGAATATATATTAGGGATTTAGTAAGACAGATCTCGTCGTTAACTGAAAAGAAAACTTCAATAAATATGGGTGATACTGTAGAGTCTTTTCTGGCTAGGAGGTAGGTAATACCTGATTTAGATAAAGCTGACATATGAATAGGCGAAGCTAACATGGCAAAAAAAATTCCACTGGATGCGTTCGTCTATAACCTCTCAGAATGAATACTACGTGTTTAACCGGAGTAATACTCTAGTGGTGGTGACTGAATTTTTAAATGATCTGATTCATGCGTGACATAATAGAATGGGTATACCCCTTTTCTGAAAGGTACCCTGAATTACTGAGGGACTGGTTTATAAACATACTGGAGTTATGAGTTCTGACTCGTATTTTGAGAAAAGATTCATATGACGTGTATCATGACTAGTGTCCTGATATGTGTCTTTCTAAATGATACCTGAGACCTATGTCTTGACTGCTGTCTTGACATGTGTTTTAGTGGATGAATCTCGACATGGCTGAAAAATTTTGGTAACTGCTAGGATTGGCGGACCGGTTAGACTGCTGACCTTTGTATTTCTGGTCACGTCCGTTCCGGAGCTCTAATGTTTACTGACTGATTAATTATTAGCACGATGGTTGTCACTACTGCTTTGTTTGTCAATTTATTACAGTCATTATCATGACCGTGATTCATGTAACTATTCTGCTGAGTGGCCGGCTGGGTTTCGGTTCCCACTCTTCTGAATGAAAGGTTAGCTGAGTGAAGTGTGACATCTAGCTGAAAAGGTAAAAGTATGGAATGGAATGGTAGTGTCTGATGGTTGAAATTTATTCTTGTCAGAAATTTCAAATTTATAGTTTTCGTCCTTGTTCTGCAGAGTCTTCATAGTATGAACGGCATCAGCATCTTGAGAGATGTCCAAAGTATCAGCAGCATCAGCATTTGTGAGGTCTTCAAAGTGTTAGCAGCATCATCATCTTGTAAAATCTTCAACTCACGAGCAACATCAGCACCTGGTAGAATATCGACAAGTGGAAACGACTGAGATAATTGAGGATCGATTAGTAATATCTATGGAGTAGGGTACCTGGAGTACACCTGGACTACTGTACATATAGTACAAAATGAATACTGCACATGGAGCATATCTGAGACATTGTACGTGGAGTACACATGAAATACTATACATGGAGTATAACTGAGACACTATACATGGGGTACATATGGAATACTGTACATGGAACTGGTGGAAATTTTATGGGGTGATCGATACTGGTGTCGCTTGTCTGACATGATCAAATAAATAAATTGATTAAACGATAGTAAACTAAACTGAAATGAGTAACATGATAGCCTGGTAATTTCTGCATGGACTTAAAGCTGGTTGTATAGAGTTTCAAGAATATGATTAAACAGAATTTCAACAATGGTCAGCATGAAGACATGACTGATGAAGATCAAACCTGATTATTATAAAAACTGGATTTAACTGTAACCCCTTCTGTATCTTAGCATGAAAACATCATCACCTTGCTGAAAACATAATCCCCATAAGGAGACATGAACTTAGTCAGAATGAAAACGACATTCACGTGAAAGTATAAAATTGACTGATACAAATAACATAGAAGAATAATCAACTGAGGTTTAACATCAACTGATGTAAATGCTTATGGTTTAATCCACAGTATTCATAGTAGGAAGCATGTGACTAAGTATGGGCGATTCTATTTCGATCCATACCTGTCAAAATTTTCTGAGAACTGTCATGTATAGAAATGTACAATCTGGGACTAAATGTGGTTGGTTGTAGTCCAATTCGTATTTGTTAAGATTTTATGAAACGTCATGATATGACAAAGGTGAACAACTATGGATCGGTTCACAAAACAACATTCAACTGAAAAACATGAAATTTGATCTGAACATTGGTGAACGTATATGGGCTGGTTCACCAAGTAATATTCGACTGAAAGCATGAATCTGTCAAGAGTAAGGATGAACGCCATTGGGTCGGTTTACCAATACAAAGATCTGAACGGGCAAGGGTGAACGCCTATGGGTCGGTTCACCAAGTAGAAAAGCACATGCGACTAAATATGGCCAGTCATGTACCAACCTTTTACTTAGTCAAAAACATTAAGAAAACTGACTTATAATTGAAGAAAAATGACTAATAAATGCATGAGAAATATTAAAGATAACAACGCCAAAAATCTGGGAAGGTCCTAGTGACTACCCACCAGTCATAGGTCAAGTTTTATAGCCTACAGGTCGAACCTATAGCTCTGATACTATAATTGTAACACCCCACTTGGATAAGTGGACCGTTACGTGTATTTATAGCGTGTCATCAAAGCATAAGGTAAATGTCCTAAAATATTAACTGACCATAACAGAAATACCGGAATCAAACATCGGTAATCCAACCTAAGCTCAAAACATGAAAAAAATAAAATACTGAAGGAAAGGACTAAACAATTTCCAAATAAGAAGAATAAAGTAAGAAGTGCATAAAGTAATAAGTCCAGATAGCTTCCATTCAATGCACATGCTCTCAGAATCCTAAGAGCGTCCTTGTGTACCTGCCGTTAGAACATGAAAGAACTACGGCTGAGCATAACGCTCAGTGAACGAATATAAAGTATGATAAGGAATTACTGAAATGAAACAGACGATAAAATACTGGAGCTGTAAGACTGATAAGTAAAGTTGTAGCGGAAATCTGTGTATAATCTGTAAAGTCTGATTTATAAATAATAAAGCTGAATTGTTATCTGTTAAATCTGAAAACATGCATTTACTGTATTTTAATTACCAGAGCTTATATAGGTCATGTGTTGTAACGATGGTGCATGAATAACTGGAGGGGTGACCTCGTCATGCTGTAGAGGGGTGACCTCTAAATGCTGTAGAGGGGTTACCTCTAAATACTGTGCTGGGTGGAGGGATCAGCTCCAATGTGAAGGATGTAGAACACACACCACATTCACCCTGATAACTGTAAACTGATAAGCCTAGGATGCATCCATACGCCCCACTAAAAATACTGATAAAATTGCCAAACTGAGCTGAGTGGGACGATGCAGGATATCACTCTCCTGCATGTGAGCCACGACACCGATGCCTCTAGTGCCATGGTTACGGTACCTCCGTAACTAGTACATAAACTGGTCATGCTTGTATATAATGCTCAGGCAATTTATTTAGTTATTAACATGATTACTGATAAGCTTAAACACATACTGGGGAAAACATTTGGCTACAGACGGGGAATCCTAATCATGCATAGGAAAGGAAGTCCTTACTGAAAGGACGGAAAATCCATACAATCGGAGGGGATAAATAAAAGTAGAGAGATAGAAATATCCGTACCTTGATCAAATCTCGGATCTTAAACAAAGTCCAAATATATTTACAGGGCCGGTGATCTACATAAATTTACAATTTACAATTAATAATGATGTTACTAATTAATTGTTTAGCCTTGCATATTTTAATTTTCATTTATCCTATAACTTACACCCATTTTGATCATATCAATAAGACCATGCATTCTAACGTGAAGTGCATGTATACATTTCACATCTATGTTAAATTTAAGTCTGAGTTAAAGACATGCATATATATGATCTCGTGTAAGCTTCTTAGATTAAACGGTGACAAAGTTCAAAACCTTAGTGTGTCGATTCATGATAAATGGTTAATAACGTTCTCGAGTCTTTTTCCAAAAGTTCATATCGGAACTATATATGAGTAAGCATGCATTTTACAGTAGGATATAGTTTCAATTTCTTCAATATGCTTCAAACTAGATTACTGTTAACACATGAGCAATAATGTCTTATTCAAATATTAATCTGATATCTCGACATAATATACTGATTAGTTTTCGATTAATATTAAGATGACGATTCATAAGATACCTCTAGGATAAACCAAGACGATCAAAACTGAACACCCAAACACGAATCACAAGAGTCCGCGAGGCACGGACCAAATCAAAGCAGAATCACCGAAACCAAAACTTTGAGTGGCCATCGTAACCATACCGAAACTCGAACAGGATTGGAGTGAACCCAACCTGGCTTCTTCTACGTACTCTAAACCCCTTAGTAATAATATAATGAATTTTCCTTTTGTTTGAAATTGTTTTGTGAGACCATACAAGAGGTTTAGAAAGGTGTATAAGATTGATGTCATCCTCTATCAACAACTACATGGTAATAAGCGGAAATCATGGAGAAAAATATTGGACTAAGGCTTCGTAAAGTTGGTATCTAGATCAATCTTTGATTTTGTCAAAATATACTTATTTACGTAGAAGCGTTTTGAATGAAATGTTATTAGTTAAAATAAGTTACTGATAATTGACATATATTTTCACAAAATGTTCAAAGTAAACTAAAACATCAATATTATAGCCAACAAATTTGATTTTGTTGTTATGATTTATTACTGTTTATAATTTTGATTCATCGTTATCAATTTTTACATAGTGATATTTATCTTATTATGTTGGCCTATATAATTTCATTTGTATAGCTACTAAAATATTAATTCAGATTTTAGGATGTTATAATTATGGCAAAAATTATAACCTAACGTTTTAATATCATATGTTTATTGTCTAAATGTTTTTAAGACAATAATTGCGTAATACATTGATTAATACTGTTCTTTATTGTCTGAATAAATAGTTACGCAACATTTAAATGAAAGTTGTGACTGTACATAATTACTGTTCGTGGTCTTTTAAAGCGGGTTTTATAAAAATCGTTGATGCACTGTACACATTTGGAAGCTAGTAGCAGGGGTGACATGTGGTGGGACCTGGGGTCACGGGGTGGACGTTTTTTGGGGTGTGAGTGTGTTGAGACAACCCTCAATTATGTATCTGGAGCGATTTAGGTCTTGGTTCATGGTAATTAGGGGTGGGGAAGATTAGGGTTTATAGTTTTTAGGCTGGGGATAATGGGGGTTTAATGGTAACAGTATGTTGTTTCCCACGTTATTATATTTTTTTATCTTTTTTAAAAAATGGGTTAGTGGGTAACTTAGGTTGACAGTTAAAGGGTTTGGGTTAGATAGTTGGATGGGTTAAGGTGAGGTGGCATATTGCTATAGGTGGGAGAAGGTTTGGTTTGTCCCTGAATGCCCCCTCAACTTTTCACTTTTCTTCACTTCAACTCTTTGGCAGATTAATATTCATTTCCTTCACAAATAAGTTTGGGGTAATTACATAATAAGTCCTCTGCTATATAAATCTTGGTAAAGAACTTATTAATGTAATTTTGTTGATCTTCAAGGGCTTGTTTTGCCATGTCTTCAAACATCAAGGACCGATTATGTATAAATGACTTCTTCAAGGACCAAATATGACAAGTCTTCAAATTTGGAGGACAAAACTTGTACAATCTTCAAACTTCAAGGGAATTTTTGCAAAATCATCATTCGGGTCCGGTTCATTGTGCGGCTTCGTTTCTTGTGTTCATTTTTCTTTGTTTCTTGTGATCTTTTGTCATTTTCTCAATATCCGTACCTAAAACATACAACAAACGAATACGAGCACATTTCATGGTATTTTATGATATATATTAGCATTTTAAGCCCGTTTTGGACGATGAGACCATGTATAATTTCAGTCTCATCAGAGACCAAAATAAACGCGGTTAAAAATCAACAATAACAATGTTGTTAAGATAGAGGAAGCAGTTAAAGCTTTGGGTTATGAAAAGATAAATTTGACTTGGGATTTTTTAAGTGTGAATGTTACTTACAAATCCAGATCATGAATGGGCTAATTTCTTTTAAGAAGTATGATTTTTATGGTTCAACAAAACTTGATTATAACACTTTTTGGAATACCAAAAGAAATTATGTTGTCTTTATAGTGTGTTGTAAATTTATGTAACAATTAATTTTTTTGTGTCAATTGTAACACCCCCAAATTACCACGCAGAGGAATACCACTTTGGGACGCTACTCATAGCACATCGCATACAATAATAGACAACGACCACAAAAGAGACGTTAAAATAATATGCAACATTGTCTGAAAGTTACCCATCCCACTATATAAAATCATGGTAGCGTTAAGTCCCAAAAACCGTTACCAACACAAGACGTTCATCAAAGACTTAAAAGTAATTTGTTCATTTCAAGGATGGAAAAACTATAAAGTTTAGACAAGTAGGCACCAACTCCCTTCATGCATGCTCTGCTGCTATCAATCTTGATTACCTGAAATACATGCTTAAAAGGGTCAACACAAAGGTTGAGTGAATCTATAGGTTTTGTAAATCATCATTTGAACACAAGAATTTTTAATCATCTCAAACTTGCAGATCAGACAAGTCATATATTTATATATATATATATATATATATATATATATATAATATGCCTTAAGCTCATGCCATTGAACGTTAACCAACACGTCAAACCGAATCACTTAAGACGCCCCTACTAACAGGTAATATTGTTATATACCAACGACCTCTTATACATAATATCCCTTGCAGGCGTTCACAAGGATACATACCCTAGGATAAGGCTGTCAAACGAAATAGATCTATCATATATATTGGCGTTTACCCCTTCAAGGTAATTAACAGTGCATGAAATTCAGGGACTTCATAAGACAAAGGTACTTAGGCATTTATCATCACATTCGGGTCCAACATACCGAAAAACAACTTGTGTTCATTTTATAAAATAGCATGTGTTCCCCCTCGCGGGTTAAAAATTATTTACAAGATAGTATAAAAGCGAGGTTATAGACTCGCCTTAGCTGATACGCGAAGCTAGTAGTAGTAGTGATCGCTAAAGTGAAGATGCCCCAATTACACACGTCAAAATCCGCCACATAACAAATAAGGTGTGCACTTAGCAACATACTCAAGTATTCGAACTATACTTAGTATAATAAAATCAACGACTCAAAATAGTATATACATAGACATGACCAACCAAAGCAACTGAATACCCTCTAAACTCTAAAGCATGTACTATCTTTCCAAAGCTAGCACCTTCAATATTGATCCATCTCAAGATACCAAATCAACACGGGTCAAATACCTAACATGGGTCTTTAATCTCAGAATATACACTCATACTTAAGACTTATAACTTTTGGAAATTTTAGAGGCTAACAAGAAGACCTCTTGCTACAAACTACTACGCCCAATCAAGTAACCCCCAAAAAGCATTCAACAAGTACATATCAAATGTACCTACTATTTTCCCATAATTAAACAACTCCGTTTTTTATGAAAGTTGGTGACAAACTCACACATAACCTGAATAAAACTAATTTTAAATTTCATCCAAAAATTTTACCCCTAAGGCCGTCTGCTCAACATATCTTTAGACTTTAAAAATCGGACAATTTTGCACACTTGACTCGGAAAACCATTTAGACCTCCTTAAACATTCCCATTTACAAAACCGACACTTTCTTTGAAAATAGACTCAAAACCCTAGGTTTAGAGCCTGAGAACATCCCTTGAACATTTTTAAAACTCTACTTATAGTCCCCGAGATTTCACCCAATATCGACAACAGTTTCATATAGTGTCGATACGCATCTCCCAGTACACGAATATTCAAACTAGCACAACTTCCTCATTGTTTTGAGTTGGAAGGTATACCTTATACCAAATTGAAGCTTAGCAAATTATCTACAACAATATCCCATCATCTCGACCTTAGCTTAGACCTAAAACCACGAAAAATACCCTCAAACTCACTAATCTAAAATGACAACTTCAAAACCATACCATATCCTATTTTTACCCATTTCTAACTTAAACAATACATCAAATAACCTACATCCATCATCCCCAACAACTCATAACCCTTAGATTCACTTGCATGATCAATATAAATTCACCAAAATTTATAAATACTTGCATGCAATCAAATAAAATTAAATATAATAACAATAACATTTTTAATCGAACGTTACAATTGTTTTAAGAGATCAAATGATAAAGAACATCAATAAAAATCTTTTCCAAAGCTTCAACACTTCACACATGTGTTCCTAAACACAATCAAAGACAAACCCATAAGATCAATTAGATCAAATCAAGGTTTTTATCAAAATATATCAAAAATTAGTTTTTGAAAATAACTTTTTGCATGTTGGATTTTTTTATAATAAAAACTTACAAGATAATTTTAAACATGGGTCATTGCTTGGATTTGCAAGAAATCAAAATTTGATGATGGATTTAGAGTGGTGTTTGTTTGCCGTGAGAAGAAAAGGGAAGAACACACATTTTTGAAGTGAAATAATGAGGTGCGTGTGTTTTATGAAGCTTATATATAGTGGGGAGGTGTAGAAAGTGTAATATTGGCTATCTTTTGACCTTTGTTGCAAAGTTACTTTTAAAGAGCCGGAAATGGTACCTAGTTGGTTTTTAAAAATTTACGAGAGTCGGGTTTCGTCTCAACTTCATAAAAATATAAATCTCGTTTGTTAAATCGACCCTTTTAATAATTAAACGCACACAAAACAAAGTAGTAAGGTACCGACTCGATTTAATACGTAATAAAACTTATACTTCAAAAATATCAAATATCGAAATAATCTATAATAAAAAGTAATATTTGGGCATCCATTGGCATCATGATCACTATCTGTTCTCTCCGATCGTCACAACAAATAAATAAAGCCACATATTACCGGTTTCAACGTAAACCGTCAAACATAACGATACTTACCATTACTTAGTGATTCAAAATCTGTTACCTAGTTAAGATAAAATAATGACGTTAAATTTGGGTTATTACATCAATGTTAATTCTGGTAATGAAAATCTTTAATGTTGTTGGTCATATTTTTCAAATATAATAAGTAAAATGTTTTAGGCAAATATTCTCTTGGTTTTGAACTTACATTTTTAGGGTAAGTAAAGAATCGTGGAAGGATTTGCATGATGTATAACTGGGTTTTTGTATTGGTATTAACTAGCTAGTCTATTCTAACTGGCTTACTCTTTTCCATTCCATTTATGGTGTGTTAGTCTCATGACATCTGGCTCAGGGAACAAATTTATGTTGTAAATCCTGTTAAGAAGGCTCTCTTAATGACTCTATTTTGTCACATGCAGTACTCAGTATTGACAATGGTTTTCACAAACCAGATGTTAATGCAACCTAATTGTATGTGTACAGTATTTTCTGTACGAGCATACTTTTAGACCTAGACTTGATAGATTTTTCTAAGCAAGGAACCGTATAGGTCTTAATGTCTATCTCATGTATATGAGTGTGCATTGAGGACTTTGATGATTTGTTTAGATCATGAAGTCAAGTCAAAAGCCTAAATGTATGTGGATTCTTACTGTTGTGTGAGTTAAAAAAATGTATATTGTCTTGTACTCATTCATGTACATTTTGGTGATTATAGATATTTGTTTAGGTTTTCCTTTGTTGGGTAAGGAATTAATGTTGTTTTTGGATTAATACGAGTAGTGTTAGAATTAATGCTGGTAGCTATATTAGTTATGGTACTTATATGTTAGTTATGGGTTGCAGATAATTTTATATTATTACCATTGAGACTTTTATGTCAGTTACTTCGCCCCTAGGTAATCTTTTAAAAATATATTTTCATAATCTTTTCTAGATTTCAATCATTACCTACTCTTACCCTATACTTAGAAATTTTAATTTCACGGCCCGATCATAATCCTTCAACTAGAATATATAAATTCAATTCCTTTCACCATACAATCATTTTTACCTTAACAACTCAACCCAAACATTTCCTTATTTTTAATCACTCTTTCTGTAAAGCTAACAATGACGAGTTTAGCTTTATGTGAAATACATAACCAAGTTGCTTACCTAGAGAAATACAATGATCATCAAGCATTTCATGAAGTTATTGACTTCCTAAAAAGAACTTACATATATTATGCTCTCACAGTCAACCCCAAAATTCTGAAAACCATCATTCATTAGTTCTAGAAGACTGTTGTTATGAAAGAAGCTACTGATGGAAGTCCTATGTTGAAAGATACTGTAAATAGTGAGGAGTTGGTGATTTCAGAAGCAAATGTGAGAGAGTATCTTTGGTTGGGAGACACTGAAGGCATATATACTATGATGAACATAAAGATCATAGATAACATGGGTGCCATAGGGTATATCGGTGATGGCTATTTCACATACTATAAAGGAGATTTATCACCGCAATGGAGATTCTCGGTTCAAAACCATCTCTATTGTATTAGTCCTAAGAGTGCTTCATGGGCCCAGTTTGGAATCAATATAGCTACAACCCTGGTTTGTCTCTCTTCCAACAAAATCTACCACATTAGCCATATGATCTTTGTTAGTTTGGTTAAAAATGTGAGCAATGAGCATAAGTTTTTAATGTTTCTAAGATTTATCATGACCATCAATGATGGGATGTTCATTGCTTGGGAAACTAAAAGAGAGAAACAACAAAAGATGGAATGAAGTGGTGGTGCCTCTAACAGCCTCCATGTTACCTGTTGTTGAAGTTGGACATAATGAGGGAGCAGTAAGCCTAGTTGTTTCCGAACCCACATCATCTAGAGCATAAAATACCTTCTTAATCTCTCCACTACTCTCCAAACCTATAGAAGAATAAACATACAAATGTCTCAAGTATCTCAGCTTAGGACATCTACTTTGAACCTTCAAGCAAATGAGACTACTAGTGCTGGTATACCTAGTAAAAGTGGTGGGGCTACTCTTACTGTGGCTGAAGTAGCACAAGGGAGGAGTAACATTCTTAAGACCCCAACCAGATCTGATGATCCACCAAAAAGGGTTACTTCCCTTGAAGGTGTGACAACCCTAGATTTTGGAATTTGTCACTTATGACTGTTTGACTTTGATTTTGTTCTTAGTGTGCATTTATGTGCGATATGATTATATTTGATTCTGTGACTCGATGTTAGACATCGTTTATGTAGTGGGTAGTACATTATATGATGGGGTTAGTTCATGATCATTAGCTCACTTGGATGTAGCTATGATAGAATATGGCGTTAGTTAAGATTTTATGTGTACGTATATGTATTATAGTAAATTGTATATTTAAGATACGAGTTGGATTAAGGATTTAGTCTCGGGAATAATTTACGGGTTAGTTTTAAGTTATTTTAGACATAGTTATTTAGTTATTAACTTATTTTAAGAGTTTTCGTAAAAGTGTATATTTTCCGTATTTTACGATAAACGCGTAGATTTAACTAGTTTTACGGTTCTAAGGTTTTGAGGACTTTAGGAGCTGAAACAAATTTAGGGAAATTAAGGTAATATTATTAAAAATTAATTAATAATAAAGAGAAAAAATATTAAAAAAAGGAGGGGAGTCGGTTTGTAAACGCAAGAAAGAGAGGGGGAGAAAAGGAAAAAAGGGAAACTAGATTTTAGGTTGGGCTAGGACTTGTTAGATAATTATATAAAGCCTTTTATTTACCAAAAACACTCATAAATCCCCTGGATAAAAATCACACATCGATCAACAATGGGTTTTTAGGGTTCTTCATAATTTTCTTGTCTTTAATTAATTTTAAGGTAAAATCTTTGTTCCACTTTTTAATTTAATTGTTATTTAATTTTTTTTAATCAATAGATGATGGATCTAGGTTTAGGTTAAATTTAAATTATGTATTTTAATGGTATATACATGTTTAGATTAATTAGGGTTCATAATTATGCAAGATGTGGGTAATTAATTAGACTAGTTGTGTTAAATTCGTTATTAAAAACTGGGCAGAATTTTAGGTCACTTGTTTTGATAATATCTATAGTTTTACAAACTTTCTAAAGTCGAATCTTATACTCATGGAAAGTTAATTGATTTAACTTTTGAACACAAGAAATGAGAACTAAATTGGAGGTCGGGAAGTGGGTCAAAAGTGGGTTACAACAGTCGGATGTCAAAACAGTTTTTGGATCAGCCAGTTTACAATTAATGTTTCGAGTTAGTTAGGGTACTTTGGGTTATAAGTGGACCTTCAAATTAACGTGAGACTTAGTTAATATGTTAAATAAAATATCTAGAGGAGGGATAAGTAAATAGAATAGGTTAAGACCCTCTGGTCATAACAAACTTTCATATGTTAAAAATTAGTAAATTCTGGATAGGTAAAGGTATATATATATATATATATTTATATATATATATATATATATATATATATATATATATATATATATATATATATATATATATATATATATATATATATATATATATATATATATATATATATAGGGTGAGGTTATTCTACAAGAAATCTTATAACAAAATAAATAGGATGAATTATGGAGGTGACATGTGTCATCCTTTCAAATCATTATTCCACATTATATTACCATATCATGTCATTTAACTTGTAAAATTTTGAATTTTTTGGAAAATAATTTTCAAAACAAAAATTTCGTTAAACTTTTTTTCGAAATTATCTTTTCAGAAAATTTTTTTTTCAAAATTTTTTACTGCATCAGAGTTACATGTTTTACTGCATCACAGTTAAATTTCGAAAAAAAAAATAGTAATTTTTTTTTCAAAATACTTTTTTCGAATAATTTTTTTGGAAAAAAAAAATTTCGGAAAAATTTTTTTCATACTTTTTTACTACATTACAGTTACATGTTTTAGTGCATCATGATTATAAATTAATGTATTACAATTTTAATTACTACATTATAGTCCATTCACCAATGTTTTATCTATGATGCACAAAAATTATAATTACGATGCGGTAAACTATTACATTAATGCACTAATAATACAAGTGATGACTAGTGATAGAATTTTTATTATCCAACGGATAAATATAATGCATTTACTTATAATGTATCAATGTCATAATTATGATACATTAAAGTTATAAATTACTACATCAGTCGTGATGCATAAAACTTATGACTACAATGCGATAAACAATTATTATATTGCACCAAAAATAAAAGTGATACTATCTCCGTCACAAAATAAGTGTCCATGTTTGACTTTCAAAGTCTTTTTTGTGCAAATTTGACCCTAATTATATTTAGGTGTGTTATATAATAATTGATGCAAAATATATGAATGGATAGTGTTTTAAATGTATTTTCATTGATATAATTTCTATCAAGTATTATATAGCACAAATAAACATATTTACGGTCAAAGTTTTAGAAAAAAGACCAAAAAAGTCAAATGTGGACACTTATTTTGGGACGGAGGAAGTACTAACGATATATTTATGTTCTCTAACGGATAACTATAATGCATTTACTTATAATGTATAATTGTTTTAATTCTGATGCATTAAGGTTATAAATTACTCCATCATTCGTGATGCACAAAACTTAAAAATATGATGCACTAGTTATAAATTTGGTGCATTATGATTTTTACTTATTGCATCATAGTTATGCATATAGAAAATCAATGTTATATTATTAGTAATCACATGTATTGTTTGTGCATGATAGTTATAATTTGACACATTATAGTTTTAATTGTGTTGCATCATATATATGAGAATTACACCATAGTTATAAGTTTTGTGAAGGACTTATGATGCAATAACTTAAAACTGTGATGCATTAACTTATAAACATGATGCTCTAAAATGTATAACTATGATGTACTGAATTTTTATTGAATTATTGTAGTGCCTCACACTCCAAATTTTAGTGCATCAAGAGTATAAATATGATGCATAAAGTTAATAAATTAGTGTCTTATTCGTGATGCACTAAATTATCTAACCGTGATGCTCTAGATTTTTTTCCATAATAGTTTAAAAAAATTAATTTTGAAAAAAAATAATTGTAAAAAAAATTCAAATTTTTTTTTTCGATTTTCGAAAAAATTTAAAAAAAAATTTAGAAAAAAAAATATTTTCGAAAAAAATATATTTTTCAAATTTATTTTATTAAGGAGATGATATGGAAAAGTGATGTGTGATAATGTTGTGACACATGTCACTCCCACATTCATCCCTTCTTTTTTATTTATTATATTATCACAACTGTTTTATTTTACCCCAACTCTCTCTCTCTATATATATATATGTATATATATATATATATATATATATATATATATATATATATATATATATATATATATATATATATATATATATATATATATATATATATATATATATATATATATATATATATATATATATATATATATATATATATGTATATATATATATATATATATATATATATATATATATATATATATATATATATATATATATATATATATATATATATATATATATATATATATATATATATATATATATATATATATATATATATATATATATATATATATATATATATATATATATATATATATATATATATATATATATATATATATATATATATATAATATATATATATATATATATATATATATATATATATATATATATATATATATATATATATATATATATATATATATATATATATATATATATATATATATATATATATATATATATATATATATATATATGTATATATATATATATATATGTATATATATATATATATATATATATATATATATATATATGTATATATATATATATATATATATATATATATGTATATATATATATATATATATATATATATATAATATATATATATATATATATATATATATATATATATATATATATATATATATATATATATATATATATTTATATATATATATATATATATATATATATATATATATATATATATATATATATATATATATATATATATATATATATATATATATATATATATATATATATATATATATATATATATATATATATATATATATATATATATATATATATATATATATATATATATATATATATATATATATATATATATATATATATATATATATATATATATATATATATATATATATATATATATATATATATATATATATATATATATATATATATATATATATATATATATATATGTATTTATACTAGCCTTTAGACCCGTCCGGTGGATGGGCTAGTTTAAAGTATATATTTTTAATGAAAACTAAAGTTATGTGTGTTTGTATTAGAAGTTTAGTATATATAGTATTAGTTATGACATTAATATTTTAATAATGTAGCATAGGATGAACAAAAATAACGTAGCTTAAGATATTTTATTTATTTAAGAATATTATAAGTTAATTGAATTTGCATACGTTAACGTTATGAATAAGTTTGTTACATTAAAATATTTTATTTTTTTAAGAATATTATAAGTTAATTGAATTTGCATACGTTAACGTTATGAATAAGTTTGTTACATTAAAATATTTTAGAATTTTAATAATATTGTATAAATAATTTATGTATTTTTGAATTTTATGAGGTAATAAATCTTGTATATGTTAATGTCATGAATAAATTTTTTACATTAATTTTTTTTAAAATCAATATTATTGTTAAGTTTTTTTTGTTAGCAAACACATTATAATTAAATATTTTTAGAAATTATTTTGTTTTATAAGTTTTTTGGTAAAATGCATTCTAGAAAAAGTAAGCTCAAAAAGATCATTCTTGTTTTTTTTTTGTCACGTGTATAATCTAGCAACAGTATATAACCCAGTCCAAAACTTGACAGTCCGAATATCTAAAAATATTTTCATTTTAGTAAGTCGAACTACTGTGAATCATTTGTAATTCCTATTTTCTTTTTGAAACATTTTATGGAAACCTTTTAATGAATTACACATGTCATTTTTGTAGAATTTTGTATTTAAGGCATCATTTGTAATTCCTATATTCTTTTTGAAGCATTTTATGGAAACACATGTGTCATTTTTATAAAATTTTGTATTTAAGGCATTGTTTCACCATCCTTCCTTATATATTTTTATAAAATTTTGTATTTAAGGCACCCGTCCGGTGGACGGGCTAGCTTTAAGTATATATTTTTAATAAACATTAAAGTTATGTGTGTTTGTATTAGAAGTTTAGTATATGCAATGTTAGTTATGAAATTATTATTTTAATAATGTAGCATAAAATTAACAAAAATAACGTAGTTTAAATAATTTATTTATTTAAGAATATTATGAGTTAATTGAATTTGTATACGTCAACTTTATGAATAAGTTTGCTACATTAATTTTTTTAAATTTAATAATATTATATGAAATATTTATGTATTTTTGAATTTAATGAGGTAATAAATTTTGTATATGCTAATGTTATGAATAACTTTTTTACATTATTTTTTGAAATTAATATTATTGTTATTATTTTTTGTCACGTGTCAAATATATAGCAATATTATATAGTCGAGATCAAAACATGTCTGTCTGAATATTTAAAAATATTTTTATTTTAATAAGTAAAAATATTGTGAATCATTTGTAATTCCAATTTTATTTTTCAAGTATTCTGTGAAAACCTTTTAATGAATTATATGTGTCATTTTTACTGAATTTTGTATTTAAGGCATCATTTGTAATTCCTATTTTCTTTTTGAAGCATTTTTTGGAAACCCTTTAATAAATTACATGTGTCATTTTTATATAAATTTGTATTTAAGGCATTGTTTCTCCATCCCTTTTATAGAATTTTATTTATAAGGCATCATTTGTAATTCCTATTTTCTTTTTGTATTTAAGGCATTGTTTCACCATTTTTTATAGAATTTTGTATTTATGGAATCATTTTTAATTCCTATTTTCTTTTTGAAGCATTTTATAGAAACCCTTTAATAAATTAGATGTGTCATTTTTATAAAATTTTGTATTTAAGGCATTGTTTGACCATCCTTTTTATATATTTTTTTATTTAAGGCAGCATTTGTAATTCATATTTTCTTTTTTTATTTAAGGCATTTTTTCACCATCCTTTTTATAGAATTTTATATTTAAGGCATCATTAGTAATTCCTATTTTCTTTTTGAAGAATTTTATGGAAACCCTTTAATGAATTACATGTGTCATTTTTATATAATTTAAGGTATTGTTTCACCATCCTTTTTATTAAATTTTGTATTTAAGGCATCATTTGTAATTCCTATTTTCTTTTTGTACTTAAGGCGTTGTTTCACCATCCTTTTTATAGAATTTTGTATTTAAGGCATTATTTGTAATCCCTATTTTCTTTTTAAAGCATTTTATGGAAACCCTTTAATGAATTACATGTGTCATTTTTGTAGAATTTTGTTTTTAAGGCATTGTTTCACCATCCTTTTTATAGAATTTTGTATTTAAGACATCATTTATAACTCCTATTTTCTTTTTGTATTTAAGGGATTGTTTCACTATACTTTTTATATAATTTTGTATTTAAGGCATCATTTGTAATTCCTATTTTCTTTTTGAAGTATTTTATGGAAACCCTTTAATGAATTACATGTCTCATTTTTATAGAATTTTGTATTTAAGGCATTGTTTCACCATCCTTCCTATATAAGGGTTTTTGATTTGATTTGATTTGATATTTATATATATATATATATATATATATATATATATATATATATATATATATATATATATATATATATATATATATATATATATATATATATATATATATATATATATATATATATATATATATATATATATATATATATATATATATATATATATATATATATATATATATATATATATATATATATATATATATATATATATATATATTTATAGATATATACTAGCGTCGTAACCCGCCCAACGGGCGGGGTCGTTTCATGAATGGTTTCTAAACTCACGTTTGTGTATTAGTTATATATGTTGGCAGTGAGACCTGTTTCTAAACTCACGTTTGTGTATTAATTATGTAATTTTTTAATTATATATGTTGGCATTAAAAAATTACAGATTGTGTTGGTGTATTTCAATTTCGGCTGGGTATAGTATGTGCATCTCCATTTTCTGCATCACGAATAAAAACCACTTTTTCAAGCTGTTTGTAAATTAGATGTTACAGTTAAAGGTATCAATCTCTTGTATGTGCATATAATTTCATCCTATCCTAAGAGCTTAACTTAATTCAATAAGTCATTCTTCTATATCGAAAATCTAGAAATAAGAGGATGCTTATCATCTCCTAATACATCATACATTCAACACAAACAAAAGACACTATGGCATCTATTTTAAAAACTTTTCAAAACCAAAACTCTCTTCCAGTTTCGCAAAATACACCAGACTCCAAACTATCTGCAGTACCTGCGCGAATACGACGCAGGCTAAAATTTGATCAGACCCAACCACCCACAATCTCATAAACTACTTCATGGGCTTTACGTAGTTCCAAGTCGGTATCTACAATGGGATGATCAGCAACTACTTCTGTCAGAAACTGGTGGACTTCTGGTTGAGCTTGGATGTTGTCCAAAAACCAGTTTTCACGCAGGATCTAGAAGTGAACAAAGTAGAAACTTCTATTCTTGGTTTTCATAGCTCCCTTGACACCACTGCCCAAAATTGATGTTTACTTGTTGTTGATGTGCAGGTTGCTGCTTCTGCTGATCTTTTATGCTCCGAAAAAGACCAGGTTTCGGATGTTTACGTAAGAGGCCAAACTAATAATCAAGTTTTAGAAGTGAAACAAGTTCAGTCTTGTCGGAAGACATTCATGGAACGAAGATATGATGTTTGTAGTTGCTGAACCGTTTGAAGACCATTTAGCCCTGAATGTTGTAGATCGCGTGGGTCCGGATAAATATGAGATGTTAGGGATGATCTTTTCCCTCACATAATCTTTCTATCCTTGTGGTCAGCTGCAAGGGTGATCATAAACTTTGGCTCCGCACTTCTAAAGCAAGGCTGCAAATCTGAACCCATATCTGTAATTACTAACCGTAGCAAAAAAATTAAGCGCTATTTGATTTTTTTATTATGTTCAGAAATAAACGGTGAACTTACTTGGTACGTGCCAGCAAAGTGGATGAAATGGTGCCAAAGGGTGTCAAAGTAAGGTATAGTACAGCTGGTATATATGGGGGTGTTTGGGATTAAATCTGCTGATTGTGTAATAAAATAAGTCGTTTCATTGGCTTCCAGTACACTATGTTAACAAACCATTGATTATTATGTTATTTTGGTGAAAATAAGAGTTGCACGTGAATATTGCGTACTTGTAGCTTATCATTTACATTACATATTATACACCATGTTCTTGCTCGAGATCTTGTAACTGAGTAGCCAACTGTAGGTGTATTGGATATACCGTCACGTAACCTTGGTGTGATATTTTTTAAGGTTCCTGGCCTGCGTACAGTAACCACCACAAAATGTCCTATTGACTGAGCTTGCACAAAATGGCCTGCAATGTAATATTATTTTTTTAATTTTTCAGGTTGGAGTATCTGGCTCATTGACTGAGCGTGCAAACGTTACTCCCGATATCGATGATTCTCCTCATCAACCTTCACAGTCCACTCAAACTGCTAGCCTTGGAGTCATCGGTCGAAGAAGTGCTCCCGACCTTGGTGCACTATTGAGTGCATAAGTTAATCCAAACACCCCCCTTAATTCTTCTGTTTGACCACGAGTCCTGCTCAAGGTGGTTCATCTATTTGGTTCTACTATAGAAATTATTTATATATGTTTATCCGTGAGTCGGTTCCTCTTTTTACTATAGATAGGGACAAAATGAGTATGGGAGCAATGCGAGTAGCAGTTTTAACACTAATTTTAGATAGACACGATATCTCTAGTAGTTACGTTCTTTTAACACAGTTAAACAAACTTTTTCATAAGGAACTACTATCCATCTGAATCAGCTGCGTAATGAGAAATCATTTTACCTCAAGAGTATTCTGCAAATCTGGAGAGCTAAGCTCCTGTTTTCTTTAAGTATATCAAGGCATATCTGGTCATCAAAAGCCATCCCTGCCAGTCAAGTAGCTGTCTGTTTGGACATGATTATGTTTGTCAAGTTGTAATAATCAAGAGACAAGATTGTTTTGAAAAATCCCAGTATCATATAAACAAAGTGACCAAAATCATAGAGACGTGGAGGACATTCTTATATTCTATTAAGTAATTCGCAAAACTTGTATTAACTTTTTTTTCTATCATCTGCGTAAAGAATTACAAATTATTTCTCAATAACCAAAAAAACTCGACTAAAAGTCAGCAAAATGTGTCCCCCTTGTAAATCATTTTGGTTGCAGCTAGTATGAAACGGACTACATGACACCTAAGTAATCATATAGAGAGTATCTTCTGAAATTACCAACATAATTAGCACATTTTTTATTCATGGATCTAAAAATACTTCATATGCAATCTAACTGAAAGTGTGACATATCCAGCCTATATATGACACATACACAGTGACATATAACATATGTATTGTTTAGCGACCACTGAATTCACAACCCTGGTAAATAATACAAAATGAATGACTTAAAGCCCATTTGACCCATTAGAGATAGAAAATAAGACCTGTTTTGTGCTGCAGCCTTGTTGTGGGCCATACTATATTTGAAATCAGTGTATCATTTCCCTGAGCTGTTGTGGATGTAAGCATGCACAATGAGGTGGTACAGCAGGCAGATATCTGCTATAGATGGTTTATCCATAGATGGAGTCATGTCTATTTGTAGATAGAAATTTTAAAATGATTTTGAGGTGGCATGAATTGGTTAGGTCGAAACCCATGCCCACCACCTGAATTCAGTTGAAAATTTTAAGGAGGCCCAAGGTTTTCAATCCCTCATATCCTGGTTTGGTCTGATATTTACGATTTCCATCTGCCACACACAAAGAAAAGAGAGGGCATAAACACCTTTTATTGATTTATGCATTCGAAAAACCACAAACATTTGTCAATAAATGAATAGTTACCTTCCTCGATAAAGCAAGAACTAAAAGGCTGCGAGTCGCGGCCATCGCGGACCAGCTTGTTTCAGGTTGTTGCCTAGCCTACCAATCTAGCCACCCTAAATTTTGTTATGGAAAAGTAAAGCCTACCATCTCTTCATAAGTCAAAACAACTCTTTGGGTCATTCTACGAAGAGCTTTTGCTTCAGTTTCAGTTTTTTTTAAGTCTCATCTTTTAAGTTCTGAGTCAAACATTCAGTACCCACAAAATATATAAGAATCAATAGAACCAATAAAGTCTCCTGGTGCAATATTTTTTGAGAGAGTATTTGTGAAGTACCTCGTTCCATTGGAGCTCACGTTGCAATTGCAGCGCTGCACATGTTGTACAATTAAGGTTAGAGGTGCCAATTCCCCGACCAAGTGCAAGATATCTGAAAGATCTAACACTAATGAATGTAAAAATCCTATATTTAAATGATTAAAAAAACTTAAATTACATACCAGCGGGAGAAGATCAAGAATTCTCTTTGACATATTTTTCAGGATGTGGCGTCTAACACCAACAACCCCAACTACACTGACATTTGTAGGTGGTCTAGACGTCAATGATGGTATATGAACAGGGTTAAAAAAAGATAAATATACCCCTGCAAAAGAACTATTAGGTTATGTAACAGATCCTTGTCAAGGATCCGGACTTTTGGGGGATTTGTAGCTTGTGCAGGTTGTTGGACGTTTGAGACTGTTGCTTTCTTACCACCTGAGTCATTTAAAAACGGCTGGCTTTTATAAAACGTGTTATTAGGGTTTTGAGTCTTTGAGACGAGAGAGATGAATTAAGGCCTCATTTTTAGATACGTATGAATATATTAGGGTTTTGTATGAACATAAAATTTATTTAAAAACGATAATTTAGGAATAGATATGTATAAATTCCAAAATTATAGATAAAGAGTGATTCTAGTTCAATATCTATAAGCTAATTACGTATATACAAAAAAATTATTTACGTTAATATCAGATTTCGAGGAGCTTATTATCTGTGTTTTGTATTGAAAATCACAAATATTTGGTTGGATTAGTTGGTAAAGGTTATTGCATTTGAATGAGAGGTCATGAGTTCGAACCTTGCAATACACATGATGTTATTTATAAATAATCTAAATTTAAATTCTTTTTTATTAAAATCCGAAATTAAATAAGAATTTTATTGAATCCTGTTCAGATTATACCCAGCTCGGCCCAGAGTTGAACCGGACCGTCCCAGAACTTCAAAACGCAATTTCTAAAACAAAGTTTTCAAAATTGCGTTTCCAAAACGCGATTTTCATAAAACTGCGATTTCAATCGGAAAATTCGTGGAACTTGGAGATTTTCTAGGGAATACTCAAATACTATTGGCTAAAAGATGTGACTGGGATATGATATGGATTAAAACTATGGTTTAAAATCATAATTATACCCATATATATAATATATATATATATATATATATATATATATATATATATATATATATATATATATATATATATATATATATATATATATATATATATATATATATATATATATATATATATATATATATATATATATATATATATATATATATATATATATATATATATATATATATATATATATATATATATATATATATATATATATATATATACTAGTTACTTAACCCGCCCAATGGGCGGGTTCGTTTCATTCATATTTTTTCTTAAAACAATGTTTGTTGATCTGTTATACTCGTTTAGAAAACTCAAAATTGATAACTTATTAAATACCATACCTATAGTTTATGTTTAAGGCTTATAGCTTATGTTGTTTCGTCTTATGTTTCTTAAGTCTATTTTCTTGGATTATTTCAAAAGTATTGTGTTTATTTAAACTTTATTATGACATAATCTATAATACTACATGGATAAAAAAGGGTATAGTCTCATTTTTTAAATGTGGAGAATTTATTTTTCCGGTTATAAATTGTAAACATTGTCTTTTTTACTCAATAATATCGGGTTACAGGTTTAACTTTTGGGTCACAAGTTCGATCATCGAGCCAACCCGATCGAATCATCAAATCACAAGATCGATCAGCGGATCAACTCGATCGAGTCATAAGGTCACGATATCGATCACCCGGTCGTCCCGGTCGAGTAACCGGTTCATTAATTTAACCGCCATGTCAACCCGGTCGAATCACCCGGTTACAGTTGCGACCACCGCATATCATTAACTATTTGCCGCTTGGCGTTAGCGACAATTATGAGTTGTTATGAGCTTTAGTAATAATGGCATTTGTTCGTACTCCTAAATTACAGAGAGTTAGAAGTCTAAAAATAAACTTTATATTTAAATGTATATTTTGGTTGTTAGCTTGTCTTTTGAAATTTATGTGTTTTTTTAATTTAATTTTTTAGTGGAACTTAATAAGCCAATAACTTTAGATGATTAGTTTTTCACATTCAAATAAGCACACATGCTTTGGATAAAAGGTAGTCCAAACTGTTTTTATAGAGAAAGATAAAATGTGTTATGAATTCGTTTGACAAAAAAACAATACCTTTCTTTCAAACTATAATCTGATATGTTTCAAAGTATAATCTGATATGTGTTACTAATTACTTGACGCACAATCTGAGGTATTTAAATTAGCCTTGTTAGCTGGGCTTATGAGTTTATTGTTAGTTGGAAAAACTCACAATTAAAGATCAAATATAATCCTATATCAGACCCGCTTAAAATCCCATAAAACTGCCGACTACACGGCAAGAAGATAAGCCTTCGACATACCAGATCGCATATAGAAACTATTTTTTTAATGAATCCATATATATTCAAATCTAGATAAAAAATATCAGATCAATCATGGAGGGTGGCAACAACTTTCATTATATTCTTTTCGGTCTCGTGTATTAGTTTCTTGTGTATTTTTAGTGGTTTGTTTTGATGTTTTTATTGATTGATAGTAGTTTTGTTCAGTTTTTCATCATCCATTGGCGGTAGCAATATGTTTAACCCTATCTGATCATTAACGATGGTAGGATTTTATTTATATACCATTGGCAGGTTGTATAGGAAGAATATAAACCTTTTGGTTAAAAAAATACGGTTCAAAAATGTACCCCAAAAATATATTTACCACAACCTTTTAGATTAGTTTATGCAAAAATGAAAAATGATAGGTTCTATAATCTATACTGTAGTATTATAGTTTGGTGATGATATTTGAGAATAGAGACACCAATTAATTTATATGATGGTTTTGTAAAAAGATAATTTTAGCTGCTTTTTCATGGATTACATAGGTTACTATCTCTGTTATGGAACTTTGGTTATATAGAAAAAAGAATCAACTTTTATATAAATAAGACTAAATGTTTTATAAAAAATAATCTTCCTGATAACAAAGAAAAAGTGCAGTAGATCTCATATTCGTTGTTTGAAGTACCGACGGGTATGGATATGTGTAGTACGACAGTGCGGGAGGTGATCAAAAGGATATTGAGAAACGTAATTGCTTAACAGACCATCAACAATGTCCCATACACCCTCTACAAATCTTTTATGTCATGGCACCATTAATAAACTAAAAGTGGTGGTGGTTCATACTCTGCGGGCTTGATCCAATTGGGAAACATATTACGCTTGTCACCTATTATGCTCAAGATAGGCGTCGATAATCTTCTCAAGAGGGTAAATCTCATAAACTGGAATCAGATATCCATTAGCTTGTTAAGAATCTTGTCAGTTTGATTCTTCTCAAGTGAACCCCTTCTTGATCCTTCGACAGCAGGTAAAAACTAGAAAAATGGAAAGAAGTGGACGATGAAGCTATAACATAAAAATAAGAACCTGAATAAATAAATGATACTAAAAGTTACGGGTTTGAATTGCACACCTTCATGTATTTCTTATCATGTTTTGGGGGCTTTTCATATAACACCCCCAACAAATGCTATGCGCAGCGGAACTACAACATTTGGGTGCTACGTAGTTATCATCACACATAAGCTATATTAAACGACTCAAGAGACGTAAAAGTTTTAACATAAATTTAAACATTATTAAAATCATACAAGTCTACAGTTTTCCAAATCCCAAGATAATACTAAACAGAGTTTGCGTTAGGTCCCCACTGAATCTCAACCCAAGAGTACATTTTTGCTCACATGACAGAATAATAAAAGAGTTTTAAATTAAATAAGGGTGGAAAAACAAGTAGACCGCCAAGCCACAACAACTTCCATCCTCGAATGCTCCGCTGCTATCAACCTTGGTTACCTGAAACACATGCTTAAAACTGTCAACACAAAGGTTGAGCGAATCTATAGGTTTATCAAATCATAAGTTGAACATAAGTATTAAAAACAAATCATGATCATTCAATAGCATTGTCGCGCAAACAATCTATTATTCAAGGATATGACAATTGTGTTTAAGCTCATGACACTAATCTGTTAACTCAATCACCCGCGTAATAATTACCGGCGTGATTCAGATGAAACCAGTGCCCCTACTAAAGGCATTAGTTGCAATTATACCTTATCTCTTATCACAAATTATCCGTCCGCAGGGGGTATCAACGTACTAGCCCTCGTCTCGGATAGGGTAGTCAACCCCATAGTACTATCACTTTGTATAAGGCTATTTCCCCCTTCACAAGGGCAAGACAATAGTTAATAGTTCATGAAATTAGGGCCTTTTGCAACTAGGTACTCAACACAATTTCAAGGCAATATTCGGGTCCAACAATCATTCATGACTTATGTTCATTTTCATTTAAATAGCATGTATCCCCCTCGCGGGTAAAAACATTTGATATAAGTAAAGAGAGAGGCTATAGACTCACCTTAATTAGTGGTAGTATTAGTAACTACGGAGTAAACGAAATCGATCACCGACGATGAGGATGCCCCGGGGAAGTCAAACACAACACCTAACGAATAAACACGTAATGAATCAACACATTCAAGTACCTTCAAGTACTGTATGTACAAAATTAAGAACACTCAAGGTTCATATAAACTCACGCCAAAAATCCATACAAGTGATATTTACTAGACACGGGCCATTTTTATACTTTATTAAAACTATTACTCATTTTACAATTCTGCCGGTACATACAGAATGTACGGGTTGTTTTACCCCACTTAGACCACTCCTAAAAATCTGAGAAAATTTGTAAAAATCACTTATAATCTGTAGAAACCCCATACCAAATTTCATAAAAAGTTTTCACTTCTAAGACCTTCTGCTCAACACATCTCTATACCTTAAAATTTTTGACAAATTTGTACCTTCCAAGTGCAACTCGACTTTGGCTTATTTAGTCAACTCAACTTGAAACACCAACTCCTAAACTTGAAAATATACTCTTTTGTACAAGTTTAGGACCAAAGAAAAACTTCCAAACATTTTTAGAACTCTAGTTACAATCCTAGACATTCGACCTATATTTTGACAAAAACCCGTACCTTGTGATTTTCATCACCCGGTACGCCTCAAACTTTAAAATATCATAACTTTTGACTCGGGATGACTTATAAGCTTAATTTTATACCAAAACGAAGCTAAGACAAAGCTCTACAACTATATTCTATGTTTAGGACCTGGACAACAATTTAAAACCACGAAAATACCCTCTAAACCTGCTGTCCAAAAATCACTCTTCCAAAATCACCTTTACACTTGTTTTCAATCAATTCCATCTACTCCTATACCCCTAATATCATCATTAAACTATCTTAATTAGATAATAACATCCTAGTCACTTGTATGAATCAACCTTTATCAAAACCCATTTCATAAAACCACACATGCAATGTAATTAAATAAATTAAAAATGATAATAACAAGGAAATAGAACCATACCCACAAGAAACAAGATCAAACACTCAAGAACACCCAAACCCCCAATAAATTCGTGGGTTTTGGGGCTGTAGAACATCAAAAACATAAACCCCCATCTTGATTAATTGGTTATCTTCACTCCTAAACACAAGATTTAAGCATACATTAAGAAAAATTAGATCAAAACCCACTTGTTCATAAAAATAATTTTTTTGTAAAAATTAAAGATGATGCATGTTTGAAATTATTGGTGGGATTCACTTACATGATGATTATAAACATGGGTCTTTGATTGGTTTTTTAAGAAATCATGTTTTGTGGTGGTTTTTGGTGGTGTTATGGTGGTCGGCGGCTAAAGGAGTGAAAAGGGAAGAACCCTAATTTTTGAATGAAAAATGAGGGTGTGTGTGCATACTCCTTCCTTTTGTAAAAATTTGAGGGACTAAATTTGACAAGCTAGCTTTATTTTGGCCTTACTAATAAACGACCATTTTAAAGAGCGGGATTATGACTAGTAGTCGGTTTTAAATTTTTACGAGAGTCGGGTTTCGTCCCGACTACCTCAAAATACTTTTAAATGGTTCAAACGCACACAAAACGAATATACATATGGTTCCGACTCGACTTAACACGTAATAAAAATAAAAATCTCGAAAAACTCAAATATCGATCAATCGATAATAAAATGTATGTTTTGGGCATCCGTCGATATCGTAGTCGTTATCGGTTCTTCTTAAATCGTCAAACGTTAAATTACGACCGTAAACGTCGGTTTCAACTTAAACCGTCAAATATATAACAAACGAAATTTCTTAAAAATTTCAAAAAAATATTCGTAAAATAGGATTAAATAAATGACGTTGGGCTTGGGATATCACATCCACAAGCGAGTCGCAACTTAAGAGAGATGCTCATACTGAACAACTCTTGAGACAATAACTTAGCATCATACGGCACATTCACGGGTCTTACATCCTCCCCTCCTTAAAGGAGCGACGTCCCGGCGCTCTCCGGTTCTTATACTCGCATTTCGTACTACTAGAAAGATGAGGGTACTACTTCCTAAAGAGGTCTTCACATTCCGATGTGGACTTCGGTTCACGTCTCGGATTCCATCACACCTTCACGATGAGTATTATACCTTTCTTCAATCTCCTAACATCTCGATCCATGGTCTCCACTTCAATTCCCCAATTTCTTCCTACGGTTATCAACACGTCTCTTTTCAAAGCTTCTCGCGGTTAACAAGTGATACTTAATCTACCCCATCTCTTCCGTAGCCTCTCGAATCATTTCAAGTCCATTCAACTGACTTTTTCCTACTTCATTCTATCCAACTGGCGATCTATATTTTCATCATCATAATTCCTCAAAGGTTGCAGCTTCAATGCTGCCATGGTAAATGTCGTTGTACAAAGATAATACCAACGACAAGTATCGATCTCAACAACTATCAAAATCAATCACACACGTTCGGAGCATGTCTTCCAACTTTCGAATCGTCCTTTCACTTGGTTCATCATCTCATAAAAACAACTACTCACAAAATAAAATCGCACAGGTCGCACATGACCCCATCGAAAACGTTCAGAATATACAAAACGAAGTAATTATTACTAGTCGTACAGAATCACCTTATCGCAATATTACGTACATAAAACCCTAGTCCGTCAAAAACGAATTCATCGATACAGAATCATCCGACGTATACATAACTCTCTCGAAAACGTCACAATCTAATCAAACACAAAAGTCATAATAAAACACATACAACCACATTACGGCATGTTTGCAAAATAGCCAAACCATGCCAAGTAAATAAGTTCAACCAAGTTAACTCATGCTTGCTAATCAGCCAAGTCATGATAAAATAAGGATATTTGACATATTTCTCGGATGAGTCCAGATAAAAGAAAATTGCAAGTTAAAGAAGGTTCACGAGCTTGCCAGCTATGGATGCATATCCAAAAGAAATAAAAAAATACATACATATGTCCTCGTAGGGCGCTCACCCATGGATTCATACACAAAAGATATTACAGAACACCATCTCACTTTCGTCCCAACCGTGGTCAAAATCTCAATAGCATCGCCGTTCACAGTTATAAATATATTACATGGCACGTGTTCTTCACGATCGGACTTCATTGGACACTGTCGTCTCAAGTTCTCACAACTTACGATCACTTGACCAGATCACTTACCACAAAGGGTTTACCACAAAAAAAACATCAACTATGGTTATCTATCGTTTAACCATCGATGATCAAGGATGGTTGAGTCGAGCAAAGAGGATTCCTCACTTAAACGAACGAAGACGGCAATGGAATTGTCTTCCAACTACCGATGCACAGTTGGTAAACTTCAACAGTTTATCGCGTGTCGTTAAACATATCAAAAGAACGAGAAAAGAAAACAAATAAGGTACGATACGTTTGATGTAGGAGAAGTCTTCGTCATTCCCCTCAGAGTCACTTGAACTTTGATTTCCTCTACTTTGGCAGTCTTCTATTCTTGTTTAAAATTTCTTCTCAGTGTCGATACGAGCCCCTTAGGTATTTAATCAACACCCTCGTGATTCTGATGAAATTCGCATGTTACATTCAACACATAAAACATTTTCCAAAATTACTCGGTCAAGGTGACTTACTAAGTCAACACAAAATGAAAGAAAAGATTTCAAGGAAACACAAGAAAATTCAAAAAAAATTTCTCTAGGAGTCAAGGAGAATACAATTACTTGCATAAGGATCCACCTTTTTAAAAACGTTCTCATCCAAACATTTATCAAAACACTACAAGTTTCAAGATGACCAATTGATTTGAAACTACATTGCCCTTCCTAAACTATGCATTATTAGCTAGATCATGCATACTTAAGGACCAAGCAACGAAAACCAACAAAATAGGACTCTTCCCTAATTATGCATAGTTAGCTAAGCTGTGCATAATTGAGGATCAAGCGCCGACACAAACATTACTATTACCCACCAAACACGACTATGAAATTTTTCGATCTAGTCTTCAAAATAATTAAATCATTTGAAATGAGAAAATATTGCTACTATCGTTTCAAAAAACACATCAAACATTTTTTTTTCATACACTTTGAAAACATACTTTTGCTTTGCCATTTTGCGAGAATAACTAAATAAATAAATAAATCGACACCATTTTCATTTGGTTCAACAAAACATTTTGCACACTCATACATATTTTCGAAACCGATTGTTCACAAAAATAACGGTAAGGTGGTTCCAGATTAAAGATCATTACAAGCACAAAAGTAATAAAATCAAAAATCAATGAGATCGAACTAGGTAAACAAGCAATATAATTGCCAACTGAAATTAACTACATTAGAAATGAAGATACTTTGAAGATATGACAAGACTTTCAGAATAATCAACGACAATCTGCGAATACATAGATTAAAAATTGAATATCAACACAAGCGTCAAAAATAAAACAACGATCATAATTCCCATCGTCTCAAGTTGCACACACATTCCAACAAGGGTATACGGGGAGAGGAGAATAATCACGTGGTCGAATAGAAACAATTTCACCAGGAAGGTCGAGTTCTTTCACCTCTACAATCTGATAAAGTGGCTTCGCCTCCTCGCTTTTGTTCAATATAAATAAATAACCAATTTAATGAAGATTTATAACATCATTCAAGTAAATACAGAATTTTAGGTTCCATTAACCGTAAGAAGAAAAGTCACAACGTCCATGAACAGGACAAAATATACCGGGTGACATACCCTCATCATCAAGTCCTAGCGAAATAGTAGTTTTAAAATAAATATAATAATACTGGTTTCATATCATGGAAAATATTAAAATGAACAGTCACATGACGACTCAAGTTCAAATACAGACTCATAAAATCAAAGAAGAGATGTCGTACGATCGAACCATCGTGACTCAAAACATTATATATACATCTTTATTAAATAATATACAAGTAGGCGTGTGTTGGGTAATCCACTTGCGTATTCTAATTAGTGTTACCTTGTACATTGTAAAACCGAACATTTGCACATTTTTAATTTGTGTTACCCCATTAAAGATTTCAGACCTTTCATATTTCAATCTATACAAAGTTTTTATTTCCAGAAAAATTAAAATTGCAAGAAAATTTCTAACATCAGTTGATTCGGTGACTCGGTTATTATAACTAGTAAAATCATTAGGTTTGAAAATCTTCATACTTGTGTCAAAATCTCATTAATGTTCATATCTTAAGTACCAAAAACGTACATAGTAAGAATTTTCCAAATTTTACGTTTTTATTATCACGGCTTACCTTATCACATATATACACGTATCCAACACGACTCAAACTAGTCCAATTGACTCTTAAAATTAACCCTGACTTCTTATTATACACATGTCTTCCTTAAAAATGTTTTGTTAAACCATATTCGCGCAATTCGACTCAAATGATAAAGAGGTTTCACTTGGTATTATCTCGGATACTTACTGATTTTAGTCGCCACTTGAATCTCGATAATAATAATAATAATAATAAATAATTAACACGCTTATTTCAATTAATACTAAAATATATAAAATTTAACTTTTAATCCTTAGCCCGTTATCAAACGATTTTAAAATTAACACATCTCGCAGCGAAATAAAATAACGTTCCATCAATATTTAATACTTTGTTTCAAGCATTATAATTTCTTACTTATAGTGTATATTCCGATTTTATCCCAGTTTATTCACTACAACAAGTAACGTGTTCTAGTTTACACCAATGCATACGTAAACATAACCTTATGTTTAAAATAAAACCAATTTTACAAAGTCTCTAGCTCCGAAATACATGACAAATTCTTCTACTCATTTTCAGTATTAAAAGATACGCCAAAAGTTTACCATAATGACCCAAAAATTAATTCATACTAAATCCAAAGTTACATATACTCGATAGTCATATCGTTAGTTTTATTAATAACTCCTTTTCCAAATGAAATTAAACAAAATCTTAACAAATCCATCACTAGCTTCTAGTATCAAATTATTAATATATAAAAACAAGGATTTTACGAGTAATATAAATTACTTATTATGATATACCAACCAAGGTTGAAGGAAAAATAATTTCACTTTGCCCATTTCTTCTCTACACTTATTTTTACTTGTTACAAGACATATTATAGGTCATTTTTATCCAAAAATTTCATTCACCATTTATTTAAAATGTAAAACACTTTATGTTTAAATCATTCGATCAACAAAGTTTTATGCTTATTTAACTCACACAAATGCCGGACCTCGTCATGTATAATATCGAATTCAAAATAATGAAACAGCAAAAACGAAATGAAATAAACGAAGCGAGAATACGTATGTCAACTAAGTGTTGTTATCTGCCTCGGATGAGTCTCGAAATTGTACTCCACAAAATTAACACAAAGACCAACCAAATTCCAAGTTATCGCGCTTGATCACAACGCTAGTCTATTTTAAAACACATCTTTAAATTAAAGTAGAATAGTAAACAACGATTAAATGGCAACACGCCTCAACCATGTTTTATAACATACACATGTGATTCGTCGCTACGATATACGCATCATTGATTATACTTCGTCTATATTATAGTTACACCAACTAACATATCAAACCCATAAGGAAAAAGGAAATAAAGTAATACGTAAGTAAATTACGTTTCAAAAGAAAATGTCCAAAATGACACATCACGGTGCGATAACGACAATCAAGATCAACCTAGTCAATATACAATATGTTACGAAGCGTTATTTACGTATCTAGAGTATCAAACGAGGTTCATATTCGGTTATCCGAACAATAAATTAACTATCAAGATTGATAATTTGCGGTGAGGCCGAATTCTCAACAAAACCGCATTATAACATGTACGATAATCACTCAAGGACCATTGCTTCGCCTGCAATGCCTTTAAATACCATAGTATATACATACTTATACATACAACCATTCCTACATACACGTAGGATTACAACGCAGTGTTGCCATGTAATGCAATGTAGCCCGTTATGCCAAATACATGCAACATATATGATAGCCGTATAATTGTTTGTAAATTACGATAATAAGTACCCAATGTACATAATAATATATCTCAATATATATCATAATATTTACTTACTAAATACTAGAGAATTCATGTCAGTTTTGAGGGATACATCTAAAATATAAAGCAATGCTAAAGAAATCTTACCGGAGCCATGCAATATAGTTGTGTGCTTGGACAATTTCTTACGACACCAAAAGTTATAGTTTATGATTTTTCAAAATGACCTAGTTCTCTATAACTCATGGCTCTGATTACCAATCTATAACACCCCCAACAAAAGTTATGCGCTGCGGAACTACAACATTTGGGTGCTACGTAGTTATCATCACACATAAGCTATATTAAACGACTGAAGAGACGTAAAAGTTTAAACATAAATTTAAACATTATTAAAATCATACAAGTCTACAGTTTTCCAAATCCCAAGATAATACTAAACAGAGTTTGCGTTAGGTCCCCACTGAATCTCAACCCAAGAGTACATTTTTGCTCACATGATAGAATAATAAAAGAGTTTTAAATTAAATAAGGATGGAAAAACAAGTAGACCGCCAAGCCACAACAACTTCCATCCTCGCATGCTCCGCTGCTATCAACCTTAGTTACCTGAAACACATGCTTAAAACTGTCAACACAAAGGTTGAGCGAATGTATAGGTTTATCAAATCATAAGTTGAACATAAGTATTAAAAACCAATCATGATCATTCAAATCATAAGTTGAACATAAGTATCAAATCATTCAAGGATATGACAATTGTGTTTAAGCTCATGACACTAATCCGTTAACTCAATCACCCGCGTAATAATTACCGGCGTGATTCAGATGAAACCAGTGCCCCTACTAAAGGCATTAGTTGCAATTATACCTTATCTCTTATCACAAATTATCCGTCCGTAGGGGGTATCAACGTACTAGCCCTCGTCTCGGATACGGTAGTCAACCCCATAATACTATCACTTTGTATAAGCGGCTATTTCCCCCTTCGCAAGGGCAAGACAATAGTTAATAGTTCATGAAATTAGGGCCTTTTGCAACTAGGTACTCAACACAATTTCAAGGCAACATTCGGGTCCAACAATCATTCATGACTTATGTTCATTTTCATTTAAATAGCATGTATCCCCCTCGCGGGTAAAAACATTTGAAATAAGTAAAGAGCGAGGCTATAGACTCACCTTAATTAGTGGTAGTATTAGTAACTACGGAGTAAACGAAATCGATCACCGACGATGAGGATGCCCCGGGGAAGTCAAACACAACACCTAACGAATAAACACGTAATGTATAAACACATTCAAGTACCTTCAAGTACTGTATGTACAAAATTAAGAATACTCAAGGTTCATATAAACTCACGCCAAAAATCCATACAAGTGATATTTACTATACACGAGCCATTTTTATACTTTATTAAAACTATTACTCATTTTACAATTCTGCCGGTACATACCGAATGTACGGGCTGTTTTACCCCACTTAGACCACTCCTAAAAATCTGAGAAAATTTGTAAAAATCACTTATAATCTGTAGAAACCCCATACCAAATTTCATAAAAAGTTTTCACTTCTAAGACCTTCTGCTTAACACATCTCTATACCTTAAAATTTTGGACAAATTTGCACCTTCCAAGTGCAACTCGACTTTGGCTTATTTAGTCAACTCAACTTGAAACACCAACTCCTAAACTTGAAAATATACTCTTTTGTACAGGTTTAGGACCAAAGAACAACTTCCAAACATTTTTAGAACTCTAGTTACAATCCTAGACATTCGACCTATATTTTGACAAAAACCCGTACCTTGTGATTTTCATCACCCGGTACGTCTCAAACTTTAAAATATCATAACTTTTGACTCAGGATGACTTATAAGCTCAATTTTATACCAAAACGAAGCTAAGACAAAGCTCTACAACTATATTCTATGTTTAGGAACTGGAAAAAAATTTAAAACCATGAAAATACCCTCTAAACCTGCTGTCCAAAAATCACTCTTCCAAAATCACCTTTACACTTGTTTTCAATCAATTCCATCTACTCCTATACCCCTAATATCATCATTAAACTATCGTAATTAGATCATAACATCCTAGTAACTTATATGAATCAACCTTTATCAAAACCCATTTCATAAAACCACACATGCAATGTAATTAAATAAATTAAAAATGATAATAACAAGGAAATAGAATCATACCCACAAGAAACAAGATCAAACACTCAAGAACACCCAAACCCCCAATAAATTCGTGGGTTTTGGGGCTGTAGAACATCAAAAACATAAACCCCCATATTGATTAATTGGTTATCTTCACTCCTAAACACAAGATTTAAACATACATTAAGAAAAATTAGATCAAAACCCACTTGTTCATAAAAATAATTTTTTTGTAAAAATTAAAGATGAAGCATGTTTGAAATTATTGGTGGGATTCACTTACATGATGATTATAAACATGGGTCTTTGATTGGTTTTTCAAGAAATCATGTTTTGTGGTGGTTTTTGGTGGTGTTATGGTGGTCGGCGGCTAAAGGAGTGAAAAGGGAAGAACCCTAATTTTTTGAATGAAAAATGAGGGTGTGTGTGCATACTCCTTCCTTTTGTAAAAATTTGAGGGACTAAATTTGACAAGCTACCTTTATTTTGGCCTTACTAATAAACGACCATTTTAAAGAGCGGGATTATGACTAGTAGTCGGTTTTAAATTTTTACGAGAGTCGGGTTTCGTCCCGACTACCTTAAAATACTTTTAAATGGTTCAAACGCACACAAAACGAATATACATATGGTTCCGACTCGACTTAACACGTAATAAAAATAAAAATCTCGAAAAACTCAAATATCGATCAATCGATAATAAAATGTAAGTTTTGGGCATCCGTCGATATCGTAGTCGTTATCGGTTCTTCTTAAATCGTCAAACGTTAAATTACGACCGTAAACGTCGGTTTCAACTTAAACCGTCAAATATATAACAAACGAAATTTCTTAAAAATTTCAAAAAAAATATTCGTAAAATAGGATTTAAATAAATGACGTTGGGCTCGGGATATCACATCCACAAGCGAGTCGCAACTTAAGAGAGATGCTCATACTGAACAACTCTTGAGACAATAACTTAGCATCATACGGCACATTCACGGGTCTTACATTTCACCAGCCAATTTAGTTGTTTTGATCAAATCATAAAAAATAAAACACATCATAAATTACAGGACGTCGATCAAAATACTCAAGGCACTCTTTAGTCTTTAGCAAGAAAGACCAGCCATTGCACCATAGGTTTATCATTTAACCATCAGACACACATACATAGGAACTCAAATATATGTTTATGTGTCATGTTAACAGAAACTGTGATCCTGTACAAACCGGCTTGTTGAGGTCTTATTAACTTGTGAACAAAAATCACATGTAAAGCGTGTCTCACTCATTAAAAGATTAACTTGTGGACTTCTTTGGCGACATTAAGGCAATGATCTTTTAGTGAAGTTGTTTCATAAACATTAGAGAAGTGACAAAAGGAAACGAAATAAATAAAAAGGAACAAAAATAGCCTAAGATAAGGTTGATGAAAATGGTTTTGTTCGACTTCATTTTCATGATGGCTTAACTAAGCTCCATCCTCAAAATTAAAGAAGGAGCTTGATATGCTCATTGTCATTCTTCTAGACAACAACGGCTTTCTTTATGGTATCAACTTTTAGCCAACTATTTCTTAGTGACGTGTCAGTTATGTTTCGTTTACTTGGGGGTCGATTTAAAAAAAATTAGTCAGGTTCCATGATATAGTACGCACTCAAGGAAGAAACACAAACACGAGAAATATAGTTGAAAGATGAACATTTGGCGGACTCGTAGTTTACGAAACCGAAACTTAACCGAAAGCTGTACAATACTAAACAACGCAAGTGACATTCAAGTATCTTGATTGAACCGTTCATTTTCCAATTTTGAGGTGGGTTGAGTTGTTTCATGTTTGGATCAGGTGGCATCTTAAAAAATTGCATATTGAAAACCAAAACGGACTTGCTGGCGGTTTCCTTTGTTTTGCATAGCATAATTGCAGTATATAAATTCAAATACATACACCTAGTTTTAGCATCTATCTATTTAAAACAACTTAGGGTTAGATCGTTAAGTGATAACAATTTAATTAAACAATAAGGCTAGCACATACCATTCCACGCTCCAATCCTCCACTTAAAGGTAGTCGGTTAATAGCAGCAAAATGCAACTTTCTGGCAGCTGAGACAGAAGAAGATTCTACCAGAAAAGAGTTGTGTTAAATAATCTTGCAACGGTAACAGTATAGCTGACCTATTGTTAAAGCAAGAGTGAGACTGAATCCAATAGATATACGGATATAAAAGTTTAAATGTCGATATAACTATAACTTACAGTTATTTGTTGCTAGTTTATACCATTGTTTGTAGTAACCATAATTTAAGCCGCCAAACCAACCTGTTTTGCTAGGTGTAGCATCAGGACTGTAATGTTGCAATAGTTCTTACTAACCTTATCTATATTGTTTGATGGACGACACTGCGATCACATAATAAAAATCCATTGTATAACCACTAAAACTAAGCACAAGTTAACCACAATCAGTAAAAAAGAATAGGCGTCACATGTATTTTTGCATTTTTGTAATACGAACATGAGAGATGATCAAATGTGTAAGCTGATATATTTTACTATAAAGGAAACGGTCGAAAGGGATTAAGTCATCTAGTATGGCCCATAAAGAGTTGATGCTTAATGAATTTGTGGCTTTAATAGGAACGTGCTACAACAATCCTAAACCTTCTTGCCGGTGATTTACGATACCCTCCCTTGAGCTACATTTCCCATTTTATCTTTCTAAAATCTTAATATAATAGCTTAAGTTTCTAATAAGCCTAGCACGGTTAAGAGTCAACTATTGTTTAATTTGACAAATTTTAGTCTCACTCATCTATCATTCTTCAAACTTCCTTTTATAGAGATGGTGAGCAAATCTGTAGTTCGCAAAAAGAGGAAGATGTGTATGCGATGATGACTTGTTGATGATACTGCCAAACACATAAGCAGGGACAGATAAATCAGAACAAACAGAAATGCAAATACAAAATTGTACAATAATTAATATGAGTTAATAGAATTCTACATTAATTAATATGAGTTAAGACTGAATTGGTTTTATGCCTAGAAGATTAGCAAGGCGCAATAAGCCGACGACCACACTCAAACAGCTTACATGATGGATCCGAACACAATAACAAAATATCTATTCTTAATTTGCAAGCCCAGACAGTCCTAAAGATAGGATGACCCTATATATCCATATAATCTCTATATACAAACACAATAAACTGAAGTGAAGAAATTTCACCTTGAGGTTTCTTTCTTGGTGACCTCAGACAATAAACTTTTCTATATCTCGAACGAAAGATCACATAGCCTGGACTGTGTGCCCATGGCGGGTATGATTTATATGGCCACTCTGCACACGCATGGACATTCATGAATTGGTGGAATGTACTTATCTCATTATTATGACTTGTAATTGCAATAATAATTTTTTGTGTGGCTTTTCTCCTGCCATGTTTGTGACAACTAATAAAATTTAATTACCTACTTCCAGAAGTCTGTAATCTTTACATATAAACACATGAAAAATTTAATTACCAAGGTGTATTTTCAGTCACGCTGAAGAAGACATACTCAAGTTGGATCGTTTTTAGTGTTTTGATTATGCTTGATTTATATTATACTCAAGTTGGATCATTTTTAGGAAGAGGATCATATTTTAGATCTCTACGTTTTGAAAACAGATTACGGGTAATTGTCTCTGCATCAAAGCATGCACCTAAAATTCTTCCATGTTCAAGTAATTATGGTCTTGGTGATTCACATGATCTTCCATCCTAGATCTAAGAGAACCACATTGAAATATCTAGAATCTTTAAAACACATTTTCGACATTAGATAAATATAAAGATGCTTAATTATCAATATTGTTTTCTTGTAACCACAGTATCACACTTGCACTGTGATTAGAATTACAATTGCTTTGTTTGTCAAATGTAGTTGTATGGGTTGCGTAAGGGGTCAAAACGAAAGAAATTTTATGAGTAGCCTATCCATACATAAACTTTCAAGTTTATTTCCAATGGACAATTTTTCAATGTGATAGAAAAAAAGGATAAAAAGCTATTTACCTTGAGTTTCAACACTGATCGATCCTACACTCGCACTCATTGTGTCATAAATCATATCTGCTTGAAAAAATAAAAAGAATAAGCAATTATTTTAGCTAAAATTAAATCTTAGTCAAAGTGTAAATGATGAAGTTGTGTAATAACATTAGTATGTACGTTTCTTTTGTTCTCTCTCGGTACTAATCACCACAGAATGATGCCTGCTTTCGCAAGAAATTCAGAAGCTTGGAAGCCCTATAATCCATACATATAGGTAGCGGTTAGTTTAAGGAAAAAACGTTGGGTTTTCTTCTACTGATAAAAATATGCATGTAGACCAACCTATAAAATAGATAGGAATGTTAAAAAATTATGTATAAGAATTGATATGGAATAAACATGGATACAAAAAGTAGCATAGTATCTAAAAAGAACAAAAACCAAAGTAGAAAAGTATGAATGTAATGAATTTTGATCATTTAAGTGTTTTAAGAATTATTAGGGTTTTAGGTGCATCAGAAGTGAATATATAACAAATGCATACTTAAAATCTTGTTGCTTGATTCAATCCAACATGTGTATACAAAGTGCAAAGATTACCTTGTTCAGCTACAATGAATTTAACTTAACCTTGGCATCTAATCGATCAAGAGCTTGATTTGTTTCTTGAGGATTCATGTTGTCTGCCACTTAAGAACATATGATCCACGTCTTTTGTGGTATCAAATTTCATAGCAACCACGAATTTACCAAAACCATGATATCTCAAAAAGGGATTCGTCTTTGTTTTTTATTTGAATGAAGATAAGGATGAAGAAAATTTTCAATTAGGGATATAAGGGTTTTTTTATTTATGTCGTGAATGAATTTACCAAAACCAAAGAGAGAGTCGTATATTTTTTTTGGAAAAGATATACCGTATATACCGAATAAAGTAAATTTTCAATTAGGGATATAAGGACTTTTTTTATTTATGTCGTGAATGAGTTTACCAAAACCAAAGAGAGAGTCGTATTTTTTTGGATATACCGTATATACCGAATGAATGGAAAAATAAATATTTTAGGATATATCGTAGCCAATGAGATAATGCCACATAGGATATGACATGGCACCATTTTTTTTTCGTATGTCAAACTTAGCCCCATATATATATTATAGATATATATATATATATATATATATATATATATATATATATATATATATATAAATATATATATATATATATATATATATATATATATATATATATATATATATATATATATATATATATATATATATATATATATATATATATATATATAAATATATATATATATATATATATATATATATATATATATCAAATCAAATCAAAAACCCTTATATAGGAAGAATGGTGAAACAATGCCTTAAATACAAAATTCTATAAAAAAACACATGTAATTCATTAAAGGGTTTCCATAAAATGCTTTAAAAAGAAAATAAGAATTACAAATGATGCCTTAAATACAAAATTCTATAGAGATATATAAGGAAGGATGGTGAAACTGTATCACCCCCAAATTTATACAACTCAATACAGCGGAAGACTAGTTGGTGTTACGGGATAGTACATTACTCACATCATAGACAACGCATATAAATCGTGTCGTTTATTAATAAAGCATTTCCATTCATAAATATCAAATTTACATCGGTCCCAAGTCATTACATTTCATACAAAGTTTTACAAAATATTTGAATGGAAAATATTGTTTAAGTGCGGGCCATGAATTCTTGTTGTCTTCCCGAGAATTACCTTCAAGTACCTGAGATAAAACATGTTAAAAGAAAAGGTCAGCGATAACGCCGAGTGAATTCATAGAGTTTAATAAAATCCATCAATATAACATCGGTATAAAATTATTACCGAAAATCATTTTGTACAAATCATTGTAATAGGCCATAAAATAACCAAAGTCATTTTATACAAATCCTTATCGAAAATCATAATATAGGCATTTGCCTTAAAAATCATTATACGAGCCAATGTCGTAAAAACATCATACAATACGTTTGACAACGTTGTATAGATTAAATAAAAACCGTTATATGAATATGGTTATGAAAACCAAAACACAAACATACTATCAATAGTATGACCCTGTATTGCTAGTCAGGCAATACGTCGTAATTCTGAGCGTCTAGTAGTATTTTGTTAGTCGGATTATTATAAGCCGCATGACATTGTTACCTTACTAAACCAACAACGGGTAGCTAACCCGATACCAAATTTGCCCATCTAAAGTAGCGTGTCGTCACAAAGGTCACGCTATGGAAATCTTCTCATACATAAATTCGCTTACCAATCAATGTGGCACGACGGGGATCAACCGTCAAGGCGCGAACTGGGGTGATCGTCCCCAAATAGTACTATTATATGCATAAGCGTCTACCAAATCCCGGTAGTTCACAATTCATGCTAATGGGACTTTTAGTGACATAACCTAACTTTAATAATCCATTTAATTTCATCTATCGGGTCCTTTAATCATTTATCGGGTCATACAATCGGGTCATACAATCATTCGGGTCCAAATCAATAAACAAACAATCGGGACAAATGGTGTCCTATTTTATAAAAACTAACATGTTATGTCCCTCACGGGTTTATAAAACATTTCATAAAAAAATTTAAAAGAGTGTGAGGCTATGAACTCACGTTGATGTGGGAAGGCGGTTATCGGCGATTTGGATGTACGGTGCGTGCTTCAATCACGGAAACCTAGACAAATAATATTCGTCTTAGACTATTGTCCAATGACTTTATAAAAATAACAATTATGTATACATATGATGATTTTATATATATGATGATCAAGTGGGTTTACATATTCTCGTTCACTTCATTTTTGTGTTTATGTATTGGTAACTTCTTACTAGTTTTCTAGTTTTACCTATTTACGTGTTTTAGGTCCAATAAGCCTATTATAAGTTTATTAACTTGTATTAATCCATTTCATACTTGTATTATCAGTATTTATACTTTATATGTTAGGCCCAAATGGGTTAAGCCCAATAAATAAGTTTATAAGTGTTTAACTTATTTAGTCCAATTATTAGTCCAATAACGTTTACTTAGCTCGTTAATGTCCGTATGTCCTATAGTTCAGGTTTTATCGGTTTTTACTTGTTATACATGTTTATATATCAGTATATACGTTTTATAAAGTTTACATTAGACGGGTCCAACCATCTAAGTTTTATTTAACAAAAACGTTAATTTTACGGTATTAGCCGAAAAAGTCGTAAAAATCATGTTTATAGTTTTATAACATATAAAACTTAACAAGTTACCATTTTTATAAGATGTCCACTTATTTACCATTGTACATATTTATATAAATGTATTATATAAGTTAGTGGATTTTAGTTTATATTTTATACTATTAAATTTTGAGTGCTTATATAATAGTATTATACTTTAGTTTCCAAAATCTGATTTTTATCTTCACTTTCACCAAAACTGCCATATCTAAAGTTCTATATGGAGATAGAAGCTCAAATTTTTATCAAATAAACTAAATGATATGTGCTCCATTTAACTCTTCTATAGATACTGTTGAATCATTTTCTATGTGTTTTCTAAAAATCGTCCAAAACAGTAAACTCAGATTGGTACTTTAAACTTGTTTTGATCATATCTCACTCATTACAATGATTCCATTGCATGACCAACTCTCACATGTGTACAAGACATATTACTTACTCTATATTGCTTCTACTTTTCCATTTTATCAGTCTAACATATGGTCCTTTACTGTTTTATACAGCCAACAATCTAAACAAGATTTACCCATTTTACATGTATTTTGTCCATCTTTTTACCCATGTTTATCCAATCTATCAACACCAAATCACCACATAATATTTTTAATCATCATTCATCATCATATACATATACATAAGTAAAAGAAATACAAGATTACATAATCAAAATAATAAGAGGATAGGAAGAACAATCTCTATACCACCATTAGTGATGAAAAGATGGGATTGATGATGAACAAGACTTGGTTTTGGGTAACCAATCTTATGAGATATCAACACTACTTCTAGGATCACCAAGTATTTGTAGATTCCTTGTGAAATCAGCCCTTGATCTTCATGAAAACTCCTTGAGAAATCAGCCCTTGGACATCACCAAATCACCTCCTTGGATGTTAGAATCACCTCCAATCTTCAAGGCTTCAAAGGAGCATCATCATGTGTATGAATAACACATGATTTTATGGCTAAAATAGATCAAATAGGGGTGTTTGATGATGGTTTTGGGACGAATTTTAGAGAGAGGGAGGAGAGAAATGCGAGTGGTATTGCATGTGTGTTTTGTGAGATAATGGTTTAGTGTTGGATGGTTTTGAGGTAACTTTAGCTTAGATGTTAGGCTAGTACATGTGTTGAAGCTTATTAGTTAAGCTTGGACACCTCATGGGGTGAGGTGGCTTAATGTTGGATGCCACACTTAGTGGGGTGGGCAAGTGTAAAACTTGTCCCATCCCACTAATTTACGGGTATTCCTCGATTCTAGTTTCCTCGATTTGCGTGCCCTCGGGTCGTTTTACGAAAAACGTTTTTATAAATTATGAATCAACGGCACAAAACGAATCTAATAAAAATTGTCTCATCAAAAACGGAGTTCGAAAACGTAAATACGAAATCCTAAGGTTTCCGGTTTGGTCGTAAAGGACGTTAAATTAAAATCGTAAGTCCTAATCTCTTCTCGTAAATTTGTGAGTTTATGAACTAACACAAATTTAAAACTCCAAAATAATATTCACGGATAAATTTATTTTCTGAAATGTCGGACTGTCGCCAAAGACGGTGTATGTAAACGTAAGCACGTAACGTAGAATCCTCCGGATTAGACGTAGTCGACGCTACTTCAAGACGTAAATCCAAATTACTTCCCAAAAATAAGTGAGTTCATATTGTAACATTAAAATAATGTTTTCAAATAAATATTGAGAATAAAATATCGACCATAAATTGACGGATTGTCACAGCATTTACCCCTAAACAGGATCTTTGTCCTCAAAGATCATCTTACCTTACTACTCGCTTCTTATAGAGTTTAAGCCATGTGGGTATTTCCTCCACATTCGGTCTTTTCTCACAAGTGTAATCCATTATAATACGCGAGTTTCATCAAACATAACTACGGGAATAAGATCAGGCTAAATGTTGACTTACTTTCTCTATCCATGATATTCACGGGTTTCGGATGAATGCAACTTTTCGCCGATCTAAGCTCTACTAAGAATAATCATATTCTTACTTGATAGATATTCCATTAAGTTTGATATACGAAACATAATTCACGCAGTCTTTGAAGTCCTAGGGTAGATCCAGCTTATATGCCTTTCAAACCAATCTTTTCTTATCATCTCAATGGTCCCATACAACGGGGACTTATATCCCATGATTTGTCAGATCATTAATTAATTTTTCCAAGGTTAAAATTTTTGGCATAACTTCGCTACCCATTTGGCACTTAAAGATCTACATTTCATATTCACATAACCTCCTGCCCACTACCGGCAGTCAATAATCAGATCCTAATTTCGACAATCATTTCGGGTCTCGCGGGTCGAGTATTTTGCAAGGTTAGGTTCGCCATCATAGGAAACCTTAAACCTAAAAGACATGTCCAACTCACAATGGGTGTATGTCGGATGTCTTCATCTCAACTCTTGCTTACAGATGCTCTAATTTCTAAATCTTAACAAGATTCGATCTCGATCCTTAGACGATAATCATCATTGATAATCCTTCCAATGGAAAATGATTATACGGTTTATTACTAAAGGTCATTCATTCAAACATAAACCAGCACTTATATTACTTTGTATCGTTACTTTACCTCGTCCCTTCGATTGGGGTGGTACATAGTACTCTCATCAAGGTTCGTTCTCAATGATTTCTGAGCAAATCTCTAGAAATTCGATGCGAAGCGAGGATCTTAATAAAGATGTTCGATACATGCACACTATGTTTACATAACTCTTTTGCATTTATCATTAACGGGAATGATATTAGCAGATTTGGTCAGTCGGTCGACGATGACCCAAATCGAATCAAATTCAGATGATGACCTTTGCAATAGCTAGACGTTTGCTAATGTATGAGGCGATGTCTGCCTTCATAATTGCCATCAGTACAACTTCTTCAGACAAAGATATTTTTAGTCATCAACGACATAAATATAATACTTATACTTACAAATTCCAACATAACTATATCTCACAATATCCATATTTAGGCAACCACAAGTGGCCTTTAAAACATTTAACGCTATCAGCTTCTCAACTCTAATGGTTCACATTAGCCGCGAACCACTTTTATTATCTATATTATCCTTTTCACAAACATCATCTATTTTACATTGTTCAACAATTTATTTTGCACCTTCATTATTAAGGAACATGTCCAAATTGGTTCTTTATCTTTTATACATAACGTGTCAATAATTACGTTCACTTTCCTGATGAAATAGTTATCATGTCCGTATTTATTCAAAAATTATTTCTTCACATTTTCTCTGTTTTACGTCTCATCTATCATTTTTATCAGTTTTTCTCAATCCGACGTTTTAAGCGTCGATAAGTATTACAAGTAATTAAAGGTTAGATATTTAAATTTTTATGAAACGTAACGTAAAAATTTTAAATTTCCTTAGTTCAACTTATTATATAAAATGTTCAAAAATAAATTTGAATTTAATTAACAAGATTTTTGTTGATTTATCGAAAATATTTAATAAGATTCGTAAATGTTCGAAAAACCTTTGTTTATATTTTGGTCAAAATTTTCTTAGTTGAAAAGCAAAAATTGTTGTTTCAAATTTCAAGTTATGGTTTAAATGGTTTTCCTCAATCCCTTTTAAGTTATCTTGAGGTATACACAAACATTTACCCCTAAACAGAAGTTTAGTTAAATGGTTTGTGTATAAGGGAATAATCCCTTAAAATCCTTTGTTAAAACATTTGTCAAAATATATTTGCACTTTCTTTTTATTATAACTCAAAGTCTTAAATGACTTCTAAATTTTGAAGAGTCAAATTATATTCCATTATCTATTAATCACATGGTCAATTAATATAACGGATTTAGTCTTTAATCACATGTTAAATATTTAAGGTACAGGTTTTATCGTTCGGCCAATTCAGGGCAATCTATAAATAATTTTTAACTCATTCTTATTCTTATAAGTAAACAAATAAATGGTCCTTAATGATCATGAGCATGAATTTATCAAATTGCAGCCTACACACGTGATTCACCAAATTTATGAATACTATATGTGTATTAGTCAATCCATACGACATCACGTGAAACTCATAATGTTCATTACAAGTTCTGGATGTAGTGATTAGAATAGATAATCCTTTTCGCAGATGCGAAGTTGATGATAACCATGCTGAGGATCAAAAACCTTGTAAATGATCGAACAAATCTTCCATTTCGAGTTATGGATATCGTTTTCGATTGTCAATTTACTCAGTTCACAGTAATCTATAAATATAAGGAATGATAACACCATAGCTCTTTATGATGACGATCTCGGTAGAATAAAATCTTTCTCAGACAACTCTCTCAGTTGTATGGTAATTCCTTTAATTTAGATGGTGCTGACGTACAGTGCACACGCCACAGGTGCAGCACCGAAAATATAATCAATACCAATTTCAACTTGCCTTAATGGCAAAAGTCTAGGTAATTTACCAACAAATACCTCCTAAGGTTTTAGATAACAGAAACATCTTTTAATAAATTCATATTAGGTTCTTTCTAGATTATAATATCTATGACTAGTTCACAACCATTCACGGTAAAATTTTCAAGTCTAAATGTAGGATATGGTCATTCATCAAGAATTATTTAGATCACTTTTGATAATCAACATCTTATCATTTAGGGGAATTCTACTCGAGTTCCCATCAATTAAGACAATGTCGTCATGTCATAATCAATCAATTCATTCTACTGGCACTATCAACTTTTTAGTTTTATTGCCGTCGATAAGATGTGAACTTCTCAAAAGACTAATAATAACTCATAATCCTTCACAAATTCAAGGATATCTGGAGACACAACTAACCTTAAAAGAGTAAGGTCAACGCATAATCTACGGGAGGGAATTTCAAATCAGATACAGACGAATACATTTAACGAATTTGAATATATCCCATGTTTTCATAATTTGAGTACGCATTCGAAAGCTCCTTGGATCGTTACCCAGGTCATTCAAATGAAATCAAATCAAAAGAAATGATAGGAACGTCGATACATCCAGTCGGGTATCAACACTCGGTAATCAGATACTTTTCCTAAGAATCTCACTACAGGAGAATTGGACAAGAAAGAATTGTCAATTGTCAAATAAGACAATTTCCACAGATGAGTAAATTTGTCTCAGAAGAATAGATGCTACAGGCACATATGTAGGTGTCCCTAACACTATGTCCCTATTTTTCACTTCTTGCAGATCTCATAAAATTTAATCTTTCACAACTTCAAAGAAAATGTAGTGTTTATTAATCAAATTTTTTTTATGGTGACTACTAATCAGCCTTGCATGGTCCTTTCCAAATTGTATGTAGGCGCGCAACTATATACAATTTCAAGATTAACGATGCAATACTTAGTTCGTCAAAATTTTATCATCATGTTTATAATAAAAACATTTTCATGCTTAATTCTTAAATAAGAATCAAAAATATATTTACAAAGGTTTTCTTTGTTATGGAAATAATTAAGTTTCCAAAGCGTCTCATAAACAACTTCATTTTGATATCAATCACTTATAAATCTCACTTTGAATAATCCTTATTGTGATGAAAATTAAATTTTCTCAAAGGATACCGTTTTAACTTTATAAAAACAATGTGTGATCTGCAAAAGAGTGATGAAGAGTTGTTCACCAATAACTTAACTACAATATGATAGGAAATGAGCTTAGCCAAATAATCATGAGGTTCATGACCTTCATGGCACTCAAAAGAGAATAATTCACAACGTAACTCAATTCGAGATGAGTACTTGTTCAATGGTTGGATCACTATTGCGAGCATTAGGATGAAGCAAGAAAAGATAGATAACATCGATACATGTAGGATTTAGGAATCAAAGGTAGTCTTTTTCATTAATTACAAACAAGTAAAAATTGTACCGTAACACATTACGTGTCACTATGTCATACAATTCTCAGAACTCATCCTACCAACTGATATCTCACTTAAGTTAGGGATTCTTAAAAGATACCATAATGAATACTAATCTAAAAGAGTCATTAGGTGTCCCACCTGTCCCGGAAGATCCATCGGTCCCAATTTAGAAGAAGATTTCTTCAATTTATTTCTTGGACACTAGGCATCCTCATTAGTGGACAATGGCCTAGGAACAACCTTTAACACAAACTAATAATCATTTAAAACCTTATAATTCAATCACAGAACTTAACGACTTCTATTAACAATCTCATATTCCATAGGGGTTAAATTTTACTTTATTCAAGTTTTAACCAATTTATACTCAATTCGATATCCTACTTCATTCTCCAATACTTTCAATCTTTATTCTTAGGCCTTAAAAGGGCAATAAAAGCTCGATATGATCAACACTTAATTCCAATCCTATAGTTCTTACAACAACAATTATCAAATGAGTCACTAGTATGAAATGACTCATACATTCAATTAGACTTCTCGGAAAGGTACTAGTGCCATGAGGCTTTTGGGTAATGGTTCCAATGACAGTCTCAAGTGCAACATTCACCCTTTCGATTTCAATTTAAGAATTGGATGACAATGAATCAGATGACATCTTTCCAGGTGATAACGTTTTGTCAAACTCCACTCTATAAGGAAAGATCGTCATGATATCGATACCAGATTTAATCTCGCCAATTCTTCTTCAAAATCACAATCAACTAATATCTACATTTCTACGAATATCAACCATTTGTTGGGATCATAAATATCCACAACTTGGTTTAGATCTAGGATAGCTAGAATTCCTACGATAATAGCTTCGATTAATTTACTAGGGGAATTTAGGGTTCCTTGTGACAATCTACGTCGTATAAATACCTCGTATAAAAATCAAATAATCATCAAACAATCATGTAATAAAATTACATCATATATATATAATCCAAGTTATATATATTAAAATAACACTTCTCAGTCTTGGCCTTGCCGGTAACTCGGGAATTCTTCGGCACCGTTATAGTCAAAAGATTTTTAGACATTTTTAGAAAAATGTTTTCAGTTCAAAGATTTTGAAATGTTTTATTCAAAACCTTGGTTTTAAAAATCTTTCGTTCTCTATAACGAGAGCTCTGGTACCAAACTGTATCACCCAAAAATTTATACAACTCAATACAGCGGAAGACTAGTTGGTTACGGGATAGTACATTACTCACATCATAGACAACGCATAAAAATCGTGTCGTTTATTAATAAAGCATTTCCATTCATAAATATCAAATTTACATCGGTCCCAAGTCATTACATTTCATACAAAGTTTTACAAAATATTTGAATGGAAAATATTGTTTAAGTGCGGGCCATGAATTCTTGTTGTCTTCCCGAGAATTACCTTCAAGTACCTGAGATAAAACATGTTAAAAGAAAAGGTCAGCGATAACGCCGAGTGAATTCATAGAGTTTAATAAAATCCATCAATATAACATCGGTATAAAATTATTACCGAAAATCATTTTGTACAAATCATTGTAATAGGCCATAAAATAGCCAAAGTCATTTTATACAAATCCTTATCGAAAATCATAATGTAGGCATTTGCCTTAATAAATCATTATACGAGCCAATGTCGTAAAAACATCATACAATACGTTTGACAACGTTGTATAGATTAAATAAAAACCGTTATATGAATATGGTTATGAAAACCAAAACACAAACATACTATCAATAGTATGACCCTGTATTGCTAGTCAGGCAATACGTCGTAATTCTCAGCGTCTAGTAGTATTTTGTTAGTCGGATTATTATAAGCCGCATGACATTGTTACCTTACTAAACCAACAACGGGTAGCTAACCCGATACCAAATTTGCCCATCTAAAGTAGCGTGTCGTCACAAAGGTCACGCTATGGAAATCTTCTCATACATAAATTCGCTTACCAATCAATGTGGCACGACGGGGATCAACCGTCAAGGCGCGAACTGGGGTGATCGTCCCCAAATAGTACTATTATATGCATAAGCATCTACCAAATCCCGGTAGTTCACAATTCATGCTAATGGGACTTTTAGTGACATAACCTAACTTTAATAATCCATTTAATTTCATCTATCGGGTCTTTTAATCATTTATCGGGTCATACAATCGGGTCATACAATCATTCGGGTCCAAATCAATAAACAAACAATCGGGACAAATGGTGTCCTATTTTAAAAAAACTAACATGTTATCTCCCTCGCGGGTTTATATAAAATTTCATAAAAACATTTAAAAGAGTGCGAGGCTATGAACTCACGTTAATGTGGGAAGGCGGTTATCGGCGATTTGGATGTACGGTGCGTGCTTCAATCACGGAAACCTAGACAAATAATATTCGTCTTAGACTATTGTCCAATGACTTTATAAAAATAACAATTATGTATACATATGATGATTTTATATATATGATGATCAAGTGGGTTTACATATTCTCGTTCACTTCATTTTTGTGTTTATGTATTGGTAACTTCTTACTAGTTTTCTAGTTTTACCTATTTACGTGTTTTAGGTCCAATAAGCCTATTATAAGTTTATTAACTTGTATTAATCCATTTCATACTTGTATTATCAGTATTTATACTTTATATGTTAGGCCCAAATGGGTTAAGCCCAATAAATAAGTTTATAAGTGTTTAACTTATTTAGTCCAATTATTAGTCCAATAACGTTTACTTAGCTCGTTAATGTCCGTATGTCCTATAGTTCGGGTTTTATCGGTTTTTACTTGTTATACATGTTTATATATCAGTATATAAGTTTTATAAAGTTTACATTAGACGGGTCCAACCATCTATGTTTTATTTAACAAAAACGTTAATTTTACGGTATTAGCCGAAAAAGTCGTAAAAATCATGTTTATAGTTTTATAACATATAAAACTTAACAAGTTACCATTTTTATAAGATGTCCACTTATTTACCATTGTACATATTTATATAAATGTATTATATAAGTTAGTGGGTTTTAATTTATATTTTATACTATTAAATTTTGAGTGCTTATATAATAGTATTATACTTTAATTTCCAAAATCTGATTTTTATCTTCACTTTCACCAAAACTGTCATATCTTGAGTTGTATATGGAGATAGAAGCTCAAATTTTTATCAAATAAACTACATGATATGTGCTCCATTTAACTCTACTATAGCTACTGTTGAATCATTTTCTAAGTATTTTCTAAAAATCGTCCAAAACAGTAAACTCAGATTGGTACTTTAAACTTGTTTTGATCATATCTCACTCATTACAATGATTCCATTGCATGGCCAACTCTCACATGTGTACAAGACATATTACTTACTCTATATTGCTTCTACTTTTCCATTTTATCAGTCTAACATATGGTCCTTTACTGTTTTATACAGCCAACAATCTAAACAAGATTTACCCATTTTACATGTATTTTGTCCATCTTTTTACCCATGTTTATCCAATCTATCAACACCAAATCCCCACATAACATTTTTAATAATCATTCATCATCATATACATATACATAAGTAAAAGAAATACAAGATTACATAATCAAAATAATAAGAGGATAGGAAGAACAATCTCTATACCACCATTAGTGATGAAAAGATGGGATTGATGATGAACAAGACTTGGTTTTGGGTAACCAATCTTATTAGATATCAACACCACTTCTAGGATCACCAAGTATTTGTAGATTCCTTGTGAAATCAGCCCTTGATCTTCATGAAAACTCCTTGAGAAATCAGCCCTTGGACATCACCAAATCACCTCCTTGGATGTTAGAATCACCTCCAATCTTCAAGGCTTCAAAGGAGCATCATCATGTGTATGAATAACACATGATTTTATGGCTAAAATAGATCAAATAGGGGTGTTTGATGATGGTTTTGGGACGAATTTTAGAGAGAGGGAGGAGAGAAATGAGAGTGGTATTACATGTGTGTTTTGTGAGATAATGGTTTAGTGTTGGATGGTTTTGAGGTAACTTTAGCTTAGATGTTAGGCTAGTACATGTGTTGAAGCTTATTAGTTAAGCTTGGACACCTCATGGGGTAAGGTGGCTTAATGTTGGATGCCACACTTAGTGGGGTGGGCAAGTGTAAAACTTGTCCCATACCACTAATTTACGGGTATTCCTCGATTCTAGTTTCCTCGATTTGCGTGCCCTCGGGTCATTTTACGAAAATCGTTTTTATAAATTATGAATCAACGGCACAAAACGAATCTAATAAAAATTGTCTCATCAAAAACGGAGTACGAAAACGTAAATACGAAATCCTAAGGTTTCCGGTTTGGTCGTAAAGGACGTTAAATTAAAATCGTAAGTCCTAATCTCTTCTAGTAAATTTGTGAGTTTATGAACTAACACAAATTTAAAAATCCAAAATAATATTCACGGATAAATTTATTTTCTGAAATGTCGGACTGTCGCCAAAGACGGTGTATATAAACGTAAGCACGTAACGTAGAATCCTCCAGTTTAGACGTAGTCGACGCTACTTCAAGACGTAAATCCAAATTACTTCCCAAAAATAAGTGAGTTCATATTGTAACATTAAAATAATGTTTTCAAATAAATATTGAGAATAAAATATCGACCATAAATTGACGGATTGTCACAGAAACAATGCCTTAAATACAAAATTCTATAAAAATGACACATATAATTCATTAAAGACTTCCAAATAATACTTCAAAAAGAAAATAGGAATTACAAATGATGCCTTAAATACAAAATTCTAAAAATGACTCATGTAATTCCTTAAAAGGTTTCCATAAAATGCTTCAAAAAGAAAATAGGTATTACAAATGATGCCTTAAATACAAAATTCTATAAAAAACAAATATAGGAAGTATGGTGAAAGAATGCCTTAAATACAACATTCTCTAAAAATGACACATGTAATTCATTAAAGGGTTTCTATAAAATGCTTCTAAAAGAAAATAGTAATTACAAATGATGCCTTAAATACAAAATTCTATAAATATAAAAATTATATATGAAGATGGTAAAACAATGCCTTAAATACAAGATTCTAAAAATGACATATAATTTATTAAAGGGTTTCTATAAAATGCTTAAAAAATATGAATTACAAATGATGCCTTAAATTCAAAATTCTATAAAAATATATAAGGAAGGATGTTGAAACAATGCCTTAAATACAAAATTCTACAAAAATGACACATGTAATTCATTAAAGGATTTCCATAAAATGATTCCAAAAATAATAGGAATTACAAATGATACCTTAAATACAAGATTCTAAAAATGACACATGTAATTTTAAAGGGTTTCCATAAAATCTTCAAAAAGAAAATAGGAATTACAAATAATGCCTTAAATATAAAACTATATAAAAAAATATTAGGAAGGATGGTGAAACAATGCCTTAAATACAAGATTATATAAAAATGACACATGTAACTCATTAAAGGGTTTCCATAAAATGCTTCAAAAAGAAAATAGGAATTACAAATGATGCGTTAAATATAAAATTTTATAAAAATGACACATGTAATTCATTTAAGGGTTTTTATTAATTGCTTCAAAAAGAAAATAGGAACTACAAATGATTCACAATAGTTTGACTAACTAAAGTGAAAATATTTTTTGATATTCGGACTGTCAAGTTTTGGACTTGGCTATATGTTGTTGCTATATTATACACGTGACAAAAAATAATACTAGGAATGAGTTTTTTGGGCTTAATTTTGCTAGAATACACTTTACCACCAAACTTACAAAACAAAATAATTTCTAAAAATTATTTAACTATAATGTTTTTGCTAAAAAAACTTAACAATAATATTTATTTCAAAAAAAATTAATGTAAAAAAGTTATTCATAACATTAACATATACAAAATTTATTACCTCATAAAATTCAAAAATACATAAAATATTTATACAATATTATTAAAATTCTAAAAAAAATTTAATGTAAAAACTTATACATAACGTTAACATATGCAAATTTAATTAACTCATAATATTCATAAATAAATAAAATAACTTAAACTACGTTATTTTTGTCCATTCTATGCTACATTATTAAAATATTAATCTCATAACTAACACTACATATACTAAACTTCTAATACAAACACACATACCTTCAATTTACATTAAAATATATATATACTCATAACTAACACTGTCGCGTATAGACGATCTGTTTGACCAACCCCAAAGGGCTAAACACTTCTCCAAGATTGATCTTACCCGCTATGGCCACTAAGAGTTTGTAGTTATGCCAAGACTACTTTTCGTACCCGGGTTAAGGAGCAGGACATCGCCAAGACTACTTTTCGTACCCGCTATGGCCACTACGAGTTTGTAGTTATGCCATTCGGCCTGACAAATGCTCCAGCAGTGTTCATGGACTTGATGAACAGAATCTTCCATGAATTTCTGGACAAGTTCGTCATTGTCTTCATCGATGACATCCTGATTTTCTCAAAGTCCAAGGAGAAACACGAAGACCATCTTCATACAGTACTACAGATTCTTCGCCAGAAGCAGTTGTATGCTAAATTCTACAAGTGTGAGTTCTTGTTAGACAAGGTGGCATTCTTAGGTCACATTGTATCAGCAAAAGGAATCACTATGGATCCAGCGAAGGTTGAGGCCATTATTAAGTGGTCGAGGCCGACATCAGCAACGGAAGTCCACAGTTTCTTAGGCTTAGCTGGTTATTACCGTAGGTTCGTGGAGAACTTTTCCCGCTTAGCACTACCATTGACCAAACTGATGCGGAAAGGGGAGAAATTCGTTTGGATTGAAGAACGAGAGAAGAGCTTTGAAGACCTAAAGCAGAAGCTAGTATCTGCACCTATTGTTACTCTCCCATCTGGTACGGGTGGATTTCAAATCTACAGTGATGCATCGGGGAAGGGACTTGGTTGTGTTCTCATGCAACATGGGAAAGTGATCGCGTACGCTTTACAACAGCTTAAGCCTTATGAAAAAAATTACACCACGCATGACTTAGAACTTGCTGCAGTCGTGTTTGCATTGAAGATATGGAGGCACTACTTATATGGAGAATCATGTGACATTTTCACGGACCACAAGAGCTTGAAGTATATCTTCACTCAACGTGAATTGAACACGAGGCAGAGAAGATGGTTAGAGTTTTTGAAGGATTACGACATTAATCTACAGTATCATCTCGGAAAGGCAAATGTAGTAGCAGATGCTCTTAGCAGGAAGTCCGGAATGATCAACGGCATTAAAATTGAGGAGGAAATCATAAGAGACTTGGAGCGATTAGACATTGAGATCATGGTACATAGACAACACGGTTACTGGGCTAATCTTAGAGTAGAACCCGAGTTGCTCTCTAAGATCAAGGAACCTCAGAAAGATGATGGAGAAATCTGGGCGATAGTACAGAATTTGGAGAAACAGACGGAATTCAGAGTAGATGCAGATGGTATCGTATGGCAGGGCACGAGACTTTATGTTCCTGATGACCAAGAACTCTGGGAAGCCTTGTTAGCTGAAGCTCATAACTCCCCATTCTCTATACATCCTGGTACGACTAAGATGTACCATGACATCAAGCAGTACTTTTGGTGGAGTGGTATGAAATAGGATGTGGCCACTTACGTCTCCAAATGTCTTACCTGCCAGCAGGTTAAGATCGAGAATCAGCGATCTGGCGGTCTCCTTCAACCGTTAGATATTCCAGAGTGGAATTGGGACAAAATCACCATGGATTTTGTTACTGGTCTTCCGCCTACCAAGAGGAAGCACGATGCAATTTGGGTTATCCTAGATCGACTTACCGAATCAGCTCATTTCTTACTGATCCGCAAGGAAGATCCGGCAAGTAAACTCGCCGATACGTATAGAAGGGAGATCATGAGACTCCACGGTGCTCCATCCAGCATCGTCTCAGACAGAGATCCTTGTTTCACTTCGCGATTTTGGAAGAGTCTGCAGAAAGCTTGGGGTACACAACTTAAGCTTAGCACGGCTTTTCATCCTCATACAGACAGACAGTCGGAGTGAACGATTCAAACATCGGAAGACATGCTGAGGTCATGTGCGTTAGAATGGACGGGGTGATTGGGACGATTACATCTGTTTGGTGGAGTTTGCATACAACAACAGTTGGCACGCAAGTATCAAGTGTGCTCCTTTCGAGATGTTGTATGGCAGAAAGTGTCGCGCCCCAATCTGCTGGGATCAGGTTGGCGAGCGAACACTTGAAGGACCAGAAATCATAGAGATGACCAATGAAAGGATCGCAGTAGCTAAGCAGAAACTTCAGGAAGCACGGTCACGTCAGAAGTGTTACGCCGATAAGCATCGTAGGGACATACATTTTAACGTAGGAGATCACGTCTTCCTTAAGGTTTCGCCAGCACGTGGTGTTAGATGCTTCGGGATTAAAGGGAAGCTCAGTCCTCGTTTCATCGGACCGTTTGATATCATTGAACGAGTCGGTGAAGTATCTTACCGGTTAGCGTTACCTCCGCATCTTTCGCATGTACACAATGTGTTTCATGTGTCCTTACTCAGAGGGTACCAGTATCATCCCCTTCACATGGTTCAGTATCTACTGGAACAGATACGTGAAGATCTCACCTTCATAGAAGAACCCGAACGATTTCTTGACAGACAAGAACGAGTCATGCGAAGGAAGACGATTCCATTCGTCAAAATTCTTTGGAGGGATCATACCCAGCGGGAAGCCACTTGGGAAACAGAGGAGTCTATCCGGGCTTCTTACCCTCACTACATATTTTGAATTCGGGTATGTTATTCTTTTCTAGTTACTTTATCTATAATTTGGGGACGAATTATTCTTTTTAGGGGGGAAGAGTTGTAAAACCCGCATGCTTTTACCATAAATAGTACCCTTAAGATCGTACGTACTAGATTAAAACTTTCCTGTTATAGTATGATTACGTTCACGTGTTAGATTTTACGTATCACGTACGTGTCAGAACACGATAAGTATTTATTACGTACGAACACACAATAATTATTTAAACAATAATTAATCACGAACATGCGATCATGAAATAATGAACGTAATTTAATCACGAGCTAATATTAATTACGTATATATATTTATTACGAACATGAATAAATATATTAAGTCACGGTTAATATTTAACGAGAACACATAAAACGAACAAAACTAAACACGAACGAACACTTAAATAACGAGACTCGGAAAATGGTACGGGTACCCCATGTGGGGCCCCCTACCCGCGGCTACACCAAGGCCATGGGCCAAGCCCATCAAAATTTTACTAACATGGGGTAAAGGTAAAATCTTTGGTCACTTTTTCACATTACGGTAAAATATCAAAAACCTAAAAAGATTTTCTCCTTTTTCCTTCTAGCTCTCCTCTTGGCCGCCGCATATAACAACAAGAAAGGGGGTGTTCGCTTGATTTTGATCTTGATTTTTGGTGCAAGTGTTCGTGTGTGTTCATCCTCGTTAGATCCACGCATTCGGTATACTTCTTTTAATCCTTTTTCTTTTGTTTTGATTTAATAAATTAAATAAGAACATGATGTTTTTAAAAAACCTAATTAAAAACATAAAGTAAACATTTAAATGGTTATGGGGTAATTCAAAACGGAGATTTTAGGGGTGTATGTGTGTGGCCGGCGCCTAAACCGAACCCCAAGGGGGTCTCGGCTTGGCACATGGACCACCACCGAGACCACAAGGTCTCGGTTTGGTTGTGTGGGTCCCACGGCTGCAGCAAACAAGGGGGAACCCCGATGTGGTTCGGGGTATGGAGTTGATTACGGGTCCGGTTCATGGTTTCTAGTCACGATCCGGTTCACGGTCTATGTTAAAGTTATGTTTTTAATAATCATATGTTAAAATTAAATTAAAAAATATGACATGATTAATTTAATAAAATATGACTTAGGTTATAATTTAATTATTAGATCATGGAATTATTAACCTAAGTATCTATTTTTCTAGACTTTATAATTAATTAATTATTAAAAACCATGGCTATAATTTATTAATTAACATGACTTAGGTTATATTAATAATAATTAATAATACATGTTTTAACCTAAGTATTTAACTATATTTAATTAAAAACATGATATATTTAATTAAATACTTTTAATCTATAGTTTATTTAAATTACATGTAATAATTAATAAACTATACCTTATATCATTATGACTTAGAAAAATAATCAGAAAACACTTAAGATTATATACTTAGCTTATTTAACCAGCTTATATCTAATTATGGAAACTTTCTATTTTTAGAAACTTATTTAATTAAGGCAGCTAAGCTATTTATGGAAACTTTCTATTTTTAGAAACTTATTTAATTAAGGCAGCTAATCTATTTATGGAAACTTTCTATTTTTAGAAACTTATCTATTTTAAGCAGTAATTCTATTTTTGGAAACTTTCTATTTTTGGAAACTTTCTATTTTTGATAACTTTCTATTTTTGGAAACTTTCTAATTTAGGAAACCTGCTATTTTTAGAAAGTTACTTATTATTACACAGTAAGTATAATAATACATGAAATACAAGTAACACTTAATCAGAATAGACAAGATATAAGATAAACACAGTTTAAGACTTAAAACAGTAAAACATGACATGAACATAATAAATAAGGTAAGACATGACATAAAACCAGTTACGTATTTAGTAATCAGATACTTATACATGTATGTATTTATGTAGCATTAGTGATACCGAAGTAGGACTCTACTCAGTTCGTCTTGTTCGTTCACTGGACATAAGGTACGGATTCCCGTCCTTTCAGTATGGACATTCTTTCCTTATTAGGATTCCGCGTATGCAGCCAACTGTTTTCCCGTAGTATAAGTTTATATGTTTGGTTTGCTTATGTTTAATTTAGAATACCTATAGCCATATACATGCATGACCAGTTTCACCTAGTTATGGAGGTACCATAACCATAACACTAGAGGCACTGGTATTATGACTTCCCCATGGCGGAGTGATTGCTCGTGGCGTCCCTTCAGCTTTTGGCCATATTATTATACTTATCATGTGGGGCGTATGGGTGCATCCTAGTTACATGTTTTTCAACAGATTACTCAGTGTGAATGTGGTGTGTGCCTTGCATCCTTCACAAGGAGTTGATCCCTCCTACCCAAACCAGTATATTAAATTAGAGACAGCCCCTCTAATTTTCATGATGAGGTCACCCCTCCAAGTATTCATGCACGGTGGATTTTCATGACCTATATTGGCTAATGGTAGAATATGTTAAACATTTTTTATAAGATAAACATAAGGCTTTTCAAACTATAAAACCAGTTTTACCAAGACTTAACCAAGTTATTCGGGACTTAGTTTCTTCCGCTGTTATATGTTTATATGCTTATCCTATTCATGCTTTATTGTACATCTGTGCACTGAGCGTATTGCTCAGCCGTTTTCCTTTTCTATGTTCCCAAAACGACAGGTACTCAGGGACGCTCGTAGACTTTAAGCGTACGTGCATATGGACTGGAAGCTTTCTAGCCTTTCTTTACTTTATGCATTATCTTTACTTTGATACTCTTTCTATGGACATTGTTTAGTACTTTCATTTATAGTACTTATGTTTGTGTGTGATGAGCTTTACTTTTGGACTACCGATGTTTGATTCCGGTATTTTCGTTTTATGGTCATGTAATGTTTAGACATTTATCCTTGTATGCTTTGATGACACGCCATAATTACGCGTGACATTCCAGTATCAAAATGGGGTGTTACAACATGTGTCCACTCTTGTTCTAAAACATACGTGTTTGAAATAATATAAATCCAATGAAATTCGCCAAAGTAACCGTTACTCCACCTGCCCCTATTACCAACTCAAGTAAAAAAATATAGTATATGATAACTTATGGTTTTCTCCATGTCCTCTTGCTCTGCGGGTATCCATCTGCATCTTTAAGTACCTTGTCGGCAACACAGCTTATAAACCTTGCAATTGATCTACTATGTTGCGATAAAAGGCCATAATTCAAAAACTGATTATATTAAGTATCAAAACACCAAATTCGACTATCCTGCAGCGCTTATAGTAAATGTATATCAATGTCTCCAACAATAAATGTCGCCAGCCTGATAAATATTAAAACGTTACATAAGAAATGTTCATGATGAGCCAACAACAGTTGGTAGGCTGTGAAACCCCCTGTGGCATATATTGTAATAATTGAAATAATTTGTAGGTAATACGCTTAGAAGGGTAAGAGCGTAAACCAGGAAAAAGCACCACTTACCAATAACATGAGACCATTTGCAACCCAATCTGTAGAGATTACATCTCCATACTCAACCACCATATATTATAGTAGTCATCTTATGTACATCCTATACACCTATCAGTCACAACCTTGGCACTCTTATCAAGGGGATGATGAGCGTTAAAATCTATCTCACAAAAAACCACATATTATCTCAACAACCGTGATCCACTAAGGAGCATAAAAAGTACTGTTAGGAGACTTGTCTCAAGTAGAAATCAAGTGCTGATATTTTAAAACTAATCATTGAAACTGTGAGATTTAAAATAGTTGGGATATAGGACTGTTGCTTCATTGATGTTGCCACAGTTATTGAAGTGTAAAAAATTTAAATTTAAGAAGTCATACTTACTCTTATGATGTATTTAGGCTTAATCTTCCATTTGAGTTAGGGAAACTGAAATTTGGTGGTAATATGAATGGTTGGATCGTATACCAACAGCAGAATGTGTTTCGCCCAATGTTCTATGCAGAAATGGAGTGTTTGGTTGTCAAAAAAAGTTGTATGCTCTCCTATTTGTGATTCTCTGTTCGTTGCGACTTTCGACATGTCCTTGGTTACAAGAAGTAGGCTATGTACTGTTTGAAAACTAACTATTATATAGATACTAATTGCTTTCCCACTGACCTGATTTTGATAGTCCTTCGTCGTCTGCTATCATTCAATGTTCATCTTGAAGGTTGAATATGATCCTCCCGCTACCTTGATTCCATTTTCGTCCATCCATCCGAAAAAAAATTTGGGTCCTCTTTATACCACTCATAACTTGACACTTTTCGCTTTCAACAAAACACCTATACTTCAGAAAACTCAAAAGTTTACTCGAGATACACCATTCGTAGCTATACGCTCGTAACACTGTGCTGAGCCGTCTAGTGGTGAGTGTGTAAATTCGAGACTGGGATTGCTCAGACTGACCACTTATATTTCAAACGATCGAATTAAGTTGGAATTTATAGTTCTGCTATATTTAAATCCAAGACAAATGCATATATCCCAAGACAGGCTCTATACGCAGCAGGCCAGCAGCTATTATAAAGGAAATGTTAAGACTCTGAGATGTATAACATGTAATCCTTATAGGTCTTCGCTTATAAGATAATTCCCTAAAAATTTAGTAAAACTGTGAAACAGTATAAGACATCAAGTAAAAGTACAGTTATCTCGTATAGTAAGGAGTTGGACTATTGGTATTCATCTTCAACACTTCCTGTATGCAAAAAATCTTGAGTGAATTAATAAAGTACATATAGTTAAAATCAGAATTCAGTCCTTAATCACTACATACAGTAAGAATTGTTACCCGTAACTAAAAGCCGAGGGGTACTTTGACTTAACTTGAATAAAACTTTTACCAACTCAATGTATATTACCGAACCTGTTTTCAACAATAACATGTAACTAAAAGTCTGAGGGGTACTTTGACTTTACCAATAGTTGAGACACCATCCCTATTTTCCATTAGTAAATCATATGTCTCTTAATCTGTTAAATGTTGTTCTGTTTTCTTTAATAGATAATGACGCATCATACGCAGTTCATTTGTTTAAAGCAAGAATTCATGTCACAACATTCCAGATATACTAACTCTAAATACCTTAGACCCATTAGCAATAAAGAATACGAATATCAACTAATGTATAAATATTTGGCAAGAGCCTATTTTATAAGTTTGGGATCTCATCAGCACCTATAACTTACATGCCAAGCATACCCATAAACAGTCATTTTAATAGCACTGCAAACCTGATACTTGTCCTAGTACAATTTTTTGTCCTGGTATAATTGTTTTACATAAAGTGGGAAATTGTCGTAATAGAATTTTGCTATAGAACGCTTGATGCAGTACGCATACCCAAACACCCAGTAAACAGTTCACATGTACAAAATGTCGGTGTCCCCACGCCATACAAAATGGCCTTAACAACATGGCCTTTTAGAAATAACAATCAATATATACAAATTGAATGCTACTTGGTATAATATGTGATGTAGGTATAATCGTACACGTTTTAGGAAAAACGTGTATGTGGCAAGTATTAAGTCTTACGCTTTAGGAAAAACGTAAAACCGAATAAATTCCAAGTTTGTTCTCGAAGGAGGTGTGTGATTAAGAGTGCCAATATATAAAGACCAAAGTTTGGATTAGTGTCGTTTTTGGTTTTAAAAGAGAAAAATAGAGACGAGCTACGACTATGATTACACTACGACGAATTGATGTAAAACGCGAACGTAAATACGTAAAACGTGAAAAAAATAAAAATTAAAGCTAAAAATTAATTAAAAGTTTAAACTAAGTCTAAAATAATATAAATAAGAATAAAAATCTAATAATTATATTTTAAAACCTTAAATATTCAATTTTAAATGCTAATTAAAGCCCTAAAATTAAATATAATTAAGAAAAAGCCCAAAATATTATTTTATTGAACTAATAACTCAGTTATATTATTTAAAGACTAAAAAGTATTTTTCCTAAAATAATGATTAAAAATATTAAAATAATGCTAAAATTAATTTGACTTTTTGAAAAATCCTAAATTATATTACTAAATAGTAGAAAATTGAAAAAAGTTGAAAACAAAACTTTTTCACACTAAAAGACAAAACAGATTTAAATTAAAACTAATTAAACTTAAATTAAATCTAAAAATTACTTAAAAAGGTGAACAGTAAAATATTTTTAAACTATCTTAAAATCTTTTTCTTAAACTAGGAAAATTTTTAAAACTAAAAAATATTAAATTCTTGCACTAAAAGACAAAAACAGTCAATTAAAAACTAATTAAAAATGCAAATTAATCTAAAAAATAGTAAATGAACAGTAACCGATAAATAAATTAAATAGAAAAATCAGAAATAAAATAAGAAAAATAACAAAATTAAAATCAAGTTAAAATTCTTAAAAAAGTTCACTAAAGACAAAAAACTAAAAAGCTGACAGTGACACTTAAGCAGATTTTGTCTGTTTGCTAAGCAGGGGTAACTTTATCACTAGCAGGGTGAACTTGGTTCCCACTGCTTTAACAAAATTCAGGTCTGGACACAAAAGTGATTGTAGATTGCTTGTTTCTTGGTTTTAATTGGATCCAAAGGCACCCCCACAACCAATTCGGTTGTGGGGAGTCAAGTATGCAATAAAACACACAGGTCAAATACAGAAGTCACACCAACAAGCACAAAATCAGTTACTGATGTGGAAGACAAGAACTGGGCACTTTTGCTTGTCTGTTTGACCATAAAACTGAATTTCAAACCTAGCAATCTTGCTTAATCCAAAGTCAAAGTGATATAAACCAAATCCAAAGTCTAACTTAACCTGCTTTCTAACAATTATAAAGATTTGATGGCCAAAATTCACCAAATCAAGGAGTTAAGTGGACTTTGCTAATTTTACCAAGTTTGAGTATGTAAAACCTTTTAAAACCTACCCAAATAGAAACTAACTACAGAAAATACTTATAACAAATGAACTAAGTGTTTCTAGGTAGATTATAGACCAAAATTATGTTAATATTTCAGCCTAAACCCTAATCCCAAACACCCCCTTAATATCTGGAAATGAAAATTAACAAACAAAATGCATACAAATCAAAACCAAAATGGTCTAAACCTATTCTAGCATGCACAACATTATCAACTAACAACTAAATATCAAGGAATCAATAACCAAAGGCATCACAAAGCAGTTTCATATAAAACAAGTAAAGCTAGTATATTTGAGAGGGTTCAAGCATGTTGTACCTTGCTGATGCCTTCTCCCAAAAATTAGCAGCTTAAAAGAGCTTAATATGAACCTCCCAATGTAGTGTAGAGAACCCGTTGATGGAATCTTAAAGTAAAGACCCAGGGTGAACAATATCTTCAACTGAATAAATGAAATGGAAGAGAAAAATGGATGAGGTCTTGTTGTCTTTATTCCCTGCACAACACCACCAAACCAAGAAATAAAAGTTCAAGCTATAGAAGCTAACCATAAGCTGATGTCAATAGCTTATGGTGGGCTTATATAACAGTAAGTGTGACCCAATAAAATTATATAAGAAAATGATGTAAAAATCTTTGAAACACAAAATCTTTTTGAACCAAATGTTTTTGAAACTAAAAGAAAACTCAACAAAGGCTTAAAATATGCTTCACCCAACGACTAACATGCACTTTCACTTCAGTTAGTCTTGGATTCAAGTTATAAAAGCTTTTGTCAAAATTTCATGAAAATGAACTTTTTTGAAAATGACTTGTAAACTGAAAATCTTTTAAACTTTTAAACTAATTTGCAAATAAAAGAGACTGCTTAAGCTACTTTAAAACAGAAATATGGAACACAGGTTTTTGCGTGATTTCAATCTTTCATTTTCATAAGTAAATTAAAATTCTTACAAAAAAACTAGAACAAAGGTATAAGGTTCACATGTCGAACCTTATATACTACTCTAAGGAATTTACTAGAAGCTAGAATAAAATAATACAAGAGGAGAAACCCTAAACCCTAAGTGTCTTGAAAATCCGATATTGCCCTTGGTCAAAATCTGGTCTTCATGGTCACATGTGATGCCTGCTGGAATCTTTGATCTTGGCCTTTGAATAAGTCCTTGTGATTCAAAAATTACCATAACTGATGAAGCAGGGGAACATGGGGGGTCCACTATGGGTCACGGGGAAGAAATTTTATGAGTGGGAATGGTTTAAGTTGGGCTTAATCAGATATCTGGAGGTTTATGAGGGAAACCCCCTTGGTTTGGGGTTAATTGGGTCTGGGAAATTAGGGTTTATGGGGTAGTTTAATGATAGGTTTATTTTTTTTAGGAGGAGTTTAATATTTAAAAAGGTGTTTAAGGAGGGAAGGTGTATTAAACTGATTTAATAAATTTGATCAGCTTGGGGGAGGGTGACATGCAGGGAGGGGTGAATGTGATTGGTTGGTCAAAGGTCAAAGGTGAAGTGGCAGGCTGGGAGTGGCTGGTGAGAGTTTATGTGTCTGCCCAAATTGGCCCCCCATGTTTCATTCTCTTGTCATTTGATGTTTAACAGCTCATAAGTCCAACTTCTTTAATAAATAAACTTTTCATTTTTGTAAAATGACCACAAAAAGTTTATAAATATTTGTTCAAGGATATTTCTTGTAATTTGACCATTCTTCAAGGACCATTAATGTATAATCTCATCATTTTAGGGACCCAATGTGTAATTTAGATTTTTACACAGGTTCAAAATGACAAGTCTTCAAAAGTAGAGGGACCAATTTTTCCAATTCTTCAAACTTCAAGGACTTGATAGGAAAATCATGATTCGGGTCCGGTTCTTTGTGCGGATTCGTTTCCCGTGTTCGTTTTTGCTTCATTCTTGTGATCTTTTGTTGATTTCACGATATCCGTACCTAAAATACACAATGAGCAAACACAAGCATATATTTGGGTATTTTGATGATACTTTAAGCGTTTTAAGCCCGATTTGGACGATGAGACTATGTATAATTGCAGTCTCATCGCTCCCTCATACTAAACCATTGTCGTGTCCCCACACAATGCTAGAATTAAGTATCGTAGCACTTCCAAAATTAATTTTATGATGACATTTATTAAAGACATAAACTTAAATAAACCACTCACGTGTTTTAGACATAATGTATTGTTTTCATCACGATTAAGTAACTTTTGGGATCATAGAACAAGAACACGGGAATGCTTCGTTAGAAATAATTTCGTCGTCCTCGATTTTCACCCAATTCCATGCTAAGCGTGAAACGAGATCATTGTTATTATAAGTTAGCAACACGATCATATCTCATGAGTGTTAATTACGAACCTAAACTCCCTTATTCCTACTTGGTATCTCTTATATTTTATTTTTGTCTTAATGATCACGAGGATACATCATTGACTTATGCGTGAATAGAGATTAAGTCTAAAAATAGAGTCTTAACGGTGTAACCAAAATCATTTAATTAATAATTCACCCTAATAGACAACGATGTCAAAAAATTAAGTCAACAAGAAGGATCGATAAATACGTTTTATAACGGTTTTGAACATGAGACTTATTACCAAGACTTTTATACGCCCCCTAACGGAAGGGCCTTATTATCATAGGTTTACCTCCATCTTTTATTCAACTCCGCCATGGAGCTTTTATTATGACTTCGGTCTTGCCTTGCCTTTTATTATCCGCCATCATCGGTGGTTTTATTATGGCCAAAGACGTATATCCTCACGCTAAAGCGAATTTTGGATCTTTAAAGCTTCAAAGATTAAGGCTTGATTCACTTTCAATTTGGGCATAGACTTTTCAGAATTGTGAGCTTCAAATTTTTGCTTAATTTAGGTCAGCACTTGAAATCTTATTATTAGGTGAAGCTTTCGATTATTCGGGTTGCCAATACTTCAAAACCGTGACTCTGGCGATACCTTAATGTTTTCCAAATTTAATTACATGGAAGCTACTAAAACAAATTAGAAACCAACAATAGTGACTAAACCGCTAAATCAATATTTATTAACAATTTATTATTATAAAAGCGTGGGGAGAATAAGCTAATAATTACTACACATGAGATCGTGAAAGATTACGAGACTTATAAATAACTCTATCATTTCTCTTCCTCATTTAAGAGACTTAGCTTAAAAAGTTAAGGAATCGAAGCTAAGTGCTCAACACGCACGGTCGAGTCAAAAATTACTCTTATTCTCACCATCGGAAAACCTACATTCGTGTCTTAAACACTTATGAAAAATACGAAAAATTTTAAAATTTGACCATTTTTAGCCTTATTTTGCAACAAAACGATAACAAAAAGATGAAAATCGGATTGCGTGTTGACGTAAGCAAGGTGAAGTATCTACTCACCCCCATACTAAAACTAAACATTGTCCTCAATTTTTCGAGTCTAGGGGTGAAAACACCCCCATACTAGAGACGAAGTCGAATGCTTAATCTCGAGCATGGAAAGGGTAAAACGAATAACCTAAAAGCCGTTTTGAATTATGCTAATAAGATAAACGTTAGAACATAAAAGGATATCATCGGATATTGGAATCTCCAAAGGCAACGATCAAAGCTCGAGTGATCCGTAAAACGAACACGAGAGGCTTCAATGATGACGATGAACCTAATGAATCACAATCACAAACAACCACGGAACAAAGATTGGAAGAGCACAAGTCCCCTCGTTACACTATTAGAAAGCCATAATATTTACAAGGATAAGCATGAGAATCCCCCACGAGGCACCTTGTTTTTGTTAACCGAGTCAAAAGCTCGACTCGAATCCCCACAAATGTGATTATTTAGGGATAATCATGGTTTGGTCATTTTTGGTGGGGGTTACATGATAAACAATGCCCAAAAGTACATGGAGTACTTTTAAAAACCCGATACACGTATAACGGGGTCAAAGATAGCGTCCTCATTTTCGGATGAAAGACGAAACAACGCCACTCCAACATGAACTAGAACCTCAATGGGGTAGAAGAAAAGAGATGAGAAGTAGAAAGGTGGGGCAATGGGTAAGTCAACATAATGAGCTACTCGAGGTAGACTCACACCAAGCAAATGAAGATATTTTCCATTTATTGCATCGGTGGAAGACCGAGATTTCTCTTTACAAGCAATTTCGGGATCGTAAATCTCGTCCTCGTTGGAGAAACGTGAGGGGACAAAAGGGGCTTCCCCCACACTAGATCCACACCAACCGTCGTCAAAAGGAGTAGACGAGGTGGTAGCACTCAATACACGATGTGATGACGGAGTTAAACATGTAGAAAAATCTTTTAAAACATTTTTAAAATCTTTTCCTTTTTCATCGTTTAAAAACTCTTTATGAAAACCCGATTTGATAATGTCGAAAATATTTGGCGTGTCAAATTCAAAATTAGTCGCGCTAAAAATCCTCACATTCAAGTCATTGGTGGGAGGGGGTGGTGGATTATATAAGTTCTCAAAACGTTTGTCAATAAAGAACACCGCCCCCTCGGGGTCAACATACTCGTCATCCTCATGAACGTCGATCTCATCGATTTCTTTATCAAAGATAGGCTTGTCAAACCAAGGTTTGTCATTTCCTCCTTGCGTATCTTATAAAATTTCTCGAAAAGATCACGATCAAGCACGAAACCATCATTCTTTTGTGGGGATTATTGATAAGTTAAATCCTCATGAATGTGGTAAACGTAATTCTCATTTGAGGAGTGTTGATTAGGTAACTCCTCGAGAATTGGATTTTTGGTGGTCACATGAGTTGGTTCGTCATCGAAAATAAGACGTTCCAACTCATTTAGTACATCCTCGATTTTGGAAAGATCGACCTCACTTGTAGGTGGAAGTGGAGGCAAAAGAGCTAGCTCTCGTTCAATGATTTCCTCAATCTCGGGATCAAACTCGTAATCATCGTACTTCACATGAGAAGAGGTCTTTTTGGGAGAATCCTCAAAAAGGGCATGTGGATTTCGAAGTACGTGATCAATCTTGGCAAAATCACAATCGTCATCATCAAAGAAAGAGTCTATGTGAGTACTCACAACCATGGTCTTACAAGTCGAATGACTATGCTTAGGTGACTTTTCTAAGACGAGAGGATCGATGTCGATAAAACCTTTCGCCTCAACGGGTTTTGGGCTAGGAAAAGGAGGCACTTCGATGGAGTTAGAAGTTGAAGCCTCAAAGACGTGGTCCTTCGAAGGTGGTGAAGACGAGTCCATTTTGGTCATTGTCGTGATGGCACTAACGTCGCCCTTCGGAATTGGTATTTCACTTGTTTCATCGAATACATCCCAAAGTGATTTTTCATTCATAAATTTACACATACCCTTTTGAATTAGGTACACGTATTCTTTATCGTTAAAATCATCATCTTTAAAACCGTTTTTCTTAATTCTTTCAAAACTTGCATTAAGCCTCATTCTTTCCGCTAAAGTGAACATTTTGAAATCATTAGGTTTAGAATCATTAGGTTTTGAAACCTCGGTTTTTTCATTGTCATTAAACACTTGGGATTTACTCGTGAAAAAGTCCATTTTGTCATCCCCATATCTCATAGTAAGTCTCCCCTCGTGAACGTCTATTACAGTTCAAGTCGTCGATAAAAATGGTCGGCCTAAATAATGGGAAATTTAGGGTCACACTCGTAATTGGATATGACGAAATCTGTGGGAAAAACAAACTTTCCAACTTTGACATAGACATCCTCGGCTATTCCAATTGGTATTAATGGTGTACAATTTGCAAGCTCGATAGTCATGTTCGTGGGGGTAAGTCTAGGCAATCTCATCAATTTCCATAGAAAATGAGGCATGAGATTGATGCTAGCACCTAAATCGGCAAGGGCTAAACATCCCTCAATCTCGGAAAAATCACAAGGTAGTAGAAATTGGCCCAGATCCTCTTCCTTTCTCGGCATATGCCTTTTGGGTTTTTTAAGAAGTTTCTCCCTCTAATCGTCTCATATTAGCCTCATTCGTTTTCATGTAATTTTGAATATCGTTTGACGAACTATTTTGATTTGAATTAAAGTTCCCTTGGTTTTGATTACTTCTTTGAAAATTGTTTTGATTCCCACTTGAAAAATTGTTTCCTTGATTGTTGTTGTTAGAAAAATTCGAGTTTTGATTATTATCTTGATTTTGCCAATTCAAATTAGGACCTTGATTATAACCTTGATTTTGATTCGAAAAATTTCCTTGTTGATTATTTCCTTGAAAATGGTTTCGGTTTTGATTAAAATTGTTGCCTTGGTTATAATTGCCTTGTTGTGATGGACCGACGTTATTTTGATTAGAAAAATTGTTGTTTAACGCACTCACATTTGATTTTGGCCATCCGTAGCCGCACACTCGTAATGATTATGAGGTCCACCACAAAACGTACACAAAGTCTCAACCGCTTTCACCGTAGCGGGAGCGTCTTTCTTTTGCATCTCAACGAGAAAAGACGTAACATTCGTTAGCATGTCGAATTTCGCATCAACCCTCTCAATGTCGCAATTAGAACTAGTAACATTGGCGACATTGGCAACACTTGGTGCATTGCGGGTTTTTTCGTTTTTTCAATTTTTTTGGTTTTTGATTGTTTTTTAATTTTTTTGGATTTTTTGTTGTATTACGTATACTCAAATCTACAAATCTCTCCTCGAATCGATTTCTCGATTAAAGGAGCCTCAAAGAATGAAAACAATCACGTGGAAGGATCTCATTTCAAAATTCGTTAATCATTTTTTCCCACCGTCTAAGACGACGTTTTTCAAAAACGAGATTACGAGATTTGAGCAAAAACCGAATGAATCTTTTAGAGACGCGTGGGATCGTTTTAAGGAATTTCTTAGGCAATGTCCTCACCATGGTTTTTTCGAGTTACACCAAATCGATACGTTTTACAACGGTCTTAGTTTTCAAGAACAAGATTCGTTGAATTCCGCCGCCGGTGGCAACTTTTCATGTAAGACTCCGAAAGATGCATTAATGATTATCGAAAATCGATCCAAGGTTTACCAACTCCGCAATGCACCTATTGTTTCCAATGTCGCCAATGTTACTAGTTCTAATCGCGACATTGAGAGGCTTGATGCGAAAGTCGACAAGCTAACGAATGTGTTTACGTCTTTTCTCGTTGAGATGCAAAAGAAAGACGCTCCCGCTACGGTGAAAGCGGTTGAGACTTCGTGTAAGTTTTGTGGTGGACCTCATAATTATTACGAGTGTGCGGCTACGGATGGCCAAACGTCGAATGTGAGTGCGTTAAACAACAATTTTTCTAATCAAAATCAAAATAACGCCGGTCCATCACAACAAGGCAATTATAACCAAGGCAACAATTTTAATCAAAACCGAAACAATTTTCAAGGAAATAATCAACAAGGGAAATTTTTCGAATCAAAATCAAGGTTATAATCAAGGTCGTAATTTGAATTGGCAAAATCGAGACAATAATCAAAACTCGAATTTTTCTAACAACAACAATCAAGGAAACAATTTTTCAAGTGGGAATCAAAAAAAATTTCAAAGAAGTAATCAAAACCAAAGGGAACATTAATTCAAATCAAAATAGTTCGTCAAACAATTTTCTAAATTACATGAAAACGAATGAGGCTAATATGAGACGATTAGAGGGAGAAATTGGTACTTTGAAAAACGACTTTTACAATACTTTGAAAATTCAAAACACGAAGGTTGAGCAAGGACAAATTGATATAAAAAGATGTTTTCGGCTATTATTAACAAAGCCTCAGGTGCTTCGTCAAGTTCGTTACCTAGTGACACCGTTTCAAATCCGAAGGAACAATGTAAATGCACCTCGTCTCGTGAGAAAGGTCGTGTGATTACCCCTAGCCTTGATGGATTTCGAGTTGTTCCTTCTTCTCAACCCTCGACTTCTAAGATGTCTTATTGTTCTAAATTCGATGGGGTGAACGTGTCGACCAAGGAAAAGAGTGCACACCCTCGTGTACCTAAAATTCCATCCACGGTTCAAAAAGATAGATTTACCGACCATACCCAAGTAACCCTTGAAGAAACTTGTGCTTCGATCCTTCTTAAAAAATCCAAAAGGCATATGCCGAGAAAGGAAGAGGATCCGGGCCAATTTCTACTACCTTGTGATTTTTCCAAGATTGAGGGATGTTTAGCCCTTGCCGATTTAGGTGCTAGCATCAATATCATGCCTCATTCTCTATGGAAATTGATGAGATTGCATAGACTTACCCCCACGAACATGACTATCGAGCTTGCAAATTGTACACCATTAATACCAATTGGAATAGCCGAGGATGTCTATGTCAAAGTTGGAAAGTTTGTTTTTCCCGTGGATTTCGTCATATCCGATTACGAGTGTGACCCTAAATGTCCCATTATTTTAGGCCGACCATTTTTATCGACGGCTCGAACCGTAATCGACGTTCACGAGGGGAGACTTACTATGAGATATGGGGATGACAAAATGGACTTTTCACGAGTAAATCCCAACTGTTTAATGATAATGAGAAAACCGAGGTTTCAAAACCTAATGATTCTAAACCTAATGATTTCAAAATGTTCACTTTAGCGGAAAGAATGAGGCTTAAACGCATGTTTTGAAAGAATTAAGAAAAACGGTTTTAAAGATGATGATTCTTCATTCATAAATTCCCCGGCAGCGACGCCAAAAATTGATGTAGGTATAGTCGTACACGTTTTAGGAAAAACGTGTATGTGGCAAGTATTAAGTCTTACGCTTTAGGAAAAACGTAAAACCGAATAAATTCCAAGTTCGTTCTCGAAGGAGGTGTGTGATTAAGAGTGCCAGTATATAAAGATCAAAGTTTGGATTAGTGTCGTTTTTGGTTTTAAGAGAGAAAAATAAAGACGAGCTACGACTATGATTACACTACGATGAATTAACGTAAAACGCGAATGTAAATACGTAAAACGTGACAAAAATTAAAAATTAAAGCTAAAAATTAATTAAAAGTTTAAACTAAGTCTAAAATAATATAAATACGAATAAAAATCCAATAAATATATTTTAAAACATTTTATTAATTAAATATTCAATTTTAAATGCTAATTAAAGCCCTAAATTTAAGTATAATTAAGAAAAAGCCCAAAATATTATTTTATTGAACTAATAACTCACTTATATTATTTAAAGACTAAAAAGTATTTTTCCTAAATTTTAAAGACTATTTTTCTATTTTTAAAACACTAAAAACTATTTTTAAACTAAAATAATGATTCAAAATATTAAAATAATGCTAAAATTACTTAAAAAGGTGAACAGTAAAAGAAAAAACAGATTTAAATTAATACTATTTAAACTTAAATTAAATCTAAAAATTACTTAAAAAGGTGAACAGTAAAATATTTTTAAACTAAAAATCTTAAAATCTTTTACTTAAACTAGGAAAATTTTAAAAATTGAAAAATAATAAATTCTTGCACTAAAAGACAAAAACAGTCAATTAAAAATTAATTAAAAATGAAATTTAATCTAAAAAATAGTAAATGAACAGTAACAGAAAAATAAATTAAATAGAAAAATCAGAAATAAAATAAGAAAATAACAAAATTAAAATCAAGTTAAAATTATTAAAAAAAGTTAACTAAACACAAAAAACTAAAAAGCTGACAGTGACACTTAAGCAGATTTTGTCTCTTTGCTAAGCAGGGGTAACTTTAACACTAGCATGGGGAACTTGGTTCCCACTGCTTTAACAAAATTTGTAGATTTGTAAATCTATGCTTATGTTTTAGAGAGAGAAAGAGATAGAGAGATGGTGGATTTCACACTTTAGAAAGAGAAAGTTAAAAGGAACTATGTGAAAATAATGAAACCACACCCCTCTCCATCAAAGGAGAGGGTTTATATACCCAAGCCCTTGTCATGGGCTTGGGCTTACATTTTGGGCCGGCCTACACATGTTGTAGGCTAGGCTTGTTCTTGTTAAATAATTAAAGAAAGTTAACTAAACTACGAGCTATTACATGGACTATTAATGGAGTGACCGATCCTTCTTAATACGTAAAACGTATTTCCAACAATCTCCCCCTAAGGGAGGTCACTCCAAACAAGGGCGTTACCCGAGTTACAATTATGAAATAAACTTAGCATACTATGCTTGTCTTGAGCTCGTAGTCTTCGTCTTTCTTTTTTTTTTCTGGTGAACATGCTGATGTGATCTTTGATATCAATCTTGAGCATTAATCTCTTGCCTTGATCTTGTGCATCCATCACTTGTGATCTTCGCCTCTTCGTGACCTCTCGTCCCACATACTTATACCTTAGTAATTCTTGAAAGCTTTAGAGTTCGATACAGCGGAAGACTTAACTTTTAGGCTTTCTTGAATTAAATGAGATATTAAGTGCATAAAGTTTAAGCATGCGGGGACGACTTCTTCTTGGACCCCGCAACGCCACCGTCTTCGAATGCCGCAACATAAGTAGACACGAACGAAATGGCTTTGAACATTTCATTCTAATTCGGTAGCATTTTACCTCCGGTCGGTGAAGACCGTTGGACGATATTAGATATCGTACCCGTGACGGATAGTTTCAATTAAGTAACTTCCTGACAGGATTTCGCGGGTAAACCCGTTCTCTTTACTCGACCGTCCAAAGCTGACTGCGAACGTAAAGAGTGAATCATTTGGATAAAATTATCCGCATGATTTGAAGCCGTCAATTCATGTTCCTGGAACAAGTGAAATTCAATTAAGAACCGCACCATCGTTGCTTTCCAGTTGTCACGAGCTTGATTCGTATAGAATCTTGCAAGTTACCTACCAAGTGCTGTTTGAGGTTAACACTAGAAGGATTTCCACTCATCATCGTGAACACTAAGGTATCACTCTGAGTGTTCTGGCAAGATCACTAAGATATTGCGTAGAGGCCTGGAACGTGTTTAAATTCAGTTAAGACTTAAACAGCTGTTGCTTTCCTGTTATCACAAGATTGATTCATAAAGAATCGCACAAGTCACCTACCATGAGCTTTTTGATATTCGCTCAAGAAGGATTTCCATCTTCATTGTAAATACTTTCGTATTACTCGGATGTTCAGGCAAGATCATGAAGATTTTGCGTAGGACTCTTAAAATCTTTCTTACTTTTCATAGTGTGTGAAGAAGCAAGGGAATATGAAAGTGTGTCCTAATGAGATATTTGATGATCTCAAATGGCTCTAGACTCGATTGTGCATTTTGGATTTTAGTGATCGGAGGCTGGAGAGGAGTGCCACCATTTCAATACCAATTTATTCGGAGTGAATAAATCGATAGATAACGTGTTGATCTCCGTGTGATTAAAACAAATACCTTTTGAGAGATATCTGAGTTAGCTGGGATGGGTTGTGCATTGCATCACTGGGTCCATGATGTCTGTCTTCAATATCGAGTATCATTAAAATGATCTCAATAGCATATGTGTTGACCCGGTTTCTGCCTAAAGTTGTAAGGAGGGCTTCTCTCTTTACACCCTTTATCTTTACAATTCTTTTTCATTCTTCAACCCCTTCAATGCTTACCAATACCTCATAACTAGCACCTTGTTGTGATTGTTCCACTGCTAACTTAAGTACTTGGTCGGCATTCAGCTACGTTCACAATCTTTCTCCAACTTTCCTAAGGACTACTATTGCTAGCTATGGAATGTCCTTGGGAAGATTCCTCCGGTTCTGGAAGAATCATAGGACTTAACCTATCCTACCATCCTTATGTCACCACAATCTTCATCGTCGTGAAATAAATGGGTTTCGGGTAAGTATATGTCATCATGAAAATCCATTTTGATATGCAAATCCGTTTTGCTCCCCCTTAACATATGCCACGATATTCGAAAACATTTCGCACATGTCAGGATGAGCCAGCACATTAAGTCAAACCATTTGTGATAATATCCCATATTAAATCACATTTTCTCCCCCATATTAAAAATATTAACCCAATCGATGTTTTTAATATCAATTGATTTAATGAAGTTTTAACAAACGTTTTAGGAAGAAAAATGCACGTCCATTTTATCTTCATGATATCAAACGTATGAGATATGATATCGATTTATAACATGATCACATATTCACCATATTAGAAAAAAATTGACAAGGTTGGACCTGATATATGAGAACATCATATGATAAGATCAAATGGTTCTTGTCAGCATATGTTGGTCGCCTCGTCACGTCTGAAGTCATCTCATGACACCACATGTACGATTGGTATTGTAGTCTTGACACCAACTTGTGAACTTGGCACGTTCGGCATCGAAGATTCTGAATTCTTGACAATAGCTCCCCCTTAATTGTTGACCCGTGTTCTATTGAAAGAGCTGTAGTCGTCGGTTGAGTAGTCGCATCGTCGAGTATGTATATACCAATTGTAGATAGCATGGTTGTAGAGATGATAGCTTCATAAAAACAAGACTTCTCTTGTTTTAACAAATAAATGCACTGAAACGTACATATATTTGTGTTAGACCAAGTTATAAAGTAAACTTGATCCCTTACAAGGTTTTAAAGTAAACCTTGCCCGAGAAAATTAATTCCCGTTGAGAGCCAAAGCTTTCATAAGAAATACTTGACTTTAATGTGAAAACTGGGTTGCAGTCTGAAATAACTACAAGCCATTTAGGCATGTTTTATGAAATATTTACAACTTTTGTACAAACTCTATTTATGGCGCCGTGTCGATATTAATCAACATTTCTAAGGCCGTAAATATTATCGTACCAAAAGACATGCCTTTGAAAAATAAAGTAAAAATATTTTTGGATTTTTATGAATTTTTCAATTTTTATGGTTTTTATATGGTTTTATATTTTTGTATTTTGCTTTTGTGGATAAAAATATAAACAATATATACAGATGATCACCAAGGATACGGAGAATAGTTTTACCAAGACTATTCTTTCGCTTCATCTGCTAGTTCCTTTAGAGTCTCAGGCGAGAAGGTTCTCATTCCTAGCTTGTCGGCCAAAAATTCAATTCGAGCGCGATCTAAAGCCTTCGTGAAAATATCCGCCAATTGATACTCAGATCGGACAATGTAAAGCTCTATAACTCCATTTTCCACTTGCTCCTTGATGAAATGGTAGCGAATGTCAATATGCTTCGACCGGGAGAATTGAACATTGTTGCAGCATAAGGCAATTGCACTCTTGTTGTCACAGTACATCGGAATTTTGTTGAAACCTAGACCATAGTCGGTTAATTGCGATCTCATCCAAAGAATTTGAGCACAGCAACCGGACATAGCTATGTATTCTGCTTCCGTACTTGAAATTGCAGCGCTTTTCTGCCTTTTCGATGCCCAACTGATTAGTCGATCTCCTAGTAGTTGCAATGTTCCACTCGTGCTACGCCTTGTATCTTGACAACCCGCGTGATCCGCATCTGCATATGCCATTAGTGCAATAGAAGAATCCTTCGAATACCAAAGTCCCCGATTAATGGTTCCTTTAAGATATCGAAAGATCCTTTTAACAGTAGCTAAGTGTAACTCAGTAGGCCTAGTTTGATACCTGGCACACATACATATAGCAAACTGAAGATCATGTCGACTGGCTATGATATATAGAAGAGTACCGATCATTCCACGATAAAGTGTCGGATCAACGGCAACTCCATGTGGATCTGCATCAAGCTTAGATTTCTCCACCATTGGAGTGTCCACGGGGTCGCAAGATTCCATCTTATATTTCTTAAGCGATTAAAGGGCATATTTGGATTGATTAATAAAGATGCCTCTGGGACTCTGAGATATATGAAGACCTAAGAAGAATGATACCTTGCCCATCGTTGACATCTTAAACTTGGAAGACATGAGTGTCCCAAACTCATCCGATAAGGTTTGGGTCGAGGCTGCAAATATAATATCATCAACATATATTTGTACCATAATCATATCTTTACCTCGTTTCTGAATGAACAGCGTGGGATCCACCTTGCCTTTTGCGAAGCCTTGAGTAATGAGGAATTGTGAAAATAGATCATACCATGCGCGTGGAGCTTGCTTCAGCCCATAGAGAGCCTTCTTAAGCTTGTACACATGATTAGGATAATTAGGATTCACAAAACCATCCGATTGTTGAACATAGACCTCTTCCTTGAGTTCACCATTCAGAAATGCCGTCTTCACATCCATCTGATAGACGATCATATTCATATGGGCTGCATAAGCGAGGAATAGTCGAATTGCTTCCAAACGGGCAACAGGTGCAAAGGATTCCATAAAGTCGATGCCCAATAATTGCTTGTATCCACGAGCTACTAGTCGAGCTTTGTTTTTCAATATTCCGCCTAACTCGTCGAGTTTCACCTTGTAAACCCATTTCAAAGTGAGTAACTGCACTTGATCCGAGCATGGGACAAGTTCCCAAACATCAAGACGTATGAATTCGTTAAGTTCTTCTTGCATAGCTTCTATCCAACAGGATTGAGTAAAAGCTTGTTGCCATGTCTTAGGTTCAACTTCAGTGAGAAAAGCATCAAAGTGACAAAACAGTGCACTTTCTTGTAACTGACTTCGTGTGGATACTGGACGATTAGGGTCACCAATAATAGAATCTATAGGATGATCCTTTGTCCACTTGCTGTTATGTTCACGTATCCGTGGATTGGAGTAAACTGTAGAAGGAGCTTCCTCTGAGGTGGACAACCTGGCTTGATTAGGGTCGGGAATAGATACACCAAAGAATGGAAGTTCACGCATTTGAGCGAATTCCAAATCGTGATCATCGTCATCCTCTTCATCATCAATAGGCATGACATGGGTAGTTGAAACAGGTGTTGGTTGAGAATTACTTGTTGAAGGTATATCTTGACCAACTGTAGGTGCAGATGTATCTGATTGTGCAACAGTTGCTGGAGCGACAACTTCGGTTACCGGAGCTATTACCTCAGGTTCTGGAGCAACAATAGTTGGAGGAGTAAAGAATTCATCAAAGAACGGTTGAAACAACATATCCCATTCACTCCTAGTTGGTGGTATAAATGATGAAGTAGGGTTGTTTGGGACAAGACCAGAACTAATATTACTGGGTCCCATTTCATGAAGTGCGGGTTCAGAGCTGCTTTGCTCGGAAGCCATTGCTGTCAGCTCATCAAAATCAACATTCATAGTTTCAAGGATTTTGCGAGAGTTACGGTTGTAGATTCGGAATGCCTTCTTTGCGGGTGCGTAACCAATGAAAATACCAATATCAGCCTTTGGTTGAAGTTTTCCCAAATTCTCACCATCATTGTTTGGATAGCAAAGAGAACCAAATACATGAAGATATGATAAATCTGGTACTTTTCCATGGAGAAGCTCATAAGGTGTTTTACCATGGCGTTTACGAATTAGTGACTGGTTTTGGGTGTACACTGCTGTAGATACTGCTTTTGCCCATAAGAACAATGGAGACTTTGCGTAAATTAACATCGTTCGAGCAGCTTCCATAAGTGTGCGATTTCGCCTTTCAACGACACCGTTTTGTTGTGGAGTGCGAGCAACTGATGTTTCATGAGATATTCCAACTTCTTCATAATAATCACGCAAGATTTGATTCACAAATTCGGTTCCATTATCTGTACGAATGCGGCGGACAGTAGTGTTGAGACGCACTTGAATCATCTTGAGAAATCGGATGATGAATTTAGGTGCCTCATTTTTTGCTTTAAGAAATTTCACCCATGTAAACCGAGAGTAATCATCGACAATGACGAGGATGTACTTTTTGCCACTAAGACTTTCAACACGCATTGGCCCACAAAGATCCATATGCAAAAGATAAAGTTTCTCTTGGTTGGTGTCTTCCGTCTTGGGTTTGTAGGATTTCTTAGTGATTTTCCCCATTGTACACGCGGAACACAAATGATCCTTGTGAAATGATAGTTTAGGAAGACCACGAACAAGTTCGTTTTTCGCCAAATGATTAATAGCGTCAAAGTTCAGATGAGATAACCGTTGATGCCATAACCATGACTTAGTCTTCGATGCTTTGGAGAGAAGACATACGGGAGAAGCGGCCATCATGTCTTGTAGAGACAAAGTATACAAATTATTCCCTCGAGTACCTTTCAATAAATCAACCCCTTCCAAATAACGAATGAAGCAGGTATGCTCTCGAAAAGCAACTTCTAGGTTTGCATCACAAAATTGTCCCACAGAAAATAAGTTGTGACCGAGACCTTCCACATAATACACTCTTGAAATGATAACATTCCCAATATGATATTCACCATAACCCATTATCTTTGCAATATGATCATTTCCAAATCTAACCGTACCAAGAAACTTGCTGACGAAATTTCTGAGCTGAGAGCGATCTCCGGTCATATGCTTGGAGCAACCAGAGTCCAAATACCAGAGAACAATTTGGACCACCTGTTTTTAATCACAACAGTAGATAATGCATTGGAAACTATTGGTTCCGGAGTGTTAGCAGATACAGATATGTTATTATCAGAATTGCTAACATATTTGTTATCCTTAGATTTCCTACATTTTCTAATGTGAGTTTTAGCATTTACAGGTTTTACTGTTCCAATTTTCTGAGGTTTTGGAGTATTAGCGGGCACTACAGTGGGAGTAGACCTATTTAAAGGGCACTTGGTTCCTGCAGTAGTGTCAGTGTTCCTAGTTAAAGGACACGCTTGTGTGTTGGTAGCCTTGGTACTCCTAGTTAAAGGGCACGCTTTCTTCGCTGTAGTGGGAGTGATCAGAGTTAAAGGGCACGTATTTCCTACTATAGTGAAAGTTCTACCAGTGGGGCGCCACATCCAGCCAACTTGGGTTAACACTTTCCCAGTCGGTTTCCATTCTAATCCATTTTTTCGGGCATGCATCTCATTCACATGGTCAATAAGGCAAGAATCATGACGACTAGAAAACATACATTCATTGCAATTCCAACATTTTAAATTAGAATTCACAGTAGGCTTAGAACGCTGCACAACCGCAGAGCCTTTAGATTTAGCTACATGATTCTTTTTATTCAAAACAGAAATAACATTCCTAGGATGGGCTTCTACTTTCTTCTTCACTTGACTACTAGATGGGGGCAAGATCCTATCATTCTTCTTGTTTGTCTTAAGCTTAGATCTTTGAGCCTTAGTAGTGGTGCTTACTCCTGTAGAAGGCAACACGGGAATATTAGAAGCTGGTTTTGATTCCGCCTTATCTTTAGTGACCAAAGTTTGAGATGTTTTAGTCCTAGGGCCCTTGTTAAGTGGTGTGACGGCTATTAGGTTCCTTTTGATTGCACTAGAGGATGATGCTGAGACAGTGGCTGTGTTATCCACAACATTCTTACCTTTTAGAGTACGAAGTGTTTCTTTTAACTCAGCCAAGACCAGATTCTTATCACAAATTTGTTCCCTCAAATCAGATATTTCCACCGACTTTCGATTCAATTGTTCAATCAATGATTGATTCTGTGCAGTGGTATTAGCACATGCGGGCTTTACTGAATCGAAGAGTCGTGTATTTTTCTGTTTTAAGTTATCAACTTTGGACAAAATCTTGGAAACTCGATTATCTAGATCAAGTTTAAAATTCTCAGCGGCCTCAAGTACGTTCACACAGTTAAGCTCCTTAGATTTCTCTATGTCTATCGGCAAAGATTTAGCAACTTTGTCACTTGGTTGACGCTGTTTTGATTGTAAATTCAATCGAAAATTCTTTTCAAAATTTGCATCATCGATATTAACACCTTCGAATGACGTTTCAAAGATATCTTGAATAAATTGTTGCTTGCATTCAAGCGAAATACAATGTGTTTGAATCTCATCAAAACGTTTTGAAAGCGATGAATATGAATCTTGAAGCTTTAAAAATTCAGCGTCAGATTCGTGACAAGTACTATCTACGACAATATCCACTGATTCAACATTATGCACAATAGAATCATTATCAACACTTGTATTCACACAGACAGAAACTATATCATGAGACATCACTTGATTCAGAAGCAGATCATTATGGCGTGAAACCCGTTCTATTTCAATTAAACTGTTTTCATAAGCATCTTCCATTTCATTGAAAACACGTCTAACTTCTTCTATTTCCAAAAACAAATCTTGATCAATATTACGAAGACAAGCTTTAACATTGTTTACAAACGGAACAATTTCATCTCGAAACGCACCTCTAGTGTGCTCAAAGTTCCATTCACCTTCCGTTATGGCCGTGGCCGTCGTACGTTCCAAAATGACCTTGTCAAAATCGGCTAAGTGTTGGTGAACCGTATTTAAGTTAACGGACGCCTTACTTACCGGTGGAATTAACTTCGTTAAATCCTTTTTGACGAGTGTAGGAGACGTACTAGGAAGGTTTTCAATTGACAAACTTTGGGGCACAAGAACTGTTAATTCTGCTAATTCCTTTTGTAAGCGAATGCGTGTCTTTTTCGAAAATTGATCTTTGTTATGTTGATCATAATCAATTGTATGGAATTTTGAAAGCATTTTAGAATGAGTTTCATCCCCAAGTGATTGTGTCTCCTCAGTACTACGAACAAAAGGTGCTTCTTTCGATTATCCAATTATGGTCATATCATAAAGACCGGGAATATATTCCTGAGCTTGTTTTGCATAACCGGGATTAGGTGGTAAATCTTGAAGACGCTTAAGTTCGAATTCTTTAAATGATTTAGTTAAAAGATGAACCTTTTCTGTGGAAGCGTATTGTTTTAAAAGCTGTTGTTCTTTGAATTTAAGAAGTTTGGTAGAATTAATTTCCGATTCAACCTTTTTAGACTCGAGAGTTTCGAAATCCATTTTAAGTTTCTGAAAATCATTGACAACCGACTCTTTTTCTTTTAATTCATTGGAAAGATTAGCTTTTAATGATTCTATTTCTTTCAAGTGTTCAATCTTTTCAAAACGAAATTGGTCCATGTTATTTTCTCTTCTTGAGGGACCATTTCAAAAGTTTTGACCTTTTCTTTATGCAACGCAAGCTCAGCAGTTAGGGTGGAATTCGTATCTACGGATTGTCTGAGGGCCATATGCATTTGATCAATAATATGTTTAGGCACCATGACCAAATCATGTGGAGCATAAGATTCCATACCCGTCGTAGCATTTGGTTGAGGTTCACTCAAATGTGTAGGTTTGGGTACCACATCATTTGAATTACTAGTTCTCGAATGCTGTTCGAGGTTGTCATTTTCATGCCCAACTTGATGTTGGTTATCATCAATATTATTAGATGTGGTTGGTACCTCACTGATGACATCAGAACCGTAGTGAGAGAGATTGGCAACGAGAGCAGCTTGGGCAGAGTGAATGTCATCACAATCCGAATCGTATGCATCAAGATCATCCGCTTGATAAGCTGCATTAGAAGTGGAAACGACTGCAATGCCTTCAGTATCTGCTGCCCCTGGGTCTGCAAGAAATGCCAACTCCTCTGAATCCAAAATCTTCCCCTTAGACTGAGCATCAACCAAATACATCTTCTCACGAAACCATGCATCATCCCTCCTCCTTTTCGGTTGAGTGCATTCCCTAGCCATATGACCTTGTCCTCGGCAATTGTAGCAAGTCACAACCTTCTTAGGACCAATAGGACTCCCATTTCCACTAGCTTGAGAATTCACAGCTTGATTGTTTCCAGTCCGTGCAGGAGGTCCATATGAATTTTGCCTTCCCTGAATAGGTTGCACCGTCACTTGACCATCTTGAACAGTGGCTTGTTGTCGAGGATTTGATGAGGTGCGGAGCTGATTGTTTGTTGGTGGAAATCCTCTAGTTGCAACAAGTTTTGACAAGTAGGCGGTGAGATGGTTTAGAACATCAGTTGGCGTATCATTTGGAGTAAAGAGCGGTGCTTGGATTGGTGGAAGTTCATTAGAGTAGAAAGCTTGTGCTGGTTGTGCTTCTATTGGAAAATATCCTTGCTGAGGAGTGTATCCCAATGGAGAAGTGTTGGCTTGTGATGGTGACGTTTGATATGGTGGTTGCTGTTGAAAAGATTGTTGATGAACACTTTGTTGATATTCTTGTTGTGGCATCATTGGTGGTTGATAAGATGGTTGCTGTGGTTGCTGATAGATATGTGGTGGTGGCTGCTGCAAGTATGATGGTTGTTGATAAGTATAAGCCATGTTTTGTTGAGAAGCATACATTGCAAGTGGATCATGAACTTGAGGTGTAGACAACCGCGCCTCGATCACATGGCATTCGTGTTGTTGAAGAAAAGCTTGAAGTTGATCCACATTGGTGTTATGCATGTCCTTAGCCAATTTAACATCCGTCACGTATTTTTTCCATTCTGGAGGAAGAGTGTTCAAATACTTGGTGTTCAATTGAAAGGTAGGAATTGCCATGCCATAGATATTAAGCTCATTCAACAATAGGGTAAATCTCAGATAGTAATCATTGAGAGTCTCCCCTGGCACATAGGCAAACTTATCAAAAGTATCATAAAGCTTACACTCTCGTTCTTGTTTAGTTAACGAGGTGCCTTGCATGAGAACACGAATTCTATCCCATAACTCTTTGGCAACTTTATGTTTGCTGACGAGTTTGTAGACATCTGGAGGAAGGGCTTGGAGAATGATGTTTGTAGCATACTTATCACATTTATCTTGAATCTTCATATCTCCAGTCAACTCACCCGTTGTGCGAGGACGAGTGGTCGTACCTTCCGTCACAGTACCGTAATCTAATGGTCCATTGAGCACCGATGCCCAAATTAGATGTCCATTCTCCTTGTTCAACATATAAAGTTCCATTCGGGAAGCCCATTCCTCATACATAGTCTTCACCAACATTGGTGGACGATTATCCGTACCCGAGAGGATAGACTTATCCGTAAGAGATGTGTACTCCATTTCAATAAGTTAAGATTTACAAAGTTGATCGAACAATGAAATAAGGTTAAGTATTTTTGTGTTGTTGTGAGTTAAAAATCAAGAAACAATGTTAAAATCCCCTAAAATATGTTCTCGATAAACAAAAAATTCCAAGACAAAATTACACACGATTGTTCGAAATTTTTTATGGAAACATTTGTGATTATCGGAATGCCAGATCGGAATGTCAGATCGTAATACCAGATCGGAATGTCAGATCGTAATACCAGATCGGAATATAGCCCTGTCGAAATGTTGTTGGTATCGAAATGCCTAGATCGCAATGCAAAGCTGTCGTAATAATTCAGATCGCAAAGTCCTATCGGAATGTTCAGATCGCAAAGTCCTATCAGAATGTTCAGATCGCAAAGTGGCTGACAAAATTTAAGCAGAGTAACGACTTAACAAACCTTCCTTATACCCGTCGGAATCTCAGATCGAAAGTACGATCGGAATGCCAGATCGGAATAAGTAATAAAAATCCAGCGATCGCAATGTAGAACCAAACCCTTTCCGATGGTAAGGTTATTGCGATGGAAGCCCAAGTACAATTTGTACTTTCCGATGGATGTTTCTGCCAGAATTTCGGAATGAAGAACACCAACTTTTTTGCACTTTTGATCCAAGAAAACTGATGTTTTAATGAAAACCAAGATACCAAGAACACTCTTAAGCACGAATCCCTATGTTACACTACTTTAAACTTCGATCCAACACAAAAAAATTTGAAGATTTGGCTCAAAACAAACCAACAATGTACGAAATGTTTAGAACACAAAAACAAACCTATATTTCATCCCAAGCGCTCTGATACCATTTTTAGATTTGTAAATCTATGCTTATGCTTTAGAGAGAGAAAGAGATAGAGAGATGGTGGATTTCACACTTTAGAGAGAGAAAGTTAAAAGGAACTATGTGAAAATAATGAAACCACACCCCTCTCCATCAAAGGAGAGGGTTTATATACCCAAGCCCTTGTCATGGGCTTGGGCTTACATTTTGGGCCGGCCTACACATGTTGTAGGCTAGGCTTGTTCTTGTTAAATAATTAAAGAAAGTTAACTAAACTACGAGCTATTACATGGACTATTAATGGAGTGACCGATCCTTCTTAATACGTAAAACGTATTTCCAACAAAATTTAGGTCTGGGCACAAAACTGATTGTAGATTTCTTGTTTCTTGGTTTTAATTGGATCCAAAGGCACCCCCACAACCAGTTGGGTTGTGGGGAGTTAAATATGCAATAAAACACACAGGTCAAATACAGAAATCACACCAACAAGCACAAAATCAGTTACTGATGTGGAAGACAGGAACTAGGCACTTTTGCTGGTCTGTTTGACCATAAAACTGAATTTCAAACCTAGCAATCTTGCTTAATCCAAAGTCAAAGTGATATAAACCAAATCCAAAGTCTAACTTAACCTGTTTTCTAACAATCTTAAAGATTTGATGGCCAAAATTCACCAAATCAAGACAGTTAAGTGGACTTTGCTAATTTTACCAAGTTTGAGTATGTAAAACCTTTTAAAACCTACCAAAATAGTAACCAACTACAGAAAATACTTATAACAAATGAACTAAGTGTGTCTAGGTAGATTATAGACCAAAAATATGTCAATATTTCATCCTAAACCCTAATCCCAAACACCCCCTTAATATCTGGAAATGAAAATTAACAAACCAAATGCATACAAATCAAAACCAAAATGGTCTAAACATATTCTAGCATGCACAACATTATCAACCAACAACTAAATATCAAGGAATCAATAACCACAGGCATCGCAAAGCAGTTTCATATAAAACAAGTAAAGCTGAAATATTTGAGAGGGTTCAAGCATGTTGTACCTTGCTGATGCGTTCTCCCAAAAATTAGCAGCTTAAAAGGGCTTAATATGAACCTCCCAATGCAGTGTACAGAACCCGTTGATGGAATCTTAAAGTAAAGACCCAGGGTGAACAATATCTTCAACTGAATAAATGAAATGGAAGAGAAAAATTGATGAGGTCTTGTTGTCTTTGTTCCCTTCACAACACCACTAAACCAAGAAATAAAAGTTCAAGCTATAGAAGCTAACCATAAGTTGATGTCAATAGCTTATGGTGGGCTTATATAACAGTAAGTGTCACCCAATAACATTATATAAGAAAATGATGTAAAAATCTTTGAAACACAAAATCTTTTTGAACCAAATATTTTTGAAACTAAATGAAAACTCAACAAAGGCTTAAAATATGCTTCACCTAACGACTAACATCCACTTTCACTTCAGTTAGTCTTGGATTCAAGCTATAAAAGCTTTTGTCAAAACTTCAAGAAAATGAACTTTTTTGAAAATGACTTATAAACTGAAAATCTTTGAAACTTTTAAACTAATTTGTAAACAAAAGAGACTGCTTAAGCTACTTTAAAATAAAAATATGGAACATAGGTTTTTGCACGATTTCAGTCTTTCATTTTCATTAGTAAATTATAATTCTTACAAAAAAAACTGTAACAAAGGTATAAGGTTCACATGTCGAACCTTATATACTACTCTAAGGAATTTACTAGAAGCTGGAATAAAATATTACAAGAGGAAAAACCCTAAACCCTAATTGTCTTGAAAATCCGATATTGCCCTTGGTCAAAATCTGGTCTTCATGGTCACATGTGATGCCTGCTGGAATCTTTGATCTTGGCCTTTGAATAAGTCCTTAGGGAGCACGTTTTGGTCTTGGGACGTTGGATTGCTGTTGTGATTCGAAAATTACCATAACTGATGAAGCAGGGGAACATAGGGGGTCCACTATGGGTCACGGGGTAGAAATTTTATGAGTGGGAATGGTTTAAGTTGGGTTTAATCAGATATCTGGAGGTTTATGGAGGAAAACCCCTTTGGTTTGGGGTTAATTGGGTCTGGGAAATTAGGGTTTATAGGGTAGTTTAATGATAGGTTTAATCTGTTTGGGAGGGGTTTAATATTAAAAAAGGTGTTTAAGGAGGGAAGGAGTATTAAACTGATTTAATAAATTTAATCAGCTTGGTGGAGGGTGACGTGTAGGGAGGGTTGAATGTGATTGGTTGGTCAAAGGTCAAAGGGTGAGGTGGCGGGCTGGGAGTGGCTGGTGATAGTTTATGTGTCTGCCTAAATTGGCCCCCCATGTTTCATTCTCTTGTCATTTGTAACAGCCCATAAGTCCAACTTCTTTAATAAATAAACTTGTCCTTTTTGCAAAATGACCACAAAAAGTTTATAAATCTTTGTTCCAAGGATATTTCTTGTAATTTGACCATTCTTCAAGGACCATTAATGTATAATATCATAATTTTAGGGACCCAATGTGTAATTTACAGTTTTACAAGGGTTTAAAATGACATATCTTCAAAAGTAGAGGGACCAATTTTTCCAATTCTTCAAACTTCAAGGACTTGATAGGAAAATCATGATTCGGGTCCGGTTCTTTGTGCGGCTTCGTT
>JANFOE010001738.1:7500-32500 GCA_025667525.1 Glebionis coronaria
GGTCGAACATAAGAGGGTTACAAAAGTGGGCTTATTTCAAAGGATTCAGCAGAAGCTAAGGTATGCTACTATGTAAAATCCCCTTCTTTTATGAATAGGAGGACTGACACCTTTATTAAGATAACTAAACCATAAAAATTTAGTATATATATAACTTCTTATATCTACACATCACATGACAGTTTAGCTAGATGGGGGTCTTCTCATGAATGTTTTCAGTTTCGACATCTATAGAAATAATACCTCAGAGTTAGTGCCTCCATACGTAATTGTATTTACTGCATTGAGGTGGTTTCATCAGTTCAGAAGTTCAGGTAATAAAAAACCTAATTATATCTTCCAGAGTTTTAGCCTTGCATTTATATTATGTCTTTTATAGTAGTATATCTCATGTTATGTAACTAATGTTACTCCCATATGATTATTGTAGTTGCTTTCCAGTGATTCTGTAGCATTATTATCGTTGGAATTACAAGTATGAGGTAGGGTATAAGAATTAAGATAAGTACTAACCCGAGGTTAAAATAAAAGCAACAAAGATTGAAGTAGTTCGTAATTTCGTAATCAAAATGGTTTAAGATACGATATCGTACTTTTAAAAATTATAGAAACTAACTAAACTCAGCTTTATTGCGCATATAAATGTATTTTGAAGCCTTATATCTTGATAATTAAGTTTTTCTGTGACTCATTAATTTGTGAAAATGATACTTAGAATTTTCATATGACAGATCCTTTGTTTCATACTACATACAAACTTGATTAGCTTATGTAAATCTATGGTACTACACCAAACATGTCATTTTTCATAAGAAAGCATAATTTTGAGGACATAGAGTTAATCAATGAGGTTTATATGACAAATGATCTTCTGGCGTTGAAGGTGTAACACCCCCAATTTCATGTCATAGCAGCGGAAGGGTCATTGGGTGTTACTATCATGGTTCAACCTCAATATCATAGAAAACGCCTCAAAATGAGTCGTTTTAACAAAACATACATCCATTCATTTGTTTAAAGATAAAACAGTTCACACACGGTCCCAAATAGTTTTAAGGTTTACACAACCAACCAAATGATAAAAGTTTCTTAGAATGGACATAGTTTAGAAAAGCGGGCCAAAACATTTATATTAAGCAAGCTGCGTGAAACCACCTTCCTTGAGTGCCTTCTTCATGGACCTGAGATAAAACATGCTATAAAGTCAACAAAAATGTTGAGTGAATCTATAGAGTTTGAATTTAAATAAACGAACACAAGTATTCTGAATAAACCTTCCGTGGTTGACAATCATGTGGATCAGACATAATTATCGTTGTTATTTATATTTGCCTCGTGAAATTGAACGTTAACATATATATTTCAGCCCAACACACCTAGCCAAGTGCGTATATTTCTCTTATACAATTGCATCCGATGTTTCATTACTGGTGCATCACAACACCACGCGAGAGCTACTCGCGACCGGACTGGGTGTCACCCCGATAGATCTATCCATAGTATTAGCGTTCCTTTCGATTAACAATTCACGATTCATGGGTCTTTTAAGGCTAAAACAAACTTATATAACAACTTTCATCTAAGCATACAATTGGGTCCTTTGTGTTCAATTTTTAAAAGAAAGAGGGTTTACCACAACTTCTCGTTGTACCCTTCATTTATAATAATGTTTTTCCAATAATAAGGGTTCCACAACTTCTTGTCGTACCCCTTTTATTTTAATAAAACAAGCATGTTATCCCCCTCGCGGGTTTTATAAAACAAGTAAACATGTAAAGCGAGGCTATAGACTCACCTTGATACGATAGTAGTGACGTGACGATCGCCGACGATTTGTGATGCCCTTTTAAACACGAAGACCGCAACCTACCAAATAAGGCGCGTTCGTTAATAAACGACTCAAGTATATTTAATACTTAAATAATATGAAAGTCAATTTCAAATGACCATGAAAATCCCGAAAAATAACAAAAATATAAGTGTACTTCTATACCTTTTTATTCAACACTTATTCTTTTAAACACTTACACCCTCGACATTGACCCGTCATAAGACGCCAAGTCAACGCAAGTCAAACCATCATTTTTACTTCCCTCGGACCAGTAGCTAAGTCATTTATATAATGACTTAACACTTGAGTAAGTCACCACGTCCAATAGTGAATACTCAACTCACGCCACACAAGTATTGAACTACGTGTCCAAAATACCACTCAGCATGTACACTCCAAATGTACACACCAATCTAACCTATCTAGACATGTCCGATTTCGACGAAACTTGGTGACAAACTCACACATAATATGAATAAGACTCAGTTTAAATTTCATTCAAAAATATTACTTCTAAGACCTTCTGCCCGACACACCTTCGTGTTACAAAAACCGGACAGTTTTACGCCTTCGACTTGTAAAACCATTTTGACTTATCTAAACATTTCCGTTTGCAAAACCGACACTCGGGTTTGAAAATAGACTCATGACCTGAGGTTTATCAACTTACAACAGCCCTTGAATATTTTTAAAACTCATTTTATAGTCCCCGAGATTCGTTCCAAATATCGACAACAATTTTCGGATTGTGCCGATACCCGTCTCCCGGTACACAAATACTAAAAGTAGCATAACGTTTCGCTCGTAATGAGTTAGAAGCTCTACTTTAGCTCAAATCGAAGCTAACGAAATTCTCTACGACCCTATCTTATTAGTTTACCAAGTTTACCACAGTAACAATTTCAAAAACGGACTTAAAGTTACTGCCTAAAATAGCCTATCTAAAAATCATACCAAAACAATTTTTCGACCCATTCCAACAATTCCTATAGTCCTAATATGATCCTAATATCATAATAACACATCTAACTAACCCATAACACCCTCAAATTTAATCTTACAAAAATTAAATATATAAAAATCTTACATGCAACCAAAACCCACTATGAATATAATAATATTAACACCATTCATCACCATAAAAGTGGATCAAACATGGTGTTCATCATCAAAAATTGAAATAAAAATTTAGTGAATGCATGTGAAAAAAAATTATACCAATAGATAGCTTATCAAATTTCCAAGATGGGTCTTGTTTTAGTTTTTGAAGAATCAAAGTAGAAAATCAAAAATCTTGAGAGATTGTGGGTTGATGGTGGACGGCCAAAATGAAGAACAAGAGAGAGGATTTGTGATTTTTTTATTAAATGAGTTTTTAAATAAAAGCTAGTTAGTGGAATTTGTTTAAATAGTGGGGTGAGGGTACTTTTTGTCAAAAGTGCATTCTTTTGGTCCAAAGGTGTAAGTAAATAGTTTACATGGTAGGAAATGTAAATTGTACATTTTAAAAATATTTACGGGGCTCGGGTTTCGTAAAAATACTTTTCGAAAGTTAAAACGCTTCATAAAAATAATAATAAAGCTTCGACACGACTTAAAACGTAATTAAATCGAAAACGTCGAAAATATACAATATCGAGACAATCGATAATAAAACGTAAATTTTTGGGCATCCGTCGGTATCGCGATCGCTAATAGTTATCGTCATTCGTTAAAACGTAAAATACGAGAAATAAAGATTAAATATAATAAAAATCATTTTCATGATTATTTGAGAATATAATATCGATACCTAACATATTCCTTGTCGGTTTTCATCTAATCGACATTCTTACGCTAGTTCCAAGTCATAACCTTCTCGGTTAGTCGATAAATTAAAATTCTCATTAAAGCAAACACGTAATACGTATTAGTCGAGATTAAAATAACGACCTGAAATTGACGGGTTGTCACATCATCCCCACCAAATTAGGATCTTCGCCCTCGAAGATCAACTTGCGTTCTTGCCCGATCGCTTGTTGAAATCAAAGAAATGAGGGTAATTCTTCCACATTTGGTCTTCTCGTTCCCAAGTAAACTCCGGTCCTCTTCGAGAGTTCCATCGAACTTTGACGATAGGTATTCGGCTTTGCTTCAGTTGCTTGACCTCGCGATCCATGATCTCGACCGGTTCTTCAATAAAATGCAACTTCTTATCAACCTTAACCTCGTCTAACGGTATAATGAGTTCTTCATCGGATAAACACTTCTTCAGATTCGACACGTGAAAAGTGTTATGAATCCCATACAGTTCTTGTGGTAATTCAAGTTGGTATGCCACGGGTCCTACTCTAGATGTAACCTTGAATGGTCCGATATAACGAGGACTTAACTTCCCACGTTTTCCAAATCATACAACACCTTTCCATGGTGATACCTTTAGCATAACCTTATCTCCCACGTTAAACTCCAATGGTTTTCTTCTCACATCCGCATAACTCTTCTGTCGGCTTCGAGCAGACAACAACCTATTCTTGATTTGCACAATCATATCCGTCGTCTCCCTAATCAAATCTGGTCCAGTGAGTTGGGCATCACCAACCTCACTCCAGCTAACGGGTGATCTACATTTTCTCCCATACAGTGCTTCAAAAGGTGCAGCTTTAATACTCGCGTGATAACTGTTATTGTACGAGAATTCGGCCAAATGCAAGTACTTATCCCAGCTACTTCCAAAGTCTATCACACAAGCACGTAGCATATCCTCCAAAGTTTGGATTGTTCTTTCGCTTTGCCCATCAGTTTGCGGATGATAGGCTGTGCTCATATCCAAATTGGTTCCTAACGACTTTTGAAGTGATCTCCAAAATCCAGAAGCAAAACGACTATCTCTATCGGAAATGATTGAAATAGGAACACCATGCTTGCACACGATTTCCTTCAAATAAATATCGGCGAGTTTCTCCAATCCGAACCTCTCGTTGATTGGAATAAAATGAGCGGATTTAGTTAAACGATCGACAATAACCCAAATTGCATCGAACCCAGACGGTGTCCTTGGGAGTTTTGTGATGAAGTCCATCATAATTCGCTCCCATTTCCAGACTGGAATTTCAGGTTGGACAAGTAATCCTGACGGCTTCTGATATTCAGCTTTCACTTTTGCACATGTTAAGCATTTCGCGACGTATGTTGCAATATCAGCTTTCATATTCGGCCACCAGTATAACTTTTTCAAGTCTTGGTACATTTTGTCCGATCCAGGATGAATAGAATACTTGGACTTATGAGATTCTAACATAATCAAGTCTCTTAGTCCACCATATAATGGTAACCAGATCCGACCTCTCAAACATCTGATACCATCAGGTCGCGTCTCAAATGTTTCACCGTCTCCCCTAAATCTTTCGGCAGCAATATTTTCCTTCTTGCATGCTTCAACTTGTGCGTTTCGAATCTGCTCAGGTAAGTTATTATGAACTGTCACTACTAAAGCACGCACTCGAATCGGTTTCTCCCTTTCCTTTCGACTTAACGCATCAGCTACCACGTTCGCCTTTCCCGGATGATAACGAATTTCGCAGTCGTAATCACTCAATAGTTCAACCCATCGACGTTGCCTCATATTCAGCTCCTTTTGATCTAGTATGTATTGTAGGCTTTTATGATCAGTGAATACTGTACACTTCGTACCATATAGATAATGTCTCCAAAGTCGCAGAGCAAAAACCACAGCGCCCAATTCCAAGTCATGGGTAGTGTAGTTCTCCTCATTCTTCCTTAATTGTCTAGAGGCATATGCGATCACCTTTTCGCGTTGCATGAGAACAGCACCGTATCCTCGAAGAGATGCATCGCAATAAACAACAAAGTCTTCACTTCCTTCAGGTAACGATAAAATCGGCGCACTACAGAGTTTCATCTTCAGGGTTTGGAAAGCTTCTTCTTCATCATCGCCCCACACATACGGTTTATTCTTTTGAGTCAGCTTCGTTAATGGTTTCGATATCAAAGAGAATCCTTCAATAAACCTTCGGTAGTAACCAGCCAGACCTAGAAATTGTCGCACTTCAGTTGGAGTAGTCGGAGCACTCCAATTCTTGATGGCTTCGATCTTTGCAGGATCAACATGTACTCCGCTTTTATCGACCACGTGTCCGAGAAATTGTACAGAATTAAGCCAAAAATCACACTTTGAGAACTTAGCGTATAACTTTTCGTTCTTCAACAAGTTCAAGATAATCCTTAAGTGTTCGGCATGCTCTTCATTGCTCTTGGAGTAGATTAGAATATCATCTATGAAAACGATCACGAAATTATCAAGATACGGCTTACAAATGCGATTCATTAAGTCCATGAATACAGCAGGTGCATTAGTCAAACCAAAAGGCATAACCAGAAACTCATAATGACCATAACGAGTTCTAAACGCCGTAATAGGAATATCTTCCTCACGTATGCGAAGTTGATGGTAACCAGAACGAAGATCAATCTTGGAGAAAACACGAGAACCTTGAAGTTGATCGAATAAATCATCAATTCTTGGAAGCGGATAACGATTCTTGATCGTCAGCTTATTCAATTCTCGGTAATCAATACACATACGAAACGAACCATCTTTCTTCTTAACGAATAAGACAGGGGCTCCCCAAGGTGACGAACTCGGTCGTATAAAACCCTTATCAGATAGCTCTTGCAATTGCACAGATAACTCCTTCAGCTCGGATGGGGCTAAACGATACGGCGCACGAGCCACGGGTGCAGCACCAGGAATTAGATCAATTTGGAATTCTACTTGCCTTGGAGGAGGAAGTCCAGGCAAATCTTCCGGAAACACTTCAGGAAAGTCACGGATAACAGGTACATCTTCAGCACGTTTCTCCTTCGATTCTTTCTCCACTACTTTAGCTAGGAATAACTCACAGCCTCTTTCGATATACTTACGAGCCTTAATGCACGAAACAATTTTTAGTCGTGAACTACGATGATCACCTTCGATAACCATGGTCTTGTCGTCTAAAGGAATCCTAACTTTCTTTTCTCCACACAAGATAGACGCGTTATACTTGGATAACCAATCCATTCCGATAATAACATCAAAACTTCCCAATTCAACAATCATCAAGTCTATGTTAAAAATACGGTTGAAGAGATTTAGAGAACATCCTAGGAGCGCACGATTTGTACTCACTAATTTACCATCAGCTAGTTCTACCTCATAACTTGCGTCTAATTCGACCGGTTTAATATCAATTAAGGCACTAAAACTTGTAGACACAAAGCTTTTGTCCGCACCAGAATCAAATAAAGCTGTAGCATAACGGTTGTTCAGTAAAAACGTACCAGTGACAACTTCGGGTTTTGCTTCGCTTCGGCTTCGCCCAACTGATAAGCTTTTCCCTGGTTATCTCCACCACGTGCATTCTTTGGAGGTTGAGGGCATTGGTTCCTCATGTGTCCTTTACCTTGGCAGTTAAAGCACGTCACTCCCTTCTTTCCTGGTCCCCAACAGTCTTTAGTCTTGTGACCTAACTTGTTGCACTTTCCACACTTAGTACATTCACCAGTATGAGACTTCTTGCATCGTTGACATCTGGTTCCTTTATCAGCAGTTGCAGCTTCAGTCATCGCATTAGCGTTGCCCCTCCTTCGGTTTTGGTTTCTGTTGTGAGATTGACGGTTATCACCACGATCATCACTGTCATTTTCAGCTCTTCTTTTGTTGCCTTCAGAAACACCATCAGCCTTGTCTTGGATGATTTGACCCATTAGTTGGTAGGGCATACGAACAGCTTCATCAATGTTGGCAGGTTTAGATGAGGTCACATCCCCACGGATGTTGGTAGATAAGCCTCGAATATACTGCTCCACCTTCAAGTATCCTGGGTTAACTTTGTTCGGACAAAGTAGAGCAAGTTCATGGAATCTGTTTGTGTATCCATCGATGTCGGTACCCTTCAGTCTCAGCTGATATAATTCCTGTTCTAACCTTTGAATAACACTCCTTGGACAGAATTCCTCAGTCATCCACCCTCTTACTTCCACCCAAGGTGTAGCGTAAGCAGCATCCATACCCATTGATGCCATTCTTCCATTCCACCAAGTTAATGCTCGCCCTTGAAGAGTAGCAGAGGCAAACATCACTTTATCTCCTTCCTCACTTCCACTAAATCGAAACACGGATTCTAATCTCTCAAACCATTGCATTAACCCAATAGCGCCTTCAGTACCCTTAAAAGTTGGAGGTTTGCATTTCATGAACGAGGTATAATTGCACTTCTTGTTTTCAGGAATCACCGGTCTATCAGCATTACCAGTTCCAGCACCAGCATTGCCAGCTCCAGTATTACCAGTTCCAGTAGCGCCAGTTCCAGTAGCGCCAGTTCCTGTAGCGCCAGCTCCAGTAGCGCCAGCTCCAGTAGCACCAGTTCCAGTAGCGCCAGCTCCAGTATCGCCAGCTCCACCAGATCCACCAGCTCCACCGGATCCACCAGCTCCACCAGATCCACTAGCTCCACCAGATCCACCGGCTCCATTATTCAAGTTTGCCATAAATGCATTCATAGATATCTGAAATTGATCAGCTACTATAGCACGTAACTGAGTCTCAGTCAACTGTTTTGGCGGCATGATCCTGTTACACAATTCACATCAAAATGAGTATTCATTCAACGCTTGTGATAACAAAACATGAATAACACAGAATAAGAATAGATAGATGAAAAGAAACAAGAATGGATGATAGAACGAGGAATAGAATTTAGACAAGGAACGAAGATTCGCAAGGAATGAGTCAAAGGACAGGGATTTCTATTGTGACAATCAGCGTCGTTTGTAAATCACGTATTAGTATTATAATAATCAAATAATAAACATTTATAATTAAATAAATATAATTTCATTATGCTTTAAGCATAATTAATAATTAAATATGTATAACATATATATATATACTTTGCTTGTTCTCGTCCATTGGCAACTCGGAGGTTTCGCTTGCAGATGTTATAGTCAAAAGATTTCAAAAATTTATTTTTGGAAAATCTTTTCGTTCTCTATAACTTGAGCTCTGATGCCAATCTGTAACACCCCCAATTTCATGTCATAGCAGCGGAAGGGTCATTGGGTGTTACTATCATGGTTCAACCTCAATATCATAGAAAACGCCTCAAAATGAGTCGTTTTAACAAAACATACATCCATTCATTTGTTTAAAGATAAAACAGTTCACACACGGTCCCAAATAGTTTTAAGGTTTACACAACCAACCAAATGATAAAAGTTTCTTAGAATCGACATAGTTTAGAAAAGCGGGCCAAAACATTTATATTAAGCAAGCTGCGTGAAACCACCTTCCTTGAGTGCCTTCTTCATGGATCTGAGATAAAACATGCTATAAAGTCAACAAAAATGTTGAGTGAATCTATAGAGTTTGAATTTAAATAAACGAACACAAGTATTCTGAATAAACCTTCCGTGGTTGACAATCATGTGGATCAGACATAATTATCGTTGTTATTTCTATTTGCCTCGTGAAATTGAACGTTAACATATATATTTTAGCCCAACACACCTAGCCAAGTGCGTATATTTCTCTTATACAATTGCATCCGATGTTTCATTACTGGTGCATCACAACACCACGCGAGAGCTACTCGCGACCGGACTGGGTGTCACCCCGATAGATCTATCCATAGTATTAGCGTTCCTTTCGATTAACAATTCACGATTCATGGGTCTTTTAAGGCTAAAACAAACTTATATAACAACTTTCATCTAAGCATACAATCGGGTCCTTTGTGTTCAATTTTTAAAAGAAAGAGGGTTTACCACAACTTCTCGTTGTACCCTTCATTTATAATAATGTTTTTCCAATAATAAGGGTTCCACAACTTCTTGTCGTACCCCTTTTATTTTAATAAAACAAGCATGTTATCCCCCTCGCGGGTTTTATAAAACAAGTAAACATGTAAAGCGAGGCTATAGACTCACCTTGATACGATAGTAGTGACGTGACGATCGCCGACGATTTGTGATGCCCTTTTAAACACGAAGACCGCAACCTACCAAATAAGGCGCGTTCGTTAATAAACGACTCAAGTATATTTAATACTTAAATAATATGAAAGTCAATTTCAAATGACCATGAAAATCCCGAAAAATAACAAAAATATAAGTGTACTTCTATACCTTTTTATTCAACACTTATTCTTTTAAACACTTACACCCTCGACATTGACCCGTCATAAGACGCCAAGTCAACGCAAGTCAAACCATCATTTTTACTTCCCTCGGACCAGTAGCTAAGTCATTTATATAATGACTTAACACTTGAGTAAGTCACCACGTCCAATAGTGAATACTCAACTCACGCCACACAAGTATTGAACTACGTGTCCAAAATACCACTCAGCATGTACACTCCAAATGTACACACCAATCTAACCTATCTAGACATGTCCGATTTCGACGAAACTTGGTGACAAACTCACACATAATATGAATAAGACTCAGTTTAAATTTCATTCAAAAATATTACTTCTAAGACCTTCTGCCCGACACACCTTCGTGTTACAAAAACCGGACAGTTTTACGCCTTCGACTTGTAAAACCATTTTGACTTATCTAAACATTTCCGTTTGCAAAACCGACACTCGGGTTTGAAAATAGACTCATGACCTGAGGTTTATCAACTTACAACAGCCCTTGAACATTTTTAAAACTCATTTTATAGTCCCCGAGATTCGTTCCAAATATCGACAACAATTTTCGGATTGTGCCGATACCCGTCTCCCGGTACACAAATACTAAAAGTAGCATAACTTTTCGCTCGTAATGAGTTAGAAGCTCTACTTTAGCTCAAATAGAAGCTAACGAAATTCTCTACGACCCTATCTTATTAGTTTACCAAGTTTACCACAGTAACAATTTCAAAAACGGACTTAAAGTTACTGCCTAAAATAGCCTATCTAAAAATCATACCAAAACAATTTTTCGACCCATTCCAACAATTCCTATAGTCCTAATATGATCCTAATATCATAATAACACATCTAACTAACCTATAACACCCTCAAATTTAATCTTACAAAAATTAAATATATAAAAATCTTACATGCAACCAAAACCCACTATGAATATAATAATATTAACACCATTCATCACCATAAAAGTGGATCAAACATGGTGTTCATCATCAAAAATTGAAATAAAAATTTAGTGAATGCATGTGAAAAAAAATTATACCAATAGATAGCTTATCAAATTTCCAAGATGGGTCTTGTTTTAGTTTTTGAAGAATCAACGTAGAAAATCAAAAATCTTGAGAGATTGTGGGTTGATGGTGGACGGCCAAAATGAAGAACAAGAGAGAGGATTTGTGATTTTTTTATTAAATGAGTTTTTAAATAAAAGCTAGTTAGTGGAATTTGTTTAAATAGTGGGGTGAGGGTACTTTTTGTCAAAAGTGCATTCTTTTGGTCCAAAGGTGTAAGTAAATAGTTTACATGGTAGGAAATGTAAATTGTACATTTTAAAAATATTTACGGGGCTCGGGTTTCGTAAAAATACTTTTCGAAAGTTAAAACGCTTCATAATAATAATAATAAAGCTTCGACACGACTTAAAACGTAATTAAATCGAAAACGTCGAAAATATACAATATCGAGACAATCGATAATAAAACGTAAATTTTTGGGCATCCGTCGGTATCGCGATCGCTAATAGTTATCGTCATTCGTTAAAACGTAAAATACGAGAAATAAAGATTAAATATAATATCGATACCTAACATATTCCTTGTCGGTTTTCATCTAATCGACATTCTTACGCTAGTTCCAAGTCATAACCTTCTCGGTTAGTCGATAAATTAAAATTCTCATTAAAGCAAACACGTAATACGTATTAGTCGAGATTAAAATAACGACCTGAAATTGACGGGTTGTCACAGAAGGTATCTGAACTGGATGAAGAAGAATATCTCAACCAGCCACTTTCCATTGTTAGCTCTCCTGAAGATGTATCTTCTTTTGAACATCTTAATTGCTTCAGGAGTCAGTCTTACCTTCAACAAACACCCGATAAAGTCAGTGACATTTTTGATAGCCATGATTCAGATTTCGCGATTCATGATGGCCACTTTTATACGGATATTAGTGATGAAGGTTCACCAAGAAATCAAGTTTTGGTTCTCCGATCCGAGCACCACGAGGTGTTGTGATTATCTTTGAAGCCACATTATTGGCCGAACTGCGATTACCTTGATGATGATGATGTGGCCCCCGCAGACGCTGGATCACCAATCCCCGAGGAGGAGCAACATTCCACATAAGCAAATATCACTGCTAAGGCCTATCTCACATGGAGCTCTAACAATAGCAGGATAAACACTATGCTGAGCTTACTTACTCAAGTTTAAATTAGCCGTGTCATACATGTCAGGACTCTTAAAAGCCGACACAGAAGGATAACTGATTTCATCATCATCTCTTGGGTGATTCTCAACACTATCAGTTGAATCATCATCTCCTTACAGATAAACTGTATCCATTGCAATGACCGAGGAAGCCCGTGTTGAATATAAGGGGCAGAAAGTGTCGTGGGGGACATGGAACCAGTGGTAGAAGTGAATGACAATCAGGGTCAAAATGGTGAATTTCTGTAGACCCCGGACTGATGGGTGATTTTCCCCCTGCTGAAGTGGATCAAGAACCGATGTCAAAGTCAGTAGGAAGTAAAGATGATTATCATTTTCTATATCTCTCACATATATTTAAAGGTGGAAATTTCGAACCATTTACTTACAAGTGAGTCAATCTGGTGTTTTGTGTAGGTCCTCCGAATGGAGAAAGCAACTAGGAAGAAACTGCGGAGTTTGATCCAATCAAGCATCCTAATAGGTTTCTATCCTTTCATAATTGGCAATGTTGATGCAACATGTGTTGGCAATAATAAATTGATCGAGTTCGAGCTGAAGTTAGATGCTTTGGATGTCTTCCAAGCGCTTGAATCAAAGTCTGTTGCTTCACTATACAAGGTGTGTCTGTCCTTTTGAGCCTTTTAATTCAAACAATGTATCATTATGTATCTACTGATGCCTTTTACTATGCAAAATCTTAGTTTATTCTAACACTCTTGAAGACATGTGTTATTGCTTGCTATTTTTCTGTGTAATCATCAGTATATATTAATGTTGAATGTATTGATAAAATATAATGAGTTTTTGCAGGTTGATCATCAAATTTCTGGTAAAAAAAGTATGGCACGACACTCTATCAGCAGAAGTCATGGGCATAATTGACATCATCACCATTTGGTAATCTTTAAAATTTAAGTGTATTGTTGCTCTACGACTGGATTGCCTTAAGAATTTCACGATCTTAAAGCTGCAACCATTTAAATTGTCCTCTCACTAAAGTCGAATTTAACATGTGCTGTTAAAAGGATTTTCTTATGTAAATGGGTGAACTTTTTTAAGAAAATCGCAACACATTTTGTGGATCACTTATCAAATGAATACTCTGAGTATTTTGACATTCTACACTGTTAGAAGTATTTAAAGTGATGGTCATATAATATACCGTTGCGAAGCTCGTGGAAAATGCTATTCAACAGTGTCGAGAGTTCTATGTCATTATTATGCATGAAACGGGAATTAGTCCCGAACACACAAATGAGGAAGGCCTCCTATTCATGTAAGCCTTAGTATAAAAGGCATAACCATCCTCATTTGTGTGTGTGTCTCTCATTGTATCTCTTCTCTTCCTCTTGTTTTAGAGAGAGAAACTCTCCTTAGTTTCTCTCACTAGAATCATCTACCTTGTATCTTTCTAGTTCTTCTTCATCTAATCTAATATTCCATTCATAGTTTTAATCTTGATCTTATACATCTATATTTTTATTCTTATAAGTCGTGTGATTAGTTCTTACAAGTGGTATCATTCGCCAAGGGATTCGTGGATAGCTCTTTGGTGTTGTCCTTGTTTCTTGTTAATTCCGTGGGTTTTTGATTTTTTTACTAAAGATTCAAAAAAATTTCGTGTTTTTTTTGTTGTTCCAAGTATTCGTGTTGTGGGTATTTTGGTTAGCTCAAAAACACGAATTTGTTGCCTCAAAGTTGCTAATTTGTTGCCTAAAAGTTGCTAAAATCGTTGCCTAAAAAGTTGGAAGAAAGTTCTCTTTTTGCGATAGCTACAATTTCGGGAAAGGTAAGTACGGTTTTGATCGCAATAACCCAAGGGTTTTACTTTGCGATCTAAAGATTTCGATACCTATTCCGATCTGGACATTCCGATCGTTCTTTGCGATCTGGGATTCCGACGGTTTTTAAGGAACTTTGAGACGTTACTCTGCCAAATTGATCTTAGCCACATTCCGATCTGAAGATTCCGATCTGAACATTCCGATCTAAGCATTCCGACAGGTCATCATTGCGATCTAGGATTCCGATAGTAGGACATTCCGATAGAAGCATATTCCGATCTAGGATTTCGATCGTCACATTCCGATCTAGGATTCCGATCTGCACATTCCGATAGAGGGACATTCCGATGGATCATTCCGATCAACATTCCGATGGAAATTTTGTTTGAGTAATTTTTAGACTTAGCCACTATCTAGACTAGTCTCGGAACATAGTTTACACGAAGATTAAAAAAAAAAAAGAGTTTTTTGGCGGGAAAACCATAGTAAAATTTAATTTTTCCTAGACCATTTTTAGGCCATTTAAGCTTCAATTTCAAATTTTGGCTATGCGGAAAAATTTTCGACCAAAAATTCAAATTTTCGGACAAAAATTCAAATTTTTAGGCCAAATTTCAAATTTTTTAGGTTTTATTTTTCATTAAAAATTTCATTTTTTCAAACTTTTTCCCTACTAGTTATTGGCTATTTCTAACTCGATTTCTTTTTCGGCTTACCGTTTTGTCGGACTGAGGAATTTTTTGTCGGGCTGGAAAATTTTGGCAAAGTTTGTTTTTGTTGACACTACAACTCACGCTTTCTACGAATTGAGATCCTGTTTTTCACACGACTTCTACTATGACTTATCAACAAGACAATGATGCTGTGGATTTTGAGCATCGTGATAGCCATGTAAGAAAGAAGAGGAATGCTGCCCATCTCCAGTCTCAGCTTCTTATAGCACAAAAGGAAGAAGCAGGAATTCCACTTCTAACTAAAGAGTTTGATCTCATGGCATCTGCAGCAGCATATGATGAGGAACAAGAGGTGACTACCGACTCCATCTTGATGGCTAATACACAGCAATCATCCACATCGGTAGTTAAACCTGACAGAGCTCCTGTGTATGATTCAGACGGTTCCTCTGAGGTACACCCACGTCTCAATGATAATGATTTATATAATATGTCTAATCAGGAGGAAGAGTATACTGAGTCACTTGAGCCTTCCACTGAGACACACGGGGTTCAAACGAATAATATCAATATTATTTCTAATGCACCCCGTGTGGACCTTAGTAGGGATCAAGTAGCCCAACCTACAACTCTTCCTGACGAGACGCATGCGTATTATAAATCATTATTTGATAAGCTTGCCAAGGATGTTGCTCATGCGAATGTGGTTAATAATAAGTTTAGAGAAACTAATGCCAAATTGACCACTGAGCTTACGGGATATAAGGAACGGGAGAAAAGTTTTGAGATTCATCATGCTAAAATCAAGGAACTTGAACAAGCTCATGCTACATCGGTTTATCAAGAAAAATGCACCACTAAGAAATTAAATGCCTTACATTTAAGTAGTGCAAAAAAGATAAGCGAATTGAATGATGAAATCACCTCTCTTAATAAACAGCTTTCAACTGAAAAATCTATCGTTTCTGATTTAAAAGGAGAAATAAAAAAGCTGAAACATGATTTCAAAATTCGAGAAGATGGGCTTCTTGAGGATTTTTGCAATGCTCAGGATAGGATTAGGGACTTAGACAACCTTTTGGTAAAACGTGGACAATCTATGTAGACGATAAATATGCTCGCACCTAAAGTGAATGAGATAAATTACACCCGTTACAAAATGGCTTTAGGTTGTCCTCTTCCTCCCAATCCAGAATATCTTAAGCAGGTTCAGGCCACAAATCAAACTCTATATAATGGTAGTGTGCTCCTGTCTGATGAGCATGATCCTCCTAGTGTGCATGATTCTGAGGAAACTACTGAACTTGCTGAAGAAACTCGTTTAAGAATGAAAAAGCTTGATAAAGAAGTGACACCTGTTTACTATCCAAAAGTTAATCCTCCAACGGTTTTTGTTCGATCTAAAACTAGTACCGAATTGCTTTTGCTACCTAGTGAGGAATTGACAGAGGATCCTCCTAAACCGAGTGTTGCACGACGATTTCTTAACGAGCTCAAAGATAATTTTGTCATTCTCAAACGGGTTGTTAACGCCAAAATGACTGGAGGAAACTTTACATCACCCGTTCATGTCGAGTTACAAAAAGTGCTTCATACTGAAATCAATCCAATTATTAATCAAGTTGATGCGAGGATAGGCAATCTTGAGAACGCTTTTCTAAAAGAACTAGCCAAATTTGTTGAAGACTTTAAATCTTTGGCGAAGGAGGCTGACGAATCTCTTGATAAAATTAAAGTTTTGGAAAGCGACCTTGCATGTCTCTCGAAAGCAAGTGACAGTGGTGATTGTGTTGATAGTAACCCCGTTGCGGTAAACATCTCTGTGTCAGACAATGAAACCCTCCAAAATGAGCTTGATCGTACGAAAGAGAAAATGGAGTCTTATGTCATCAAAAAGGACAACGAATTCACCGATCTTTGGAATAAATATGTCAAAAAATGTGATGAATGTAAGGATGACAAACTCTCGTATGATAAAGCTTACAATGAACTGCAACAAACAATCGAACAGCTACGAGCTCAGTTAGGAGGTGAATGTCGCGACAATGAGCCTTCAACAAATGTTAATCAAAAAGAGTTCACGATTCTTCAACACCGATATGATTTTCTTCAGAAACATTGTCATTCTCTTGAACTTGCTTTGCAAACCAAAGTTGGAAAAGTTCCTGATGACAATAATTTACAAGTAAAACTCTCTGAATCATTTCGTGAATTGAATGAAAAGAGTAAGGATATTTCTGATCTGAAAGCTCAGTTGCAAGACAAAGACATCGCGATTGCTGAGTTGCAGAAACTTGTTGGAAAGATGGGTGGGAAAACTGTGGAAGCTAAGGTTGTAAAATCAGTTGTTAGACAACCCAATGCGTACAAAGTACCAAAGCCATCTATCTTAGGAAAACCGCCTTCTAATGTTTCTAGGTTACCTCCTAATACCGATGTGCCATCGACTGTACCAAAACCAGCCATCTCACTCTATGTTCCTCCATTTAGAAAACCCACTCTTGCTAAACACAACTCTGTGAATGCACCTTGCACTACTCCTAAGAGTAATCCCAAGTGTGTGACTCTTACGCCCACAAAGGAATCTAATGGTTCAAATGACGTTGGTCAAACCAAAAACCTAGGGGATGGTAAGCAAAAAGGGAACATTCAGAAAGTAAACCATGTGTATTCAAAACCTAGTAAACCAACAACCGCTAGAGTTCAACACACACCTAATGGTAATCAACCAAAACCTAGGACCCCTTCCCAACAACCTAGGAATTGGCAATCACCAATAGGTAGCCGTGTTTCGAACATAGTGCCTGAACGGTCAGCAAACCCTAGGTACACAAGACCTTTCGAGAATCCCAAACTCACTATATGCCCCACGTGCAAAAAGGGCATTCACTATGGAAATCATGCTCATTGCATTCTGCAATACCTCTATGAGGTAAACTCTCGTGCTTTCACACAGAGAAAGAATGCAGAATCCCATAAGCCAACAAGGAGATTCCCACCCGTCACAAAGAAAAGCAATGACAATAAATCCTCAAGGCGGATCAATGCAGGATCTAGTTTCTCTCCAAAGAAGTCTTCCGCTGTGCAAGAGAACACTAATCCTCGATCTAGTCTTCAGTGGAAACCCACGGGTAGGATCTTTAAGGAAGTCGGTCTTAAGTGGATTCCCATCAAGAAGAGTGATGACACCTGCTCCAACACTAATGCGAGTGTCTTGAATGTAGAAAATGCATTTGTTACTCCTAACACTAGTATTTGTTCAAGTTCTTCTTCTGTCATTGCAGGTACTTCAGCGGATTATGAATCCATTTCTTCAAAGGGTTCCAATTCTGTACATACAACATCACCCTCTTCTGCTGTACAAAGGTCTATTTTGGATTATTTTAAAATACATTGAAAATCAAAATACAAAAATATAAAACCTATAAAAACAAAACAAAAAACGAAAAAATCTTTCAAAAATACCAAAAATATTCTTCTCGACATGTCTTTCAGTTTCGATAATATGGACATGCCTAGAAATGTCGCTCAATAACGACACGGGTGTGTACATAAAGCTCGAATGAAAGTTCAAATGTTTTTCAAAACATGTCATTTCCCCTTTCTTCAAATGATTTGCAATTACCTCAGATTGTGACTCGTGCCTCAAATAAAGGAAAGTTGATCACGGATGATAACTTATCCTTAACAACGAGAAATTCATTTCTCTCGGTCATGAGCTTCCGATAAAAACATTCCATGTTTTAAGCTCATGTAAACGACTTACAGTTAAATGTCAGACTGTAACTCGAACTTCAAATAAAGGAGAGTGTATTTTTAAAGATAACTTATCCTAGTAACGGGTAGAGTAATCTATCTCGGGTTGAGCTTGTCACAAAACATTCAACGTTTTGAGCTCAACATAATGGCTTATAGTCACATGTCAGACTATAACCCGGTCCCTAAATAAAGGAAAGTCTTCGACTTATCCTCAACAACGAGAAATTCATTTTTCTCGGTCATGAGCTTATATCAAAACATTCAAAGTTTTAAGCTCATGAACACAATTTTTCTCGGACTTTTGAGCACAATTTTTCAAATGTATTTCAAAACTGTGTGCTCATATACTCCCCTAATTTTAAATAGAATTTCTTTTCGAGGGGGAGTACAAACTTTCATGCAACAATATTCTCTCCATGTTTCATCACTAATTTCACAAAAATTCAAATGTCATGCAATTTTTGAGGGGGAGAATAGTGATTAAAATGTGTTATCTTGGATAAGATCTTTGATGTAAGTACTTTCTCTTCCTAATATGTGCAAAAACCTTTCCTTTTATGATGCACATATGTAGGGGGAGCGTTTTTGGTGATTAAGAAAGTCTTTTTCTGGTTACGATATCTATACCTTCAACACAATTATTCACGACGATATTGGTGTCAAAAGGTGGCTAGGTATTCGTCCTATGATCCAACCAGAACCGGAGGGATCTTCCCAGGGACAATCCATTAGAACTTAGAAGTCCTTAGGAAAGATGGAGTAGTTGAGTGTACGGGAATAATGCCGACTAATGACTTAAGCTAGCACTGGAACAATCACAACAAGGTGCTAGTTATGACGTCTTGGTAAGCATTGAAGGGGTTGAAGAATGAAAAAGAATTGTAAGGATAAAGGGTGTAAAGAAAGAAGCCCTCCATACAACTTAGGCAGAAACCGGGTCAATACATCTATTATCAAAATCACTTTGATGATTTCTGATACTAAAGACAAAGCATCATGGACCCAGTGATGCAATGCACAACCCTTCCCAGCCTACTCAAGCTTCTCTCAAAAGAAGTTTGTTTTATTGTCACGGAGTTCAACTCATTTCTATCAAATTTCTCACTCCGAGATAGTAGATATTGAATAGGTGGCAGTCTGCTCCAGCCTCCGATCACCAAATAAACGTGCACTAATAGAGTCTAGAGCCAACGAGATTCATCAAAAATCTCATTAGGACACTTATTCCATAGATCAATTGTTGTTCATCATTAGAACACAAGCGATGATTTACAGAGTCCTACGCTCTATCCTTGTGGTATTGCTAGAACATTCAGAGTGATACTCTTTAGTATTCACAGTGATGAATGGAAATCCTTCCAGTGTTAACATCAAACAGCACTGCGGTAGGTCATATGTAATATTCACTTGAATTAAACATATGTTAACTGGAAAGCAACAGTGGTTTGATTCTTAATTGATTCAAACTCGTTCCAGGTCTCGACGCAATATCTTTATGATCTTGTCAGAACATTCAGAGTAATACTTTTCAGTATTTACAGTGACGAATGGAAATCCTTCCAGTGTCATCATCAAACAGCACTGCGGTAGGTAACTTGTGCGATTCTATATGAATCAAACTTGTGTCAACTGGAAAGCAACGATGGTTTGATTCTTAATTGATTCAAACTTGTTCCAGGAAACTGAATTGACGACTTAATCAGCAGAATGGAACTGTATGATTCACTCCTTACTATGAATTATCTTTCGATATATTCAAGTATTGAGAACGGCTACCACAGCTGGAAATCCTGTCAAGGAAGTTCTTTGAACTTACCTGATCACAGGTACAGTATTCGTACTGTATAACGGGAAACCGTTGGAATGCAAACGGTGGCGTTATTTCAAGAGTCGCAATTCAAGGCCACATATTCAGGATTATTGAAGAAAGCTCAAAGAACATCTAAAGACAAAGACTTCCGCTACTCTGATGATCAAAGGAGATTGTTAACAAGCTTTCATGACAACACAAAACATGAGTATGTGGGCAAAGACACAAGAACACAAGCTGGCAAAGTTTCAAGATCAAGTCAAGGCAAATATCAAAGATCCAAGATCACAAGTCATGAAAGGATGGATGAAAGAACTCTCAAGACAACGAGCTTCAAAGTCTGCAACAACAAAGAAGTGAAGTCACATAATACATGACCACCACTTAGGGGGAGATTGTTAGAAGTATTTAAAGTGATGGTCAAAGAAGTGAAGTCACATATTATATGACCACCCCTTAGGGGGAGATTGTTAGAAGTATTTAAAGTGATGGTCAAAGAAGTGAAGTCACATATTATATGACCACCCCTTAGGGGGAGATTGTTAGAAGTATTTAAAGTGATGGTCATATAATATACCGTTGCGAAGCTCGTGGAAAATGCTATTCAACAGTGTCGAGAGTTCTATGTCATTATTATGCATGAAATGGGAATTAGTCCCGAACACACAAATGAGGAAGGCCTCCTATTCATGTAAGCCTTAGTATAAAAGGCATAACCATCCTCATTTGTGTGTGTGTCTCTCATTGTATCTCTTCTCTTCCTCTTGTTTTAGAGAGAGAAACTCTCCTTAGTTTCTCTCACTAGAATCATCTACCTTGTATCTTTCTAGTTCTTCTTCATCTAATCTAATATTCCATTCATAGTTTTAATCTTGATCTTATACATCTATATTTTTATTCTTATAAGTCGTGTGATTAGTTCTTACATACACGATGTTAAAAAATGAACATGTTATCACGGTTCTAATATTTACTAGGTGAGTTGTGTATGTAGTGTAACTGGTCAAAATGGGTTAAAACGTTTTGTGTTCATTTTGAGGAGGCGTTTAGATATGAGTATATATGGCTTAGTTTATTGACTTATAGTTTTATAGCATAGTTTAATTCATAAGCTCATGCTAATAAGTTCACAAGTTGAAATTAATGACATACTCGCTTTTGTAAAGTCAAATAAGCCGACAACATAAGGTAACTCAAGCACACGTTTGATAGATTATTGAGGGTTGTTTGATTACTTTTTAATGAATCAGTTTAGCTTCATATTCGAAATCAGTCAAAGGCTTGGCGTTTGATAGAATTAGAACTGCCTTAAATCATAAAACGTGTTTCTGAGCAATTTTTGCATAGGATAGGAACCTAAACCATTAAGTAGCTAATTATAACTGTTTATTTAGCCTTATCTTCATTTTGTTTATTCATTTAGCATTATCTTCATTATGTAGGCATGGTAAATTGGATGGTGAAGAATTTGGAATCGAGTTTGCATTTTGGGATTAACCAACCATTGAACATGCTTTGTTTGGGCTTTGGGTATCTCACGTATTTTAAGTGATTTGGGACAAAGTTGGTGCTATTTTGATGAAATTACTTTCTCAAATATGATTAAAATACACAATGATAATAAGCTTACTCGATTTTAAGGAACATATTTCGTTTGTAGAAATGCTTTAATTGTAGCAGTTGCAAATTAACAGAAAATTCGCCTCGACTTCTCGAACCTTCTGAGGTCTTTTACATTTCTAACTGTGAATTTATTATCATTCTTTCAAATCTCATACTTATTACATCCATTTTTCTTCTGATTTGTAAAATGGGAGTGCCAAAAATGGGTGGGTTATGCAATTTCAGAAATTGAACAACTTGGGTTTTAAGATGATTGTCCCCACCATCACTTTTTTGAGTTTTAGTAATGTTCATTGTTTTAATATGCTTTCCGAATAATATTATATTAGTATTATATTCCTTTTTAAAAAAAGTTAAACATAGATGTATGCTAACAGACAAATAAATAACAGAAAGTAGGAAGCTGAACAATGACTTGAAGAGTTATACATGTTAAGAAGACACAAGAAAAGAGACGAAAGACGATGAACTAAGTGGAGATTTGGAATATAAACAATGAAACTCCTGAATCCATTTCTGCCGACAATGGAGGTAAATACTCTCTTCTTTTGCTCTTTATGGACTCTACTCTTGAATCCAGTTTTGCCCACAATGAAACACCCCCTTACTTATTTTTTGGATAATATAAATATAAAGAACACCCAAACACAAGGATGAATTGACCATAAATCACGATGAGAAAAGTTTGAACCATGGTGCTATCTGTTCACATCTTTTTTAGTGTAAGTATAAAGCACTTTACAACAAATTAGTCAAAAAGCTATAATGTAAATTGGAGTTGGATAAACTATAACATATTATGCATCGAATATAAAACCTAAAAATATATGTTCTCTTAACAGACTATACTGAACGCATCCGAAGAATCAGTGAACTAATGGTACTGTCAGGAGACCGGACCGAAAAAGAGTAATTAGATGAATGGATGGCATCCAAAACATAGAGTTAGTTTACCTTTTTCAGTTAATAAATAACATGTTATCTTAAAAATGCGTGTCATTTACAGTGGTGATATCATAAGGTTTACTATATCTGGAATGAAATGGCACATGAACTTTGATATGCAAATCATATGCCGCGATGGAAAAACCATTGATCATAGCAGTCAGCTTATGCTATGTATCTGTATTGATAAACATCGATTAAGGTTTGTGAAGTTTGAATGTTTATAATTTACTCGATTTAAAGCTTGAACTCTGTAGAGGTTGTGTCTACTGGTGCCATGACATTATAAATCGACAATGCCTATAATTAATATGCCGATGTAAATTGGTTAATGGGGCTGTTGGAATACTATGATTGTCTGATGCTACTAAAGCAAAGACCTGGTGTTTCAACACCTCATGAGATTAATTTTCATCAATGAATACTTAGTTTTGAAGTAGTACATGTAATTTAATGTAGAGCTTGGAACATACACATCTATATAGATAATCGAGTCTCTATTCTTTTTGCAGCTATATAAACCATCTGATAGGAAATGAGCCGAAGCTATTAGTATAGTTTACTTTTGCATGTCAATTTATTACTATAATATTGTTGTTTTGTACTTGCATCGAACGAAATCACAAACAGAAATTTTAATTTGTTTACACCTTTTATGTATTTTTGTCAAAAAAAGGGACAGGATTTAATCTTTTTCGTCATGAAAAAGAGACACGTTATTGGTGTCCCACAGTTTAACACTCTAGCAAGATCATTTCACTTTGGATATCTCAAAACACATAAAATCCACTTGATATGTCAAGCAATTGTTTCTTTACTTTAGGTGGTAAAAATATACAAGCCAAATCGAGCCGTACTTTTGCAAAGATCGACCTGACTCCTCCATTTTCGTACTCTATATCTCTAATGCTATAGTGACACTTGATGTTAATAAAATATCCAAGATAGATATTATGAACTTGAGCATTATTAAAGTTTTCTTTTTAACTATATGTAATTATATGTAATTTTTTAATTTAACCCCTTTAAATTATGGCAGTACTTGAAGACGCCAACCTGGTACTAAAAGTTGTACAATAACAACTTTTTTTTATATCGATCATTTACCAACATTAAATTCATATTTTAGAAATTTTATCATAATAAAATTTGGATTATAAAAATATTTAAGATATATCAAAAATACATTATATTATCAATTGGTATAGCAAACAAATTAGAGTATGTAATCGAACATAAATTAACCATTTTTTTCGGTATACACAAAGTTTCGTCAATTAGGGGCCATGAATTTTCTTTAGCATAGGGCTGTCGAAAACTATGAAACGGCTTTCATTTTACCTAATTCTTTTTTTAATTAATCGGCTAATCTCATTGTTGATAAAAAAGAAATATAATAAAATTAAAATAAACCTACATATGTATGGTTAATCGGCTAATATCATTGTTGATATAAAGACTAAAAAATATTTTTACTCAATTTGATATGATCAGTTTTACAAAATAAAAACAAGATAAACGTCAATTATCGTTTACATCTGTTAATTTGGCTAATTATCGGTGTTAAATAATTCTATTATTTTACTCAAATTTATTTAATCATAGTAGAAATGTTTTTTCAAATTGTTTGCATTTGTTATATTAATAAGTATATTTTATGGTTTTTGTAGTAACCTTAATTTTTATATAGTACACTAAAAAATTAAAAAAGTTAATTGTAATGGTTTATTTACAAAAAATAAAAATAAAAATAAATCAATTATGAAGCCACCAAATCTGTACACTATTGTATAAATATGTATATTCTCATCTTAACTCCGTATTAATCCTAAATATAATTTTGAACGAAATTACTAATCTGCATTTTCCCACTCTTACCTCCTGTTTTAATTCTAAATCTAACTCCAAACCAAAAATTACTATATAATGATGAGAATTTAAGCTATTAAATTTATTTTATTAAAAATGATCTCATTCATCCATTTTTTTATGATATAACTTCACCATTAAAAAAATATTTCTCTTTAATTCGAAATCTGTTTTTTATAATTTAAATAAATTTAAGTTTCTTCATTTTAGTCAATTATTTTCTTATTCAACTTTTTTAGAAATTTAACCTTAATTTAAATACAAATAAGATGGGTAAAATTGTAACATTTGTTCGCCAAACAACACCGAATA
>JANFOE010001738.1:37500-77500 GCA_025667525.1 Glebionis coronaria
GTTCTACCACATGTTACATATCAGTCTTACAGCTTCTGTATTCTATCGCCTGTTTCATTCAGTATATTCTTATCATGCTTTATATCCGTTCACTGAGCGTTATGCTCAGCCGTAGTTCCTTTCATGTTCTAACGGCAGGTACATCAGGATGCTTTTAGGATTCTAAGAGCATGTACATTTGGATGGAAGCTATCCAGACTTCTTACTCTATGTATTTCTTACATTATTCTGCTTATTTGGACATTGTTTAGTCCTTTCTTTCAGTATTTTATTTTTCATGTTTGGGCTTATGTTTGGATTGCCGATGTTTGATTCCGGTATTTCCTTTATGGTCAGTTAATGTTTAGGACATTTACCTTATGCTTTGATGACACGCCATAAATACACGTAACGGTCCACTTATCCAAGTGGGGTGTTACAATTATGGTATCAGAGCGCAAGGTTCGACCTGTAGGCTCTAAACTTGACCTGTGACTAGTGGGTAGTCACCAGGAACTTCTCAGATTTTGGCGTCGTTGTCTTTCATATTTCTCATGGATTATTCAGTCAGTTTTCTTCGTTTATCAGTCAGTTTTCTTAGAAGTTTTGACTAAGTAAAAGGTTGGTACAGAACTGGCCATATTTAGTCGCATGTGCTTCTAGCGAGCTTTCGTTTTGGTGAACTGACCATAGGCGTTCACCCTTGCCCGTTCAGATTTTGTATTGGTAAACTGACCATAGGCGTTTACCCTTACTCATGACAGATTCATGTTTTCAATCAAATATCACTTGGTGAACCAGTCATAAACGTTCACCATTTTGCAAGTCGAATTTCATGATTTTCAGTCAAATATTGCTTTGTGAACCGATCCATAGCTGTTCACATTTGTCATATCATGACATTCTATAAATTTTGACAAGTATGAATTGGACTACAACCATCCATATTTAATACCAGATTATAAATTTCTATACAAGACAGTTCTCAGAAAATTTTGACCAGTATGGATCGGACCAAAATAGCCCATACTTAGTCTCATGTTTTCTTCTTAGGATTCTGAGGATTGAACCATAGCTATCCACATCAGTTGATGTTAAACCTCAGTTGATTATTCTCCTATGTTATTTGTATCAGTCAAGTTTATACTTTCACGAGAATGTCGTTCTCATGCTGACTAAGTTCATGTCTCATTATGAGGATTATGTCTTTAGCAAGGTGATAGTGTTTTCACCCTAAAATACAGAAGGATTACAATATCATCCTATTTCATGATAAATCATGTCCTGGTTTTCATCAATCATGTCTTTATACTGAACATTGATGAAACCCCGTTTAATCATACTTTTCAGCCTCTATACAACCAGCATTAAGTCGACGCAGGAATTGTCAGCCTATCATGTTATTTGTTTCAGATCAGCTTACTACCGTTTAAATCAATTTGTTTCTTGATAATGTCAGGCAAGCGACACCAGTATCGATCATCCCATAAAATTTCCACCAGCTCCATGTACAGTATTCCATATGTACCCCATGTACAGTGTCTCAGTTATACTCCATGTATAATATTTCACGTGTACTCTACGTACAGTGTCTCAGATTTGCTACATGTGAAGTATTCATTTTGTACTTCATGTACAGTAGTCCATGTGTACACCAGGTACCCTACTCCATGGATATTGCTAATCGATCCTCAATCATCTCGGGCGTTTCCATTTGTCGATATTTTACCAGGTGCTGATGCTGCTCGTGAGTTGAAGATTTTACCAGATGCTGATGCTGCGAACACTTTGAGGACCTCACAATCGCTGATGCTGCTGATACTTTGGGGATCTCCCAAGATGCTGTTTCCGTTCATATCATGAAGACTCTGCAGAGCAAGGACGAAAACTATAAATTTGAACTTTATGTCAAGACAAAATTTCAACCATCAAACACTACCATTGCATTACATACTTTTACCTTCTCAGTTAGATGTCACACTCCACTCAGCTAATCGTATATTCAAAGAGTGGGAACCAGAACTCAGCCGGCCACTCAGCAGAATAGTTACATGAATCAGGGTCATGATAATGATCGTCATGAATTGACAGACAGAGCAGTAGTGACAACCATCGTACTTAAAATTAATCAGTCAGTAACCATCGGAACTCCGGCACGGACATGACCAGAAATACAGAGGTCAGCAGTCTCACCGGTCCGCCAATCCTAACAATTACCAAATTTTTTTAGCCTTGTTCATATTCATCTATTAAAACACGTGCCAAGACATCAGTCAAGGCATAGTTCTCAGGTATCATTTCGGAAGACACATATCAGGGCACCAGTCATGATACACGTCTTACGAATATCTTCTCAGAGTACGAGTCCGAGCTCCTAACTCCAGTATGTTCCAAGCAAGACCCTCAGTAATTCAGGGTATCTTTCAGAAAAGGGTATACCCGTTCCATTATGCCATGCATGAATCAGATCATTTAAAATTCAGTCACCACCACTGGAGTATTAATCAGGTTAAACACGCAGTATTCACTCTGTGAGGTTACAGACGAACATATTCAGTGAAAAGTCGCCATGTTTACTTTACGTATTCTTATGTCAGCTTTATCTTAAATCAGGTATTTATCTACCTCCCAGCCAAAAGGGCTCAACGGTATCACCATATTTATTAAAGTTCTTCTTTCAGTTAACGACGAGATCCGTCTTACTGAATCCCAAATATATTCAGTATATATTTCTGCCAGAAAAATCAGTCCAAGTTGTTTCTTCCTTACAAACGCGTGACTTATCAATACATAGCTACGAACACTTTTAGCTACCAGTTATAAATTCACTTCTAAAATTCCTCGAACCCATAATCAGCAGATTATCCAAAAAATTTCCAGATGTCATTCCAGAAGGTGTTCCAGAAATTCCTTCCTACCCACGAGACATAATTTAACATCGAGCTTGTCTCAAGAACAGAACCTGTTTTCAAAACTCTTAATTGCAGGGTTTTAGCTACGTTAAAAGAGTTGCAGCAATTGCTGCAAGAGTTACCAAAACTAGGCTTTATTCTCCCTAGCACACCATCGAAAAAAAAAAAAAATTTCAGATCACCATTCTTAATCGATATTCATTCCACGAATAGAAAGTTTAATTAACCTACTACGAGGTGTTTTAAACATTCTCCCAGAAAAATTCAAAATCATGCCACCATCAGTGGTGAGGGAAGAACATGATGTTCTTCAGACCGTTGTTGCACATATTATAGCCACTCTAAAAATTTTAAATTGTACTTCTGAGCTTCCTAATGCTCCAGCTATAGTATGAAAATTTATGAATAAATTTTTCTTGATTTCTCAGACAAAATCGTCAGTATATTCACTGATTACATTCTGATCTGCTAAATTCTAGATAAGAACACGAGAATCATCTTCTCACATTTGTACAGAATCTTCGATAGGAGAAAATTTTATATACAACCTTCCAGATGTAGATTCCATTGAACAAAGTGGCATTTCTGAGCCATTCTACCTTAACAGGAAGAAATTTCAAACAATGCTGCGAAGGTGAAGGCCATCACCTGATGGTCCCGACTGACGCCTGTGAACGAAGTACAATTTTCTAGAACTCAATTGACTACTACCGCAGAAATTGTCGATAGATCTCACTAAAAATGTTCTATGACTATTCAACCAGATTTCCACCAGAATGTTCCATAATCCCAGACAAAACTTTAATAGAATCCGCATCACACATTAATGCAGCTATGTTCATATCTAGATGCCTGACCTGCTGCAGGTTCAAGATAGAACGCCTTTATGTTAGTGTGTTACCATTAGAAAAATCTGAACAGAAAGAGACAGGATTCCATGAAGATTATTGTCAGACTCAGAAAAAGTATAATACTATCTAAGTGATTGTCGACCATGTAATCAACCTACGCGTTTCCTTTCATCCGGAAGGATTACGCAATAGCGGACCTCTAGAAAATTTAGCAGTAAATCGTACGATTTCAAGTATTCCGGCGACCATCATATCAGACAAACTTCATGTTCACGATCACGTGTATGTTTACGTTTACGTTTATTTTCACTTTCACGTATACGTCTCATTCGCAGAATGATGCTGTTTTAGTTCATCTTTTATGCTATCTCATAATTTAAGCTCACGTTTGTGTTCATAACATTGTTCACGTTCAAGTTCGTGTGCCATTTCATGATACACATTTCTCAGTTTATTACCGAATACGGTTACAGAAAGCTTGAGAGACCAGACTCAAGTTTAGCACAACTATTCCATAACCAGGCAGACGTTTCACATCTCAGGCCGTATCGTTTGGCATTCATTCCTCGGTCAGCATACGTTCATGATATGTTCTAGTATCACGTTCACAGTATGTTTCACTTATCATATTCTAATTCTATGCCAGCGTTCCTCATATAGTTATGAACCACGTTCACAATTGTTCACGTAGTTCGTCCCTATATATTCTCAGCAGCTTGCTCAGAAATATAAACGTTATCTTTTCAGTACAGTTTTACGTACCGGTTCATGTATACTACATGCTATAGCTTATTCATTCAGGTTCAGAAAATCTATCTTAAGTATGGAACCTGGAAATATCCAGCATCATCAGGAAAGGGTCATCAGGACCAAGATTTTTATTATGTTTAGACCTTTGAAGGAATCGTTTCGAGCGGGAGGCCACTCGAAACAGAGGAGTCCATCCGGACCTCTCATCCCCTTTCCTTTAATAAATCCAGTTAAGTTCTTTCAGTCATGTCACGTTCCATGTTCTCTTCAGCCATGTCACGTTACATGATCATTTCAGTCATGTCAGGTTTATACCTATCAGCAGCATTATGTCTTAATTAGAAGACAATTTATCCTTCAGCTTAATTTTCTTTTCAGTCTACGTGTTCTTTTAGTTCTTATAACCTCATCAGCTTATTACCTTTAATTCGAGGACGAATTTCTCCTTTTAGAGGGGAAGAATTGTAAAACCCAGTATAGTCGTATCTTTAATTCGGGGATGAATTATTGTTTTTAGTGGGGAAGAATTGTAAAACCCGTATTTAAAAATCAGAATATTTAAATACGCGGTTAATATTAATAAACTATATAAGTATTTAGTCTCAGAAAATATTACGGCTGAATTATTTATTTTACAAAAACAAATAAACATTATCAGAAATCGCGCAGTCTCAGTTTTAATTAAAATCGTGACGTGATTTAATTATTTAGAAAATAATTATTACTAGTTAAAAATTAAATGCAAGCTATTCAGTATCGCGTAAGTTGCAGTATTATTCTTCATTCAGGAAATTAAAATACATTACGAAATTAAAACACGAACTCGCAAGTTATACGTTTTATCGAAACGAAAATTTAAGCATTTTTGGTATTAGTTTCTTTGGGCCGGGTTAGTATTAAAAAGAAAAGAGAAGAAAAGAATTTGGGCTAAGCCCATTTTATTACAAAAATAAGACAGGGGGGGTTCCCCTTTTTATTCACTCGACGAAAAAAAAAAGGAATAGGGTTGTTGTCTATGGCTGCCGACACAAGAGACAAAAAAAAAAGAAAAAGAAAAGAGCCGCCGACCGGAAAACAAAGAAGGGTGACGGTTTGATTTTGGTTTGTCATTCGTGTGTTTATCGAGTATTCCAGATCACATAAAAGGTAATCCCAATCACTTTTTCTTCTTTCTTTCTGTTTGTTGATCCACGATCCATCGGGGGTGTCAGGTTTTGGTGAAGTCAGGGGAAAACCGAGACCAATTGGTCTCGGTGTGGTGATTCTACTGCCAACCGCGACCCGCATAGGTGTTGGGTGGTGGTCTTGGTGCGTCGGCAACCAACAGCAACCATCAGGGGTGTTTGGCTCGGTGGGATTTTGGTGGTAGCCGAGACCACAAAGGGCCTCGGTGGGGTCTTGTGTCGTCCAGCCCGAACAAAGAAACCCCAAACAGGGGGGGTAACAAAGTAATAAGGGTGCGTTTGGGTCTGCAGAAGAATAAGGGTGCGTTTGGGTCTGCAGAAACAAAAGCAGTGGGAGTATATAGCAAGCAGTGGGAACCACTGCATTAGCCGTGGGAACCACTGCACTAACGGTGGGAATAATAACCAGCAGGGGGAAACTAATAACTAACAGTGGGAACTTAGACAAGCAGTGGGAAATTAAATAGAACAGTGGGAATCACGAAATTATTTGTATTAGTAAATTAATTTATAATGAGTTATATAAATAAATTAATAATATTATCCAATTCTGTTTATCTAATTAATAAAATTAAATTAATTCTAGCTTTACCATTTTTATCCTATTAAAACTTATGATTTATAAATAATTTAATCTAAAGATATTAAATTGGAAATATTCTAAATTAGGAAACTTTCTAATTATGACGAGTTACTATTTATAGTAATGTCAGATTATACATTATCCAGTAATCAGAAATACATGGTACATTAAATCAGTAATATTACGAACAATAAGAATTTATTAGATTATACAAATAGTAATACAAGTATAACTTAAATCCAACTAAAACAGTTAAGAGCAGTAAAATATTTAACATCAGTCAACTTATTTTTCGCGTACGTTATTTATATAGTACCTGTGAAGTCGGGATCGATCCTTCAGCTTTCATTCTTATTTCATTAATGGGCACAAGGTACGGATTTTTCCGTCCTTTCAGTAAGGACTTCCTTTCCTATGCATGTTTAGGATTCCCCGTCTGCAGCCAAATGTTTTCCCCAGTATATGTTTAAGTTTATCAGTAATCATGTTAATAACTAAATAAATTGCCTGAGCATTATATACAAGCACGACCAGTTTATGTACTAGTTACGGAGGTACCGTAACCACGGCACTAGAGGCACCGGTGTCGTGACTCACATGCAGGAGAGTGATATCCTGCATCGTCCCACTCAGCTCAGCTTGGCCATTTTATCAGTATTTTTAGTGGGGCGTATGGATGCATCCTAGGCTTATATGTGTTACAAGTTATCAGGGTGAATGTGGTGTGTGCTCTACATCCTTCACATTGGAGCTGATCCCTCCACCCAGCACAGTTATTTAGAGGTCACCCCTCTACAGCATGACGAGGTCACCCCTCCAGTTATTCATGCACGGTTGTTACAGCACGTGACCTATATAAGCTCTGGCAAATAAAATACAGTAAATGCATGTTTTCAGAATTAATAGTTATATTTCAGTATCAGTATATATGAACCAGGTTGCTAAGATTTTATGCAGAGTTCTACCACATGTTACATATCAGTCTTACAGCTTCTGTATTCTATCGCCTGTTTCATTCAGTATATTCTTATCATGCTTTATATCCGTTCACTGAGCGTTATGCTCAGCCGTAGTTCCTTTCATGTTCTAACGACAGGTACACCAGGATGCTTTTAGGATTCTAAGAGCATGTACATTTGGATGGAAGCTATCCAGACTTCTTACTCTATGTATTTCTTACATTATTCTGCTTATTTGGACATTGTTTAGTCCTTTCTTTCAGTATTTATTTTTCATGTTTGGGCTTATGTTTGGATTGCCGATGTTTGATTCCGGTATTTCCTTTATGGTCAGTTAATGTTTAGGACATTTACCTTATGCTTTGATGACACGCCATAAATACACGTAACGGTCCACTTATCCAAGTGGGGTGTTACAATATATATATATATATATATATATAAATATATATATATATATATATATATATATATATATATATATATATATATATATATATATATATATATATATATATATATATATATATATATATATATATATATATATATATATATATATATATATATATATATATACATATATATACATATATATACATATATATATATATATATATATATATATATATATATATATATATATATATATATATATATATATATATATATTATATATATATATATATATATATATATATATATATATATATATATATATATATATATATATATATATATATATATATATATATATGTATATATATATATATATGTATATATATATATATGTATATATATATATATATATATATGTATATATATATATATATGTATATATATATATATATATATATATATATATATATATATATATATATATATATATATATATATATATATATATATATATATATATATATATATATATATATATAATATATATAAATATATATATATATATATATATATATATATATATATATATATATATATATATATATATATATATATATATATATATATATATATATATATATATATATATATATATATATATATATATATATGGATGGGTTCTAGAGAAAACCATCTTTTCGTGGAAAACTCAGAAAACAATCTTCGAGGAAGAATATGTAACATATCAAACCGGAGGGTAAAAGATGTAAATTACCAAAAAGCAGAAGGGGTTAATTTTCCAAACACCCAAACATACTCAATTCACTTCACCGACCCTCATTTTCCACCATCTCAGACACAAACCCATCTCCACCAGTATCATCGCTGCCAACAAAACATCTCTGCCGCCACCACACCATCTTCACCATCACTACGTCACTACCACCACCTCTATCTCCGTCACCATCTTCGTCGCCATCACCATCTTCTTCGCCGTCACCATCTTCATCGACACCATCTCATCCATCACTCTGATCCCTAACTGTAAGCTTTAAACCATTTAAACCACTCTATCATATTCGACATCATATCTACACTAAGTGAAGAAATATAAAGATGTAACTTGTAAGTGCACTAATTTCGTAATCTGGTCAAATTTAGAACATTAATACAATGATTTAAAAGTTTTTTTTAAATTTAAATCATCATGACATAATGTAATCTAATGGATATGAACAATTTGGTAAAAAATGAATTAAAATAGTGTTTTGTAAAACTGCACACCATGTGTTTGATTAAATGTTTGAGTTAAATTTTATAGCTTTAACGCACCAATTATGTATTATGATGTGTTGTTTAGTTTTTTTGAAGCAACATTTTGATATGATGTCCGAATGTGTTCCATTATTAAATCAAAAAACAAGTATTCACACATTAGTTAGTTTTGAAAAAATAAACCGTTAGTTTCGTGTATGAATATTGATATACGTAAGGCATACATTTGTTAAAAACAAGGAATCGGTGTGGGCTATATTATATAGGAAGACTTTATTGACACGTTTATAACATGTATAAACATTAAATATCAAAACATGGATGCATGTTTGTTAAACAAGGCATAACCTAATTATAATACATAGTTAAATTCACAAGATGACGCATTTGCTTATTTGTATGTGTAGGGCATCGTTGAATGTATGTCACAAAGCAAGGGTTAGGGGATCACATAATAATCTAACATAGTGTTGTCCCATATATTTAGATGATATAATACAAATTTAAGAAAGAAAATAGACGAGGAAGATGAATTCTAGAGAGAGAAAGTAGTGAGAGAAAGTAGAGAGAAGAGATGATTAACTTGGTGAATATTAGATAAGAATAATTGAAAGTACTAATGACCATCCACCCTTCCTAGCATGCTAGGAAGGGCTTTATATAGTCGGGCTTACATGTAACCATAATGGGCTATATTGTTTGGACCGGGCTTGTCTTTTGGGCTTTAATTAGCTTAAATCCAAGCCCGTGAACCACGACTATTTAACTATCTATTACAACGTTCTAATAAATATTACAATAGAGACCTATGACCGAACATTCTTGTTTGACTCAATATTTTGAGGCTAACAATCTCCCCCAATGTGAGGTCATTCCTCTTTGATATTTGGATTCCAATGGAGATTTATGAATTTCGTCATAAATGAGTCTTGAACGTGTAAGAGTAGTTTTGTTCCTTCATGCTGTGAGCTTTGTGCCTTTGTCATTGTCTTTCGACTTAGTCTTTTATCTTGAGATCTTCAAATCATTCTTGACTTGTGATAACTTGCTTTTAACACCAAGTATAAAATTATTTGTTCGTTGATGTGTGTCTAATCGAATTGATAACTGGTTAACTATGCGACTCAGTCGTTCTTTGGTGGAAACAAAAGTTGTGTAGTTGTAGTATATTTTAAATGCAAAGACTTTAATGTAAATAGCGGTTAAATAAATCTAAACAAATTTAAAATAAATGACGGGAAATTAAAGGCGTGACAAAAATTAAAAGGCACTAAAAGTAACTAACGCAAACTTAAAACTATCTAAGGCAAACTTAAAACGCAACTAAAACTTAAAATAAGGCAAGGCTTAAAATAAATCTAAGGCTTAAAGTGCGACTAAGGAAAAAGGCGGGAAAAATAAAGCTTGAAAATTAAAAATTAAAAACAGAAACTTAAAGGAAACTGAAAATGCTCATTCGGAATAATACCCTCATTCGGAATAAACATTCATCCGGAATGTCACCTTCGTTTGGAATGTTCTTCTTTACTCGGAATATTTACCAAAAACCTTGATTCGAAATATATTCCGAATGAATACCCCTTGATCCGAAATATTGAATATTCCGGATGAACGAAACTCTGATTCGGAACTTCCTACTGATTCGGAACTTTCTGAACAAAACTTTGATTCGGAATAATCTGCTCACTCGGAATAAATCCTCAAACCTCGATTCGGAATGTTCCGAACGAACCCTTGATTCAGAATGTTCCGAATAAACACTTTGATTCGGAATACAAGTATTCCGAATGAATGCCTTTGATTCGGAATGTTCCGAATGAAGATGTTTGATTCGGAATGTTCCGAATGAAGATGTTTGATTCGGAACAAACAGCTGATCCGGAATATCTTCTTGGTTCGGAACTTTCACTGATCCGGAACAAATTTTCCAACCCTTCGTTCGGAATGTTCCGAATGAGTACCTTTACCCGGAATATTGGATGTTCCTAATGAACACCTCTTGATTCGGGATGTTGAATCTTCCGAATGAAGACCTTGATCCGGAATGTACCTGGGAAACAGATTGGAGCGAAGAACAAGGAGAACAAAAAAGAAACACGAATCTAGATAAAATCAATCAAAATAAACCAAAAGATTAAATCAAACTAACCAAATAACATCTACTAATCATAAACAAACAATCCAAAACAATCAAACTAACAATAATTGTTGGGAATAAATTAAGGCCAGATCACTTGAGCGCTGACAAGAACAATTCAAGCGTTGATAAGAACAAAGCAAGCGCTGATAGCTCAAGCGTTGACAAGTTAAAGTCAAGCGTTGACACATTGAAGACAAGCACTGATGGAAGATATAATCTACACGTTTATTATATTCTAGAATACTTCTAGTAAGGATAGAAACGACAATGTATTTTCTATATTTATCTTTACCTAGAATAGCTGATACGTAGATTATTGTACAAGGCTTCTTATGTCTATAAAAGAAGGCCTTTAGGTTATAAGTTTGATATAAGTTTTCGTTCGTAAACATCTTTCATTGTAAGCAAGTTCGACATTTATAATCAAAGTGAAAGTTTGTTTACATCTTGTGTGTTCTTGTTTAAGTGTTAAATTCCGCATAGCACTTAGATTCATAAAGCATATACAAAGGTTTCTCTACGTGTATTCCTTGATCTAATCTCGTATACACAAAGCTAATCGATCTAAGTTAGGGATCCACAATTGGTATCTGAGCCTCGTGGCTCGTGATGCTAGGACCAACAAGGTGTTCGTGTATGGTGAAAAGAAGAAAAATCTGTCTAGGGTTTTTCTGGACGTTTTTGTGTGCGCAGCAGTATTAAGAAGGTCATAACTTTTGATTGAACCGTTGGATCGTCACAAAATTTTATATGTGTGTTCTACATACATAGATCTAAACATCCATCGAAGGGATTGTCCTTTTTTATCCCCAATCAAAAGTTGTTAAGCGTCAAAGTTGGCTGATGAGTGATTTTCAGATTTTCTGATTTTGCATGAAATGATGATTTAGGGTTTTCTAAAAACCCTAGATTGATTCTATACAGAAAAAGACATGTTGTTAGCTTTGGGGAATCAGTTCTTCATGAATTGGTGATGAACCCTAGCAACATGATTACAGCAGATCGAATAGTGGGCAGCATGAATGTTGAAGTTGATTTGGATTTAGGGTTTGAAACCCTAGATGATGCAGCCACTGTTTGATATTTAACAGCCAAGAAGGTGCCCTAATTCATTTTTCTTGATTTAACAGTCAAGAAGGTGATTTTTGGGTATATGTTTGTTTCTGCCAAACCCTAGATGGAAAATAATGCATTAACAAACAAAGAAGTCTTGCAGCAGATTGTGATAGAGTTTTGGAAGATGAATCACGTCCTATTTAAAAATCTTGAACGAGGTCTATCATGGTTCTGATGTTGTTTTTGTCTTTACGTGAAGAAGCATGGGGAGCAGTATACTGACAGCATGTTCATTCGTGGTTGTGGACAATATTATTGTGGTGGTTATGATGTCACGTATGGATATACATAAGGTTGCTGATTTCTAGGAGACAAGAGTTTTAAAGGCAGCTGTTGATATTGTCAAAAGACTCACGATGAAGGGACACATGCTTGTTGTTCGTATTGTTCTAGCAGGTACGATGGTTAAACCCTACTTAGTAGGGAATATATTTGGTTCCTGATAAACATACGAACTAGTTGGAGATGATCATACGTTTGAGCCCTAATTTTTAGGGCTTTACTTAAAAATATAATGTTCTATCTTTTAGACATGATTCTTTTGGTTATTCCATATTTATAGCAGCTTCTGCTAATGTTCTATCATGAAATTGACGTTGACGAGTGTATTTTTGACGCTGACAGAATAAGTCAACGCTGATAGAGTTGACAGTGTTGTCCGATATATGTTAATCCAAGCGCTTATAGGTATTGTCCGATATCGGACAATACATCTGACCAAGATATTGGATAAAGAAGGATATTGGATAACACAATGTTTGCTGCTGTTTGAGAAAATTGGTACGTTTTTAGCACACAAAAAGGAGGATTATACACACGAAGGTACATGGAATCTCCGTTTTTATTCAGAATATCATGGTGATATTTATGGCTCGGATACTTCTAAAAGGGATTAATGATTTTAAAGACGAGTTAGCAACGATTCATGAAGTAATTTATTGGAGTATGTAATCGGGATAGCCTTGTGAAAGAGTTATTCGTTGACAGCTTTTACATATGAAGATATTGACTTGTCATGAAGAGGTGTTAGCTTAAGAGGAAGAATTCTTATGATAAGTTTGATGATTGAAGAAGATTTTCGCGAGTTTGTGTTGTATCATATCTTAAAGTCGTGCACTCCCAGTCATAGACTTTAAAAATAACTTGTTCATGCTTTACATGGTTGGTGATGAAGACTTGTCAAGATCTAGCAAGTAAGGTTGCTATCACTTGAAGGAGTTACATTATCGTGCTCAGTGTCTCACAAAGGATGAGGATTTTGATAATGGGATCGAGGTCTACTTATATTTTTTGTATAATTTGGTATAAGTTCTTTATCACGTGGATAGTACAAGACATGGAACACAAGGTTGGGTTATTCTACTTCTACATCAAAAATATTATATTAATTGTTCTTCAAAGATCATTACACAGAGCTACTTTTGGAGAATCTTCAAAGATTGCATACATTGTTTACTTCCCTGTTGATGTGACAAAAAGGGGAAGAAATACATGCTACACTTGAGGGGAAGCAACTTGAAGATCATGTACAACTTACAAGAGATACACATAGAGTTTTGCCACTATCAACTAGGGGAAGATTGTTGGGTCAAAAAGTTGATGTGGCAGAAACTCAAAAACGAAGAAAACACGAAGGTATTTGTCTAAGCGTTGACAAGAGCATTCCAAGCGTTGACAAGAACAAATTAGGCGTTGATGGAAGCAAGCATTATCAAGAGCAATTCAAGCATTGTCACATGCAATTCAAGCATTGACAAAACGTAGACAAAGAAGCTTTTAGAAGATTCTATTTGAATATATATGCAGGATATATTCTGTATATAGTTATTTAAATAGAAGATTCACATGTTTATTTATTCTTATCTCTTGTAAAACCCCAATCCTTACATTATAAAAGGAACCAAGGGTTATTAGGTTTTTCATATAATTCATTCACAATGTAAACCTAAACGTGTGTGTGCACTAGACGTGGGATTCAATGTATACACGTCTAGTGGATGTTTGTTATTAATATAATGAACATCCCTATTGTTTTAATTCATGTTATTGTGTCTAAACACCTTGTTAATGTGTCATGTTCTTATTCCGCTTTGATTGTATAATCATATGAACATGATGCATTCCTAGTAGCTTAAAAGATCCAGAAACCAAGGTTTTCACAATTGGTATCAGAGCTTGTTGAGGAACTTTTGATCTTTAAAGAACACCAGAACCCTAAAAACACCAAAACCCTAATTTTCTCAGAAACCCTAACAACATCATGTCTGAAGCAATAACCTCCTCCTCCTCAGCCTTACCAAACATCAAGATTCCCATGCTTGATGCAACCAACTTTGACTTATGGAAGTTCAACTTTGAACAATATCTGGGGATCTATGACTACACACTCTGGGAGATTATTGAATATGGAAACACATTCAATAAGGCTCAAAAGATACTTGATGCCATTAGTCAAAGAACTGATGTTGAAGGATGCCCTGAAGAGGATAAGAAAGAAAAACCTGGAGATGGTAGAGCTGTAGCTGCTGATGATATTGCAAAGAAAAGGGTTGACATGAAAGCCCTAAATATTCTGAAAGTCTCTTTGGGACAAGAAAATCAGCATAAATATAGAGGCTATGAATCTGCTAAGGATCTTTGGGAAGCACTTGAAGTTGCATATGGTGGCAATGCAGACACTAAGGAAGAAAAGAAAAAGCAACTTCTGCATGATTATGCTGTCTTCAAAGCTCAACCCAATGAGAAACTGAGTAGTGTGAGAAGCAGATTGCTTGACATCCCAAGCAAGTTGTCCTTCATGGGGACACAAGTTGGTGATGTTGACACCAATGCTACCTTTCTTAAAAGTCTTGGTGAGGCATGGAAGATTGAGGCAAGATCTATTCTTGCCAACAATACTTACAAGAGCTCCTCGTTTGATGACATCTACAACAAACTAAGACTGTTGGAAGATGAAACTCTTTCAGAGCATGGAAGCAAATCTACCACCAGCAACATGGCCTTCTTCTCTCATAGTGAAGGTCAATTCAATCAGAAGGACTCTTATATGCATCCAGTTACTGGATCATCATATGTCAGCGCTGGAACAAGTCCTGTCAACGTCTCCTTTTCAGACGCTGACACATTCAAGAATGACTCCCCAAGAGTTAAACCTGCTGGGTTGGATTTGGATACTGTTTGTGCTTACATTGCTTCTTTGCCCAATGGTTCAGTGATTACATATGAGGACCTTGAGCAGATAAGTGATGAGCACTTGGAAGAGATGGACATCAAGTGGAACATGGCTCTTGCTAGTATAAGAGCAAATAGGTGGAATAGAAGGTTTAAAAAGAAGATGACCTTCAATGCTAAAGACACAGCTGGATTTGATAAATCCAAAGTTGAATGCTACAACTGTCATCGTATGGGGCACTTCATGAGGGAATGCAGATCTCCTAGAAGATCTGATGCTGGTAAACCCTCAAGTCAGGTTGTTAAAGCTCAGGATTCCAAAGCCATGGTTGCAGTTCAAGGAATTGATGGTACAGTATGGGATTGGAGCTATCTGGCTAAGAATGTTGAAGAGGATAAAGCTTTGGTTGCTGATATTGAAGAAGAAGAGCATGTTGAATATGCTCTCATGGCACACTCCTCCTCTTCATCTGATAATGAGGTATATGATGATGCTTTTTGTAGCAAAGGTTGTAGGTTAAACACTGAAAGACTTAACAAAGAGGTGTTAAAACTAAAAGATGATATGAGTACTGAAAGGTGTAAATTGTCTAATTACCAACTAGCTCTTACTGAAACTGAGAAAACCGTTTCTGAATACAAGAAAATGTAATTTGACTTAAAAGATAAGATCAATATCTTAAAACATGAGCTAGAGGGTAGTATGGATGTAAGAAACATCATGAAAAAGGTTAATAGTGAATTACAGGCTAAGTTAGATGAGGCCATTAAGAATAAAGATAATGTTGACCTCAAAATTCAAAGATTTGATAGAGCCACCCAAACCCTAGGAGACTGTGTAGCTAAACAAAGGGATCCTAAGGACATGACTGGGATTGGGATGAATGATTACTCTCTGGTTCCACCACCAGCTGGTGACTTCTATGGTGTCCAACGAAGGGACTTATCTTGGGCTGGTTTACCAGAGCTCCAAGAGGAGGAATTCATTCCTCCACCAAGAGTTGTCACTCCAGTGGAAGAGTATCAACAAAAATTGACTGACCTAAATGAGTGGAAGAAAGCTAACCCTACTTTATTTGTTAAGGGAGGTTTGCTATGTGAAAGTCCCAATGAATCACCACCCATTAAGGTTACTCACCCAATCACTGGTAAAGCTGTTGACCTAGGCTCAAACACTGTTAGAAGACCTACCATTAAATATGCAGAGATGTATAGGAATAATAGGTCACCCAAGAGCCAAGTTAGCAATCATGGAACAGGTTTCTTCTCTTCTAGACCTAAGGTTGTGTCTAAGAAAGCCTGTTACACTTGTGGTAGCTTTTCACATTTGGCATACAAGTGTGTCAGCGCTCCCAAAGCCAGCGCTGACAGGAACAATTTCAGCGCTGACAGGAAGAAAGTCAACGTTGTTAGAAAGTCAAACGTTGTCAGACCCAAACCTTGTGTGCAGCAAAGTCCACAAGTGATTAGACCTGCCCCATTCTTTTCTAGAAGGTCTAACACTCATGGACAAAGACCATTTCAAAAGACAAACACCTGTAGGCAATGGGTTCCTGTAGCAAACCCTAGGTTCAACGCTGAAAAGGGTAATTTCAGCGTTGACAGGACAAATTCTAACGCTGACAGAAACGTGACCAGACCTAAGTATTTGCAGCCACAAGGTAAGGGGTCTAAAGCTTCTTCAAGCTTAACATGGAGACCCAAGAAAGATCAAAACCCTAATGATAATGGGATTTCAATGACTTGTAATAGATTTAATTACATTTCAAAGGTCATTACAAAACCTACTGGGGTTAACTGGGTATTTCATCCTAAAAAGGATGAGAATGGGGTTGTTGTGAGAACTAAGTCTGTTCTTATTGAACAACCAGATGAATCCAAGTCTTTTGAGTCTTGGGTTCCCAAAGAAAACTAATTTGTTTTCTTTATGTGCAGGGCATTCAAAAACAGATCAATGATTATGGATATTGGGATAGTGGATGCTCAAGGCACATGACAGGGAAGGAAGACTATCTGACGAACTTCACTCCTATTAAAGATGGTGATAAGGTATACTTTGGAGGTGGATATGGAACTATCACAGGCAAAGGAACCCTTCTCACCAATAATCTGCGTTTTGAGAACGTCTTCCTGGTAAAAGAACTTAATTACAACCTGTTTAGTGTATCACAAGTTTGTGATAACAAAAATAAGGTTCTTTTTACTGATACTGAGTGTTTGGTGTTAAGCAAGGATTTTAAGATCCCTGATGAGAAATATATTGAGTATAGAACACCTAGGCATAAGGACATATATAATGTGAATTTAAATGGGATTAAAATGAATACAAATATGTCTTGTTTTTATGCTAAGGCCTCAGTAGATGAGAGTAATTTGTGGCACAGGAGACTAGGGCACATAAATTTTAAAAATATAAATAGACTTGTGAGGCTTGGTTTAGTTGATGGTTTGCCTGAGAAGGCCTTCCACAATGACCACTCTTGTGTTGCATGTCTTAAAGGCAAGCAGCACAAGGTCTCATTCAAGTCCAAACAGGTGCATACTAGTTCCAGACCTCTTCATATGCTTCACATGGACCTCTTTGGTCCAACAAATATAGAAAGTTTGAATGGTAAGTCATATTGCTTTGTTGTCACAGATGACTTCTCTAGATTTACTTGGACATTCTTTCTAGCTATGAAGAGTGACACAGCTGATGTTCTTATTGATTTTATCACTCAGATTGAGAAAAGGTCTGGCAATGAGGTTAAAATGCTTAGGAGTGATAATGGTGGAGAATTTAGGAACAAGAAGCTAGATGATTTCTGTGCCAGGAAAGGAATTACTAGGCAATTTAGTATTGCTAGAACCCCACAACAAAATGGGGTTGCTGAGAGGAAAAATAGAACCCTAATTGAAGCAGCCAGAACAATGTTGGCTGATGCTCACTTTCCAATAGCCTTTTGGGCTGAGGCTGTTAATACATCATGCTATGTGCAAAATAGAGCATTGGTTAACAAAATTCAGAACAAAACACCTTATGAGTTACTTTGGGGAAGAAAACCTAATATTGGTTTTCTTAGACCTTTTGGTTGTCATGTAGTAGTATTGGATACTAGTGATGCCTTAGGGAAATTTAGTGCAAAAGGTGATGAGGGTTACTTCATGGGGTATTCAGTCCAGAGCAAGGGTTATAGGGTTTATCTTAAGGAGGACAAACGTATAGTTGAGAGAGTACATGTTAGGTTCTTAGAGAATAAACCTAGTGATCCTGAAAGTGGTCCTAATTGGTTGTTTGATTTGGAACCCTTATCTAGAACTTTAAATTATATGCCTGTCACTAATCCAGACATTGTGAAGGTAACTTCAAATGTTGTGGAAGAACAAGTTGTTAATGTTTCAGGTACACAGGTTCATGAGAAGGTTGGATCACAAGCAGAAAAGGCATCTCCTACATTAGAATATGTCACAATTCCCATTTGGACATATGCTTTTGCTGCTGCTGCTGCTGGACAAGATAATGGTGGTTTCCAAATACCACCAGATACAAACATGCATGGTTCTTCAGGCGCTGACAAAGGCAAATCTAGCGCTGACAAGACCAATTCAGACGTTGATGGCTCAGACGTTGACAACAAAATTTCAAGCGCTGTTAGCCCAGACGCTGACAACCAAGATTCAGACGTTGACAACACTTATGGGCATCTTTTCTCTTCCAGTTTTGAACAAGGTGGACCTTCCAATATTCTTGAAGAAGTTCACATTGATCAAAGAGAGCCTGATGAATAAGATATTGGCAACATGGAGCGTGAGGTTGAGGACACCAGACTTTTTGAAGGAGGGGTTCTCACTTCCACAATGAAGAATCACCCCACATCTCAGATCATTGGTGATATTATGACTCCAGTTCAGACTAGAAGATCTCATCAAGGTCTTGGTGGGTTTATTGCCAATATACACAAGAAGGTTGATACCCCTCTTGTGCAAGCATGTTTGTTTGCATGTTTTCTGTCATAAGAAGAACCCAAGAAAATATTTGATGCTCTCAAAGAACCAAGTTGGGTGGAAGCAATGCAGGATGAGCTTCATCAATTTGTAATTCAGGATGTTTGGGAGCTGGTTGATTGTCCTAGATATGTCAGACCTATAGGGACAAGATGGGTTCTCAGGAACAAAAGAGATGAAAGAGGCATTGTGGTCAGAAACAAGGCAAGGTTAGTGGCTCAAGGTTATACACAAGAGGAGGGGATAGACTATGAGGAGGTCTTTGCACCAGTTGCAAGGATTGAAGCTATTAGGATTTTTCTAGCCTATGCCTCCTGCATGGGCTTTACAGTCTATCAAATGGATGTCAAGAGTGCTTTCCTCTATGGCACCATTGTTGAGGAAGTTTATGTAATGCAACCTCCTGGTTTTGAGGATCCAGAGCATCCAGATAAAGTGTATAGAGTTAAAAAGGCTATGTATGACCTTCATCAAGCCCCTAGAGCATGGTATGGTACTTTGTCTACCTATTTGGTGGACAATGGATTCAAGAGGGGCACCATAGATCAGACACTATTTACAAAGAAGAAAGGCAAGGATGTGTTGCTTGTGTAGGTATATGTTGATGATATCATTTTTGGGTCTACTGATCCAAAGATGAGTGAGGATTTCTCCAAGCTTATGACAGACAAATTCAAGATGAGTGCTATGGGGGAGATGAACTTCTTTCTTGGTTTACAAGTTCAGTAGAAAGAAGATGGTATCTTCATCTCCCAGGACAAATATGTTGCTGAGATCTTGAAGAAGTTTGGCTTTTCTCCACATGAAAAGAGGGCTACTACTCCTATGGATAGAGAACACCCTTGGGGAAAGATTGGAGATGGGAAAGATGTTGATGTCAGGCATTATAGATCCATGATTGGATCCTTGATGTATCTTACTGCTTCCAGACCTGACATTATGTTTGCTGTGTGTGCTTGTGCACGCCATCAAGTGACTCCCAAAGAATGTCACCTTTATGCTGTGAAGAGGATCTTTAGGTACCTAAGATGTTATCCTAGTCTTGGTTTGTGGTACCCAAAGGATTCACCATGGGAGCTGATTGCATATTCAGATAGTGATTATGGAGGTGATAAATTTGATAGGAAATCCACAACTGGTGGATGTCAGTTTCTTGGCAGCAGGTTAATATCTTGGCAATGCAAGAAACAAACAGTGGTGGCTAATTCTACAACTGAAGCAGAGTATGTGGCTGCAGCTGCATGTTATGGTCAAATTTTGTGGATTCAGAACCAGCTGTTGGACTATGGGTATAATTTCATGCATACTAAGATATTTGTTGATAATAATAATACTTTATGCATCATTAAGAATCATGTACATCATTCTAAAACTAAACACATAGAAATTAGACACCATTTTATAAGAGTTTGCTTTGAGAAAGGTTTAATACAACCAGATAGGGTTGACACTGAGGAAAATGTGTCAGATTTATTAACTAAACCTTTTGATGCTGGGAGATTTCAATACTTGGTAACAAGTATTGGAATGGTCAATCTCACATAATATGTGTTTTGGATTCTTTTTGTAAAAATATGTACAGGATGATGCATTATTGTTATTGGTCTTATTGATGATTTAGATTTTCCACTATATTTTTCTAACACTGACAAAGGTTGCTTGAACACTGATAAGTGTTTTTGCAACGTTGTCAGCAATATAATTGTCTAACGCTGACAAAGCTTCTCTCAACGCTGTCATGTGTTATCGGGGCGTTGTCAGCAACAATGTTAGTTTTGTGGTTTTCAATCTAAATGTGCAGATGGTGTTAGCAGTATACCATTGGATACAGAGTTGCTTATGGATCAATGGAGAAGCATTTGGACAAGTTTTTATTTATGGATGATGGTTGGAATGTTTCATTCCTATCTTGACATAAATTTTTTATGTTCATGCATGTTTTTAGCAAACCTTTTGTATCATAGTTTAAGGGGAGGTTTTAGGAACCTTTAGGATGTTTGGGTATCCATATGATACTCTTATCACAATTATAGATTGTGTCCACAGGTGAGTATGAGTTAGTTTTACTAAATCATGAGGCACTGTAGCATGCATAGTATATCAACTTTGCATGCTGCCAAGACATTTTGGCCTAGAATTGGTTGTGGTCTGTTGGGAGACTTGGGAATGATTTTGATATGGGATTTACCTGGGAGTAACAAGGATTTTATAAGGTAAATTTGTTGTTAAGAGTTTTGGTTAGCAAGGGACACTAGAGGACTGTTATGTCTATCTTGCTTATACAAGTGTGCATAACTGGACAGTGCTTGCCGCCCTATGATAATTATCAGCTTTTGGTTATCTTCTCTAGGATAAATTACTTGTTAAGGTCATTTTTCACTTTTTAAAATAATTTTATTTTTGGACGCTGACAAGAATTTTCCAAGCGTTGTTGTGACCAAATTGGACGCTGACATGGCTTTAGGCAAACGTTGACATGATTATAGCCGTTGGACGTTGATAGGTTATTTTTGACCGTTGACACTCAATGGGACCTACCCAGTTGTTACTTTTTGACATATTTTCAAGCCGTAATTTTAGGAGTTGTTACTTTCATTTAATGCATGAGATAACTTATAACTTTTTCAATATTTTCATGATTGATTTTTGAAAATCTTTGCCTATTTTTGGGCCAATCACATGCATTCTTTCTCTCCTACAAATTTGGCTCCTATTTTAAACAGGGTATCTATAATTCTTGTCTAACAATTTTCTCTTATCAACTTCATCTTCTACACTTAAAATTAACAGCTTTCATCAATGGCACCAAAGTTTAACTCAGCAGAATTGGCATTGGGGTTCAGATCACAACACAACATGATTGCTTATCTTGAAGCTGATGATGCTCTGTTTCCCCAATACACACAAATGGTGGCGTATTTGAACGCATCCCCACTAAGGTATGCTCTTTCTCATGCACCACTCATTCCAGTCACACACATTAAGCAGTTTTGGAACACTGTCAGTTCCTCAACAGTTAATGGAGTGACCACATTGACTTCTATTGTTCATGGGAGATCTTGGGTGGTTACTGAGGCTTTGGTACGCCAAGCCTTGCATCTTGATGATGCTGATGGTATAGCCACCCTTCCCATAAATGAAATAGAACAAGGAGTTAGGGCTTTGGGATATCCCTTTCCTGATGAAGGTACTCTAAACAAGTATCATAAGCAGGAATTTCCCCCAGCCTGGAAGTACCTCATACACGTCCTCCTTTAATGTTTGAGTCCTAAATGTACTGCACACAATGAGATCAATAGATCCATTGCAAGTGCTATTGTGTGCATTGCAACAGGGCAAAAATATAACTATTCTAAAATGATTTTTGAGGGGATGTGTAAAAACAAGGGGACAAAAATGACTTTAGCTTATCCCCGTTTTCTGCAAATGGTTTTTGATGATCAAGGTTACTGCTCAAGGGATCACAATGATTTTTATAAGATCCCTGAGCAAAAGAAAGCTATTTTTATGAAGATAGATTCACCACCCCATAGAGACTTACCTTTAACCCAAGCCATGCTTGCTGTTATTGCAGCAGCACAACCCCAACCAGACCCCCAACCTCAAATTGACCCTCAACCACAACTTGAACCCATTCCTGAACCTTTACCTTCACCTGAACACATGCAACTTGACCAAGAACCCTTTGACGCTGACACATCAAATGTTGGCGTTGATGTGCCTATTTCCAACGCTGACACACAACCTTCACAATCCCAAACACCCCTTCACCAACCCACATCTACTCATTCTTCCACACCATCTTCCACACCCCCTGAATATAGGTTGATGAAACGCCAAAGGACTACTGGAGTGTTCTCCTCTGGTGGTCCTAGCCATGAAGCAGAGAGAACCACCACCACAAGTGTGGCTGGTGACCTGGATGAGGCTGGGACTATTGGTTCTGGCTTAGAAGCTGGCCAAGGCAGTCCCACCATCATTAAGTCCTCATCCTTGCCCAATGAATCTGACTTGGGAGGTCAAATCCCCATTTTAGAAGAGGGCAGACTGGAACCAATGACTCTTATGGAATTGACGGCAGTCTGCATTAGCTTGCAAAAGCAAAATGCAGACTTAGTACAAATTGTCAGCTCACAAGGCCTTGAACTCAAGCAATTGAGGGAGAGGATTGTTGTTTTGGAAAGTGATCGTGCTAGGAGGGGTATGGAGGAGTCTTCCAAAGGGGAGGAAGATCAAATAAATCTGAGTGATAAGGGCAGCCAGGATGGTCAATCAATGGATGTTGCTGAGGCCCTTACAACTTTGAAGAAACAAACAGGTTTTGATACGTCCTTAGTCTCTCCCACCAATTTAAATTTATCATTTACAGCTATGTTGAGAGAGGTTACACAAGGCGCTGAGGGAAAAAATTTGAGCGTTGACAAGGAAAATTTGGACGCTGATAGAAGTATTTTGGGCGCCGATAGGATAAATTTGGGCGTTGATAGACCTGCACATGAAGGTGATGTATCCCAGTCATCATCTATCATCAAGGAGGTTTCTACTCAGGTATTACCATCTACCTTACCAACCATTGCACCATCAGATAAGGGTAAGGGTAAAATGGTAGAAGAGATTGTTCCAAAAGATGCAGCTCAAGTTGAGTTTGATAGAAGATTAGCTGCACAAATGATGGAACAAGATGAAAAGGAAAAGTCACCATTTGTTGTGACTTCAGAAGAAGAAAGTGATGGAGCTAGCTCAGACTCAAGTGTAATGATTATAGAACCTGAAAGGCTTGAGTATGGAGATGAGTTGGCCAAAGAGAAGTTGAGAGAGTTGAAATTGCAGGTTGTCTTTGACATGCCAGAGGTGGTTCAAATGTACAATGCTTGGGAAGAAAGCTGCATGGATAATCCAGACTTGACCATTTCAGATCAAATATGGGGTTTGGAGCTTCTTCTTAGAGTTCAGAAGGATTGTAAGGTAATTTTGAAACACAAGGCAAGCAATATTCTCTCAGAGTTAAAAAGGGATAGAAGGGAGCTCTACTTTATGTTGCTCAGATGTCATGGAGTTGGATGGACATATCAGAAGTTGAAGGCTTTAACATTTGATGAGTTGGAAAACAGGGCTTATCCCATTTGGGTGAGAGTGCAGGAAGCAAAGACTCTCAGACTTCTTTCAGATGAAAGAAAGGAGCAACTTGCAGAAGAAATGGAAATCAAGAAAGCTATGATGGTTCCCAGGCCAGTGAAGAAGGGAATTAAATTTGAGTTTCCAAAAGATATGGATTCACTATATCCAAGTGAAGCAGTTATAAGAAAGAGCCTCAAGCTCTCCCCATTAGAAGCTTCACATATGGTGCAAGTGTTACCATTAGATTCCAGGAACCCAATTATGAGCTATGAAGAAGATGAATGTGGGTTCTGGAAGATTGGCAGATTTGGCAAGGAGGTACACACTTTTACCACTCTCATATCTTTATTTGCAAGTTGTGATAGAGAAGACTTGGTGGACCTTTGGAGGTTATTAGAGACCAAGTATGAGGCTGAAGCACCAACTTCAGCTAATGGAATAAAACTTTGGACCACATTCAAAAGAATGTGTGGGCCAAAAGATGAAGATCCTGCAATTTGGAAGGATCTTGAAGATGATCTCAGTGGTCTTCAATGGAGGTTATATTCAGCTGCTGGACTATACCATTTAAGTTCTACAAAGTTTGCTGAGTATCTACTTGTGGATGCTCAGTATTTCATATCCAAGGCTGTTTTGGAAAAGATGAAGGACACTCAGCTGGAAATAGATTATTCAAGTGACGTGGCAAAAGATTTGATCAGATTTATTCATTACCAATATGAGAAGGTTTGTCAGACTCCTCCTAGTCCTTAATGCTTATTCAGAAACTTGATCATAAGAGTGGATATCAAGTTTAGGGGAGGATTGTCGGGAATAAATTAAGGCCAGATCACTTGAGCGCTGACAAGAACAATTCAAGCGTTGATAAGAACAAAGCAAGCGCTGACAGCTCAAGCGTTGACAAGTTAAAGTCATGCGTTGACACATTGAAGACAAGCACTGATGGAAGATATAATCTACACGTTTATTATATTCTAGAATACTTCTAGTAAGGATAGAAACGACAATGTATTTTCTATATTTATCTTTACCTAGAATAGCTGATACGTAGATTATTGTACAAGGCTTCTTATGTCTATAAAAGAAGGCCTTTAGGTTATAAGTTTGATATAAGTTTTCGTTCGTAAACATCTTTCATTGTAAGCAAGTTCGACATTTATAATCAAAGTGAAAGTTTGTTTACATCTTGTGTGTTATTGTTTAAGTGTTAAATTCCGCATAGCACTTAGATTCATAAAGCATATACAAAGGTTTCTCTACGTGTATTACTTGATCTAATCTCGTATACACAAAGCTAATCGATCTAAGTTAGGGATCAACAATAATAATAAAAATAATCAAAACCCACTTGATTAAATCAATAAAAACTCAATAACATGAACATGAACAATAAGCATAAAGATTAAAGATTAAAGAAAGGTAGATAGGAGATGAACAATAAAAGTAAAGATTGACAATAATTAAAAGGAAACTTACTTGAAATTAAAGGTATTTAAGGTGCAAGACAATTAATTAAATGACATGTAATTAAATGACAAGTAATGTAAATGGTGGAAGACTAATTGTCACACTTAGCCAACAAAAATAAATGGAATAAAAATTAAAGCTATTTATAGGAGGATTAGGGAGGTGCTTAGGAAGCTTCCTCCCCTCTTTCTTCTTTCTTTAATTGCATCATTAAGTCCTTAATCTTCTTAATTCTTTGACTTTAATGACTTTGTCTCGGGATTTCTTTAAACTCGTCTTGTAATTCTTCAATAAATTAGACTTGAGTTCTTTGGCTTTTAGTAAACTTCCGTCTTTTGACTTTTTCTTCGATAAATCTTCAGAATTGGTCTTGGACTTCCGTTCTTTTTGCACTCTTGATTTCTTGACTTCGTCTTTTGTCTTTTTCTTCGATAAAAGCCCGTGAATGCCCGTGTTTTCTCCCCTTTTCACATTTTCGTCCTAAATCACAACAAAAACATAAACCACGCATAATTCTGACATTTACGACATAAAATACACGTTTTGGCTCGGTTATTATTGTAGTTAAGTGGTAAAAAGGATGGGTGTTTACACACCTATCAAATCCCCTACACTTGACCATTGCAATGTCCTCATGCAATGCATTAGTTACAAAGCATGATTACACTTCCCGTCATAATCAATCCATATTAGCCTTTATTAAAGAGATAGAAAATTATAAATATTCAAAGTAAAGAAATCAAAAACATACCTTAGGGTTTTAGAAATGTCATGAATAATCATCATCCTCAAGTTTTCACTTTCTCCAAACCAAGCTTAAAAACGAGATCATTGTTATTATAAGTTAGTAAACTAACACGAACTCATGTGGGCCAATTATTCACTTAGACTCCCTTATTCCTAGGTGTATCTCTTATATTTTATTATTGTCTCGAATGATCACGAGGATGCATTGTTGACTTATTTCGATAGTTATTTAGGCTGAAAATAAAGTGGGACGATTTAATCAATAGTTAGCTAAATGACAAAATCTTTTAAAACTGCTTCTTGGGACCTCATAAAGTTCATATCTTGGCATAAAACTCGCTTCGCGATTTGAGACCTTTCTCGGACCGATATTTGGTAGCGACTTCATACTTCAAATCTTGAGAGACGTTCATAAAATAATGGTCTTCTCTTCATAATAGGAATTTCTTCACTTGAAGTTTTGAGAGATTCTTCATATTTGGACCACGACTTCTTCATTTTTCTCCAATCTTTATTTGGGATTTTGATATACAACGATCCGCCTCCTTTTTGGACTTGGATCTATTTATCCTCATACCTTGTTAGGGCCTTTTTGGATAGACTTCTCCATGATCTTTACGGGAGTATTTGCTTTTCGTCGTGTGTCTCGATCCTTCATATTGATTTTCGATAAATGATTCTTCACATCACTTGGGATCTTTAGCAACAAAATGTAACCCTCATGCCTTGTTAGGGCCTTTTCGGACTCGCCAATCTTCGCATCCCGCTTCAATAAGTAATGCCTTGGCTATGAACTCTAATCCATACCGAGCAACTTTTAAACGATCTTGGGCTAGAAGCTAAGTAAATTTTCAAATCGTACAACCTTATTTATTGCAGATAAATTTATTAGCAAGCGATGGGAGAATAGGCTTATAATAAACTCACATAAATTCACAAAAGAATACCAAACTTATAATTGACTCTATCATCTCTCGTTCTCCACAATTTAAAATCTCAAGGAATGAGACTCGTGGATGCTTAGCCAATTAAATCAAAGTTTTGGGTTTTCGAGTCGTCTATAGGATCTTGCAAATTCTTAGACTTTTTCAAGTTTAGAAATCGCATTTTAAAGTTCCCTTGATAAAAAACTCTCTAGGATCAATTATAGGAACTTGCGAAAAATTCTTGTCCTTAACCCGTGAGAGTTAAGACTTTTGCGTTTTATAGCTCCCTATATAAAAGCCTAGCAAAACTTGACTTAAACACGTTAAGGATACTAGCTAGAGTAAACTTAGATAAGTAAACTCGGGTTGAGTCAACAGATTCACAACGTTTGAAGTAGTCCTCTCGCTCCCAAGTGTATTCGGGTCCACGTCGTGAATTCCATCGCACTTTCACTATTGGGATCCGACTTTGCTTAAGCCGTTTCACCTCTCGTTCCATGATCTCCACCGGTTCTTCAATAAAATGCAGCTTGTCGTCCATTTGAATCTCCTCAAGTGGAATTATCAAATTCTCGTCCGCCAAACACCTCTTAAGATTAGAAACGTGAAAAGTATTGTGAATAGTACTTAACTTCTCTGGCAATTCCAACTTATATGCCACAGGACCAACTCGATCAATAATCTTGAATGGACCTATATAGCGTGGACTAAGCTTTCCTCGCTTGCCAAACCGAATTACACCTTTCCAAGGTGATACTTTCAACATAACCATGTCGCCAATATCAAACTCCAATGGTTTTCTCCTCTTATCCGCATAACTCTTCTGTCTACTACAGGCTGTCAATAAACGATTCTTGATTTGCACGATCTTCTTAGTCGTTTCTCTAATCAATTCAGGACCCATCAACAGACTTTCTCCAACCTCACACCAACCAACTGGTGATCTACACTTTCGCCCGTAAAGTGCTTCAAAAGGCGCAACCTTGATACTTGCATGATAACTGTTATTGTACGAGAACTCCACCAAAGGTAAGTGTCGATCCCAACTACCTCCAAAGTCTATTACACATGCTCGTAACATATCCTCCAAGGTCTGAATAGTCCTTTCACTTTGTCCGTCCGTTTCTGGATGATACGCAGTGCTCATGTCCAACTGAGTCCCCAAAGCTCGCTGAAGCGATTTCCAAAACTCAGATGTGAACCGACTATCTCGATCAGAAATAATTGACAAAGGAACTCCATGTCTACAAACAACTTCCTTCAAATACAACCGAGTAAGTTTGTCTAAGTCATCAGTTTTCTTTATCGGCAAGAAGTGAGCCGACTTAGTCAACCGATCAACAATCACCCAAATCGTATCATAACCACTAGAAGTTCTCGGAAGTCCCAAAACAAAGTCCATAGTGATCTTCTCCCATTTCCATTCTGGAATTTCAGGTTGTTGCAGTAAACCCGAAGGTCTCTTGTGCTCAAACTTCACCTTAGCACACGTCAAGCATTTACTAACATAAGTAGCAATGTTAGCCTTCATATTCGGCCACCAGTAACATTTCTTTAAGTCTTGGTACATTTTATCCGATCCTGGGTGAATAGAATATTTAGACTTATGAGATTCGTGCATAATTAGATCTCTTAGTCCTTCATACACCGGTAACCATACACGATTCTCGAAATACCGAATTACGTCATCACGAATTTCGAATATAGGTGTCATCCTTCTACCCAAGTATTCATTTCTCACATTCTCTTCCTTCATCGCCTTCGTTTGAGCTTTAAGTATTCTATTAGATAAATCAGAATAAGTTTTCATGGCTAAAGCTCTAACCCTTTTGGTTATTTCTCTATCCTTCCTACTAAGTGCATCGGCAACTACATTCGCCTTGCCGGAATGATAGCAAATTTGAATGTCGTAATCACTCAACAATTCTACCCATCTTCTCTGCCTTATATTGAGCTCCTTCTGATCCAAAATATGTTGCAGGCTTTTATGATCGGTCTATACCACACTCTTTGTACCGTAGAGATAGTGTCTCCAAAGTCTAAGAGCAAAGACAACAGCTCCTAATTCCAAATCATGTGTAGTATAATTCTACTCATGCTTCCTCAATTGACGAGATGCATACGCGATCACTTTCTCCCTCTGCATCAACACAGCACCAAAACCCTTACGTGATGCGTCACAATATACCACAAAGTCTTCAGCTCCGTCGGGCAAAGCCAAAATTGGTACAGAACACAGATTCCGCTTCAAAGTTTGGAATGCTTCTTCTTCTTCTGAACCCCACTCATACTTCTTGTTTTTCTCTGTAAGTTTAGTAAGTGGTTTAGAAATTAAAGATAATCCTTCTATGAACGCCGGTAGTACCCAACTAATCCCAGGAATTGTCTAACTTCGGTCGGGGTTGTAGGCCTAGCCCAATCTCTAATAGCTTCAATTTTGGAAGGATCAACATGAACATCGCTACTATCGATCACGTGCCCAAGGAATTGGACTGAATCCAACCAAAATCACACTTGGAGAATTTTGCATACAACTTCTCCTTCTTCAACAACTCCAAAATAATCCTCAGATGACCTTCATGCTCCTCTTGACTTTTGGAATAAATCAGGATATCATCGATAAATACAATCACAAACTTGTCGAGGTATGGTTTACACACATGATTCATTAAGTCCATGAATACCGCTGGTGCATTGGTTAACCCAAACGGCATCACTTGAAATTTAAAGTGTCCATAACGCGTCCGAAAAGTTGTAATAGGTATGTCCTCCTCTTTAACACGAAGTTGATGATAACCCGACCTCAAGTCGATCTTCGAGTACACACACGAACCTTGAAGTTGATCGAACAAATCATCGATCCTAGGAAGTGGATAACGATTTTTGATAGTTAACTTGTTCAACTCTCGGTAGTCTATGCACATTCTGAACGATCCGTCCTTCTTTTTCACGAACAATACTGGAGCTCCCCAAGGTGACGAACTTGGTCTAATGAACCCCTTCTCCATTAATTCCTTCAACTGATCTGCCAACTCCTTCATCTCAAATGGTGCCAAACGATAAGGTACACGCGCCACCGGTGCAGCTCCTGGCACTAGATCAATCTTGAATTCGACTTTTCGCTGAGGCGGAAGCCCTGACAAGTCATCGGGAAATACTTCAGGAAAATCACGAATAACCGGAACATCCTCCACACGCCTAACCGGTAGTTCTTTCTCCACTACTTGAGCAAAGAACAGGTGACAACCTCTTTCTACATATTTCCTCGCCTTGATACAAGATATCGCCGTCAGACGAGATCTATCGACATCACCTTTAACTACTAACACCTTGCCCTTAACCGGTATGTGAACAACTCTCTCCCCACATACAATCACCGCATCATGAGAAACCAACCAATCCATACCAACAATCACATCAAATGAACCCAACTCTATCGGCATCAAATCAATTTCAAACAAATGATTTGCTAATTTCAAAGGACACTTCTTAAATATAGTGGTAGTACTAACTAATTGTCCATAAGCTAACTCGACCTCATAACTAGCATTTAGGCTTGTTGGCTCAATATCAATTAAACGACTAAAGGAAGTGCTTATAAAGCTCCTATCAGATCCTGAGTCAAACAACACACTAGCATAACGATGGCTGAGTAAGAACGTACCCATCACCACATTTGGACCTTGTGCCTGATCACCATCCTTAACAACATAAACTGCCCCAGCAGCTTCACCTGCTTTCTTGTTCACCAACTTTGGACATCTAGGGCGATAATGATCACGTTCTCCACATCCAAAACAAGTCTTGATTGGAATAGCATTTGCTCTAGTGGCAGGGGTCCTTGCCTTGCATTTCTCTACAACATGCCCAACCATTCCACATTTAGTGCACCTTGGTGGACAATTACCAAAGTGACAAACACCATAGCTCTTACATTTCTGGGTTGGTCCCCCATGGTCAGCATTATCATTCTTGTTAGTTGCATCTCTAGCCCCATCATTTCTCTTCTGATTGTACTGCTTATGGCGGTTACTACCCTGATTACCACTCTGCGAATTCTCCTATTTCCTTTTACTACCCTCAGCAGCTCTCTCAGCCCTATCTTGAACTTTCTGCCCCATGAGTGTATGAGCCATTCTTATAGTTTCAACAAAGTTCTTGGGTCGAGATGAAGTTGTCTCACCTTTAATGTACCCAGGCAGCCCTTTGATGTATTGATCCATCTTCTTTTTCTCAGTAACAAAAGCATCTGGACACAACAAAACCAACTCATTGAATCGGCTAGTGTATGCAGCAATGTTATTATCCTTCAGCTTCAGGTGCCTCAACTCATCCTCCAAAGCAGATAACTCTTCTTCTGGACAAAACTCTTCTTTCAGCAACCTTTTAATTTCATCCCAAGGTTTCCTGTTTGCAGCTTCTAAACCGACTGTAGCAACTTGAGTCTTCCACCAGCTTAAAGCTCGATCCTTGAAAGTAGCAACTACGAACTTAACCTTGTTCCTTTCTGAGCAATCACTAATCTCAAATGTTGTTTCTGTTTTCTCAATCCACCTGAATAATTCCAGTGCTCCACCAGTTCCTTGAAATGTAGTAGGTCCACACTTCATGTATCCAGCAAAAGTACACTATTTAACCGCAACAGCAGCCGGAGCAACCTTATCTGCAGGATTTTCAGCTACACCTGCTCCTCCAACAGCTTCTGGTCCAACAGGTTCACCTTCACCTTCAGCACCCGCACCTCCAGAGCCACCTGCTCCTTCAGTGTTAACACGTGCAGCTATATCTGCAGCTAATGCTTTCGCAACCTCTTCAGCAACTAGCCTTGCAATGGCATCATTTGTCATTCTCCTAGGTGGCATGATTCTGTCATACCACAAAGAGAGAAGATAAAATGAATGAGTTAATTGTAATCATGGTATAGTCATATCATGTATAAAATCAATCATCAAATGCATACACATTCTCGATACAAGAATTCACAATCATTATAAGGATCAAAGGAAATATTATCATCGATCAACAAGGAATGATCTTAAAGACAAATAGAGTACAATGACACAAAATAATAGACACTAGGCACGTGGGGATCCACATGGCTTAGTTGACTGTGTCTCGCTTGTAGCAGTGGAACATGCTTCCTCCTCATCGAACACGTAAATTTGACGGTGGTAAATTTCACAAAATAGGTATAAGGTCATAATAAAATGAAATAGAATAATTTCCAAAATTTAAATAAATATAGAAAATCCTTCAAAATAAGTAGAGGAAAATTCCAGAAATTTATTCAAATAAATCATTAATAAATGATAAACTTTTATCGAAAAGTTTAACGATATCAATATATCGATCAAGGTTTATAGTATTTATTTATAAATACTTAGCAATAAGGCATACATAATAATGTATACTAAAGTTGTAATCCCAGAAGTAGCTTGAACCTGAAGTCACGCGAAATCATGTGCACCGACTCTTTGAAAAATAAAAACCGACAGTTATAGTTTAGGTTTTTAGAAAAAAAGACCTAGTTCTCTATAACTCATGGCTCTGGTACCAATCTTTAACACCCCCAAATTTACACGCAGCGGAATACATCTTTGGGTGCTAAACAATGATACAACAACACATAATTTATAAAGAACGACTCGAAAAGAGACGTTTTAGATTTATCGTTCCTAAAACATTTGTCAGAGTAGCGTAGTCCCAAGACATCGTAACCATAGTACAACCAAAACAAAAGATTTAAATTGTTTTGAAACAAAGGAACGACAAACATTCAAAGAGTTTATATTACAAAAGTAGTGCACAACATTCATTCCCGTGGCTTCCAAGCTTCATCCTTCCTGATTACCTGAAATACATGTGAGAAAATCATCAGCAAAAATGCCGAGTGAATATATAGGTTTATATAATCATTTTGAACACAAGCAAAGATTATAAGTTTGTGGCATGCTTAATAAGCATCGAATAATAATTTGCATCAACAGTAATAATTGTATATAGCATAAATTGCAATAAGCTCATGGAACCGAGCCCTTAGACACTCCGTTAGGTCTAATAAGACAAGAGATTTATTATTGTCGGTTACCTCTAGATTATTGATACATTGCTGTATACCTGACTTCTCAATACAATATGTTCAAACAGTGTGGAGGTCGTGCCTAAGCTTCTATGACAAGTCCACAAAAACTGAACCGGGGCGGCTTCCCCCATAGATCTATTAATTGTACTAGCGGCTAGCCCATTATAAGCTAGTTAACGGTCCATAATTGAGGCTTTAACAAAGGCAATCACTTAATGCAACTTAAAGGAAACCACGGGTCCATTCATAGAGGGACAAGCATACCATAAAAATCTTGTGTTCTAAGTTTACAAAACATGTATTCCCCCTCGCGGGTTTTAAAATATTTGAATGAGCTCAAACGAGGCTATAGACTCACCTTAGTACTTATAGTAGTTGAAGACGATCACCGACGATAGTAGATGCCCGATAAACACGACAACGGCAACCTAGCAAATAAGGTGCGTAAATTAATAATAAACTCGAGAAATAAATCATACATAACAACAAACTCAACTCATAAAACCACAATACACTCGAGAGTAAACAATATAAATAACTTCATTATACTTTACTACTCATTTACTTTACCATTTTATACTTTTTAACAAAATCCGCTGGTACATACTACATGTACTAGCTTATTTACCCCTTTTAAACTTGTCAACCATTTATGAAACGACTCGATAAACTAACTTACTATATATAGAAAGTCCTCCTACAAGTTTATCAAATGAAATTACTTTTAAAGTTCTTTACCCGACTCATTTTCAAACTACAAAATCCGGACAGGTTTTATGTTAATTTTTCATACAACCGTTTTAACTTATTTAAACGACCCCGTTTACAAAACCGACACTCGGGTTTTAAAGTAGACTCAACCTATCAAGTAAACACCTCATTATCAGTAGGTTACACATTTCAAAACTTCTATTTAGAGTCCCCGAGATTCGATCCATATATCGACAACAACTATTTGTAGTGTCGATACTCGTCTCCCGGTACACGATCATTCAAAACATCATAACTTCGCGCTCGTGTGGAGCTAGAAGCTCTACCTTATATCAAATCGAAGCTAATAAAATTATCTACAACCCTAGGCTATAAGTTAAGCCATTTTCAAAACATAAAAATTCGGATTTTACAGTTTACTTACTGTTATAAAATGGCTACCAAAATCTTGTACAAAATCAACTTTTTGACCAAAACCAATCATAGAAATGATCATTCCTATACCCTAATATCATCATACATCAACCATAACATCAAAATCATAATTAAAATAAAAGTCTTTAGATCAAAATGAAGTTTTTAACAAGATTTCTAGCAAGAACCACCATGGATCATGCTAAAAACACCATGCATGATCAAAGCTTCTACCTACCAACATCAAGAAAATAAAAAGTGCTTGCATGTAATAACTTCTTATACCAATATGATCCTTGATCAAAAATATAGATGGGTCTATGCTTGGTTTAGCTTAATTCATCCTCAAACTCAAGTAAAAATTGAAAATGTATGAATTTTGGTTGGTGGGTGGTGTTTCAGCAATTAGAGAGAGAAAGAGAGGAGTGGGTGAAAATTTGGAAGTGAAAAATGGAATGTGTGTGTTTGTTTTGGGTTTTTATATAGTGGGGTAAGGACCATAGTTGCAATTTGGCAATAGTTGTGGCTAAAAATGTAAATAGTTAGCTAAAAAGCCTGAGATAATTATTAGTCAATTTTGAAAATATTTACGGAGCTCGGGTTTCGTAAAAATACTTAAAAGTTTAAACGCACACGCAAAATAATAATATAACGACTCGATACGTAATTAAAACAATATCGTCGTAAGTATTAAATATCGAAACGATCGATAATAAAATATAAATTGTGGGCATCCGTCGGTATCGCGATCACTAGTAGTCCTCGTTGCTCGTCAAAATATTAAACTAAAATATTTAATATCGGTTTCAACTTAAACCGTTAAACATAATAATATTTAATGTTGTAAAATACTTCAAAATATTTGAAAAGATAGAATTAAGTAATGACCTTATTTTGTGGGCTTTACAAAAGTAGAGAGAAGAGATGATTAACTTGGTGAATATTAGATTAGAATAATTGAAAGTACTAATGACCATCCACCCTTCCTAACATGCTAGGAAGGGTTTTACATAGCCGGGCTTACATGTAACCATAATGGGCTATATTGTTTGGACCGGGCTTGTCTTTTGGGCTTTAATTAGCTTAAATCCAAGCCCGTGAACCACGACTATTTAACTATCTATTACAACGTTCTAATAAATATTACAATAGAGACCTATGACCGAACATTCTTGTTTGACTCAATATTTTGAGGCTAACACATAGGGCATTAGATACCAACAAATACATGGAATCATATCAATAACGTTTTAGGGAATCATGTCATAAACTAACATTGGGTCTCAGTTAATAACTAATTAAAGGAATCACTTAAAGTAATGCGAATATTCAGGTCAGTGTTGGCGTATGGAATAGTATTCAAGTTGTTTAGGTCAATGTAGATTTGTTGTTCCTGTGTTAACCGATGTTGGTCTGGTTTTCGAGTTGGGCAGTTGCTTAGTGTATGTCTGGGCATCGTAACAATCGTTAATCAAATCACAATGTAGGGAATCAGCTAATAAACTAAATTAGGGAATCAGTTAGAAACTAATATTAGGGCATTTTATTATGCATATTATAGGGTATCAATCCATTACAATTTAATAACATCATGTTTTGGAAAATTTGTTGCATCTGTTTATTAAATTTTGTTGCATCTGTTTTGGCAAATTTGTTGTAGTCTGTTGTTGTCACTTATTGCATTAGCTTACATCCATGTGAGGTATTTCAGTTGCAACTTTATAAGAAATTTAATACACATGACCAACCTGCTAGCAAGGAGCAAGCTCAAACCGATCCACAAATAAGCCTCAAGCATTTTCTGAGTCTGTTTTATATATTTTTCATGCATCTGGTCTATATATTTTCGTGCATCCGTTTTATATATCTTCTTGCATCCATTTTATATATTTTTTGTGCATCCGTTTTATATATTTTTCGTGCATCCGTTCGTATGGTAGAGGAAACAGTTGAGACGCATGCTGGTGACGAGATAAAAATGTAGCACTAGATAAAATGTAGCACTAGATAGTATGTACATCAGTTGAATCTAAGTTGCGTTTTCATGAACTTATTTTTGTGTATCCGTTTTATATATTTTCGTGCATCAATTTATATATTTTCGTGCATCTATTTTATATATTTTATTGCATCCGTTTTATATATTTTTGTGCATCCGTTTTTATATTTTTCGTGCATCCGTTTTATATATTATCGTGCATCTGTTTGTACGGTAGAGGAAACAGTTGAGATGCATGCTGGTGACGAGATAAAAATGTAGCACTAGAGTATGTACATCAGTTAAATCTAAGTTTCCGTTGCATGAACTTGTTTTTGTGTATCCGTTTTATATATTTCCGTGCATTTGTTTTATATATTTGTGTGCATCCGTTTTATATAATTTTTTGCACCATTTTATATATTTTCGTGCATCCATTTTATGTATGTTTTGTGCATCCGTTTGTACGGTAGAGGAAACAGTTCAGCTGACTGTTCTGCTAGTATGTGTGCTACTGTGGACAGATCAGCTGACTTTTCTGCATTGGATTTACATGCGCATATAAGGTATGTACTTATTTGTTATGAATATGTATGCTCCACCATATAACGAGAGTTGTAACATTTGACGTATACATAGGTAAGTTATATAAGCTATTCGACTATTTTTCACTATCATGATAATTACTATTTTCAATAAATTATGGCGGCCCAAATCAACACTATTAATAGTTAATAAAATGGAAAGTTGGAATTCTCAAGTTATGCATGATCTTATAAACTACTTTTTTTGGTTTATGCTCGCAGTCATTATATAGTCGAGCTTCTAAACAAGGTATTCAAGTTTCGAGAAATAGACATGATACACCCTCTGCTGTTATAATGACTCAGCTCCAACAAGAGAGATATTGTACCTCGAAACTGCATATACATTTACTCTACCCACCAACTCCTGTCCCTCGCAGTACTTTGGTTTGAAGTTGGGTGCTCAAGCAAGGCCTCCAATGAGTTATTTTGACTTATCACAGATCTCCCAACAAGCGTATGTAGCACTCTTTTACCAGTTGGCTATTTTGCCTTAGTACACGCGTTAATGTAATAAAACAACGGTCGACAAATTACTAATTCAGCGAGGTAAGGTAGCGTTTGGGTTAATATACATTCATAACAACATCAAATTATTTATGGGGTAGGAATATATAAGGTGTCAAGTGGATCTTCTTCAATATCAAATGTAGCAAATAGTACGATGCAAACTGCTTTTGAAACAGATTCTTAAGAAAGGTGTGTTTTCTTTTGGTTAAGCAGTTTGCTTTTAGAAAAATATTTTTGAGGTAATTACAGATCCCACTAAGGTAAAGGTCTGTGGTTTTGCAACAAGAACTTGACGATGTGATTAGTAAAGGTCTTATTTCAAGCTAGTGTAGATAAGAAGGGCTGTTGATAACTAAAACTCTAATTATAACGAAGGTACACATGTCAAAGTGGGTTAGTTCAGGTTTGCTCTATCAAAACAGTGAATCAAGAATGCTTGTTTGTTGAAACATGGAACAATTGGGTGATACAGGATAGTTAAATTAATAAAGCTAGTGCATATGTTGTTTGTTTAAAAAATCACATTGTTAGTTTAAGAAATTTGATGTTCATAAGGCTTTAGTGCATACGTTCACGACTATATCAGGGCATCAATAAACATCTATATTAGGGAATCATAGCTATCATTTTAGGGAATTAGTTTAATATTTCCTTGGGCATCATATTCAAACTATTGTAAAGCATTCGAGTATTATGAATAATATCAGTTCTTTTATTAATTTAATGCACAGGTTTTAGATTGTACTAGAGAATCAATTTGTTTTTTTGTTTGAGGCACAAGTTTAAAATTATTGTTAGTTTAATAGATATGACGTAAATAATGTTTAGTGCATACGTTCACGACTGTATCGGGACAACAGTTAAAAACTATATCAGGGCATGGTATCAATCACCTTTTAGGGTACCAGTTCAATGTTTCACTAGGGAATTGTATTTCAATGTTGTAATAGTTCATATTTTTTGTTGCAAGGATCTCTCGACTGCAGCCCTTATGTAGAGAATTCCTAGCAGGGGGCTACGTCTTGAATGTCATGCTCTATGGAATAATTATAAAGTAAGAATCTTGACCTCAACACTTTTTTGTATCATATTATTGAATAAGGAACTTTATAATATGCTTTGTGTATCTGTTATTAAAAAAATGCATTTTTCAAGTTGTAAATTTAGTATTTTTCTAATTTGTGTAATTAACGGATGTTTTAGCTAGATCGGGTTTTATTTTTATAAAAAATGATTGGTATTATGCATGTTAAAAAGCATTGGGTGATTAAACTTGTGTTTGGTTCTGTAGCTATCAAATATGATCCATCCATGTACGCCATATACAGGGACATAATTCACACAAAATTAAAAGTTTGTGCTAGAAGACTTTGGCTATGATTCAACCAATTCCTATTACCCCGATGGTCTAGTGAGGCTGTTGCTTCAATTTATGGACTAGTGCTCGTGTTGCAAGTGGCTGGACCAGTGTTGTTTAGTGGGTATGTTATCTAATGATGCCGAAACTGAGTTATTATGTTTAGGATAAGTCCCATTTGGTTTTGTATTGATTTCGGCATTAATCCGACAAGCTGCATTTATTCTAATTTTTGAGAGCACTAGATACAATTGTTGAGGATAAGTCCCATTTGAGTAAACATGTAAGTGTGGGTTATTCTAATTATACTATAGTGTCTGCTTCAGGGAAAGGAATACGATAAATACAAAAGATCGGGAGACTTTGTATGGTTTGTATGGTTTATGTCTTATTTAACTCACTCAGGCCTTTTTTTCTTTTCAGGAATATGAGATGTTGCAGTGAGGCTTATCTTTTCACAGGAATCTGAATTGTGTCACTGAGTTCAATTTTTTTACTAATGGTTACGCTATCAGGAGGTCACTATTTAGTTTCTTAATTCGTCCACGTAACGAAGGGTTTTTGCAACAAGAGTGGGTGGGGCTCATAAGATCTGATGCAAAAACGATGGATTGTTTTTAGTACTTTCAAATAATTGTTTTTTTATGTGGGTTTGATGTTTATGGTTAACTCCAAGTCAGATCAGGTGGCATAACATTTCTGTAAAAAATGTTATGTTATTCTGCTTTTGGATTTTAATGTATACAGAATGCTGATAACAGAGAAATGATGTTATAAATTTTTTATATCTCTTGTTTTAGTTG
>JANFOE010001739.1:0-265000 GCA_025667525.1 Glebionis coronaria
TCGTGCCCCATATTCCGCCATGGTGGGGTGTGACAGAATGGTATCAAGAGACAATGGTTATAGAGAATTAGGTTGCCTAGTCGCGTAGCCTAGTCTATAGCTTAAGGGTCCCTGCATATAGGCGTCATAGGAGTATGTGTGCATTTTATTATAATTGATGTGTTTGAATGTTATTTATTGTGATGTTTTGACTAGTATGAATTGAACCATAGTAAGTTCATACTTAGCCACATGTTATTTTCTTTTTGGGTGGTGACTAGTGCAGGTTGAACCATAATCGTCCACACTAGTCATTGTCGTATTTTGCTTAAATTGTACATTATAGTACATAATTTGGTGCATGGTAGTTCTATCTTTTGTTGGGTTATTTTATGTACCTGAGGTACAATATTTTTCTTTTGATGTTTAAGTCATGTTCCCTAAGAATCGTGTGGTGGTTCGAGTTACTAGGAGTACATGGGTAGGAAGGATTTTAAGCCGTTTCCACTCTTATGGGCGACATGACTTATAACTGATTATGTTTTCGTTTTGGATTTAGTCTAGGCTATTTAAGCTAGACTATGGATTTCGGTATTCCAAGAGTTTTATTATGTTATTTTTATAGATGGAGTTTTGGATCTTATTGGTTATGTGGTTATGAGCTTATGTGAGAAGATGGATTTATGTGTTATATGTTGTATTGATTCTTATAAGTGTCATCATAGGAGGGAGTGCATTGGGGAAAGGGTAATTGTATAAGTATGGTGGCCAACATAGTTATACAAGTACCACAACTTCAATGGGTTCCCAAGTATGGTTGCATGAAAGAGGGTTAGTACATGCTTGTATACGATGAGATGTAGAATTTGGGTATACGTATTTTATATGGGTATATGTAATGGCTACCTACGATATGGCTATTGTTCTTTTTTTGTTATATGTTTTGGGTTATAGTTGTGTTGTGTGATTTTGGGGTCACACGATATGGTTTGGTTTTGGAGGTGGGCTTTATGCCTTGTTGTGGCACGGTGAGATGGTGATTACTCGTATGGAAAAACGAGCGTATAAAGCGATTGATTGACTTACGTGTATGATAACGAGTATGTTTGGGGGATTCAATAGGTATACATATGCGGATGTATATATACTACTATGTGTTAAGTTATGGTATATGGTCGTTCACTAGTTATTATAACTTGAACGTGCCTTGTGTTTGTTCGTGTTTTATGGTGTTGGAGTTTGGTGGAGTTTCAACGACGTTTTGAATCTTTTGAACTGTGTCTTGTAGCGTATTTTTTTGAGTGTCGTATTTCACGTGTACGTTTTAAAACGGTGTTCTTGGTTTTAAGTCTATTGAAATAACCTGAGATTTCTTTTGAGATAATGAAATCTTTTATGTTGAGTCTTACAATTCTTTTGGTTGGTATATGGAAAAAGGGGACTTGGAAATCTAGTATAGGGTTAGATAGTTGGTCGTATTCGGTAAAATAAGGGTAAGGTCGTGTTTGAAACAAGATGTAACATAAGATTTCTTTTTAGTCAACACTTATTTATTTTAAATTCTAAAAGAATTTCTTTAAAATAAAGCGAAGTAAAATTTCTTTCAACTTACATAGTTTATATAATTAGGTTTAACCGATTCACGTCATTTATAATTATTAATTCAAGGTTAAATTGAGTTTATGAAGATTTCACATACAATTTTATCTTTCATTAATATAAAACTGTTTCGGTCATAACTTGTTCGTTTTTAGAGCTTTTTGAGTGATTCAAAAGCCAAAAATTATGTACTCGGAACGTACTTTTCAAATATTCAGAAAGTATAGTCATGGGAGGTCAGTGGACTGGTCGGAATTGTTGTACAAGTGTCGGGTTCAAGGTTGAGTTTTGAATAGTAGTTTATTTTTATTTGGGGTGCACGGGATACCTAGTCCTTGGGTTGAGTTTTGAGATCGCCTAGAAGGTTGTTTGTAGATAGTTTGAGTCACATAGATGTGGGGAGGTAAAAAAAAAATAATAACAATAATAAATAAGAGTATATTCTTTTGGAAAGGTCGGTCTTTTGCACGGTTTAAATAATATGTTGCGGGGCGTAATATGTTTTGGTTGCCATTGGGTGTTTCTTGGATTATTTTTCGTTGTCATGGGTCATTTTGAATTGATACATGTTCTGGGTTTGAGTTTTCTTTTGAGTCTCGTGGTTTTTGACTTGTTTTAATTGGTGCACGTGAAATGTCGTTAGTTATCCGTTGGTTTGATTCGTTGATCGTATCTGATGGATTCAGGATGTAGTTTTGGTTTCGTATTGTTCGGGAGCGTTGAGGTAGTCGTATGAAAGACTTGGTCACGCCTACACGCTTAAGTAGGTGACCATGAGAGAACGGTCGGAATACCCTTAGTGGGGAGGAAAGAAGTTCGTAGACGAACTAGTGTGGTCATGAGGTCTCTTAGGAGTACCAAGGAGATGAATAGAGATTTGTGGGATATTAGCACAAGCAACGCGCCATAGAGAGTGTTGGAAGGGGAAGTAATACCCCAAAGGTATTTATGATTGTTCGTAGGGCATGTAAGTTTTCCGAAAATTTCCTGAAATTTAGTAGGTTTGCCTATTACTGTGAGGTAGAACCATAAATAGAGCAAGTAGGAGAAGTGAGAGGAGTTGTAGTTAGTGCCCTTCTAAGGCAAATCGTTGATGGAGTGATTTAAAAAAAAAAACAAGAGCTGTTAGAGATTGCAAGGAATGCCGGATAAAAGTTGAGTTGCTTAGTAGTAGATTGGATGAGGAAGCGTTTTGGAGGCTGAAGAGGTGGATTGGATAATGAGCCGATCTTGGCATTATCGGAAGGACCAGATGAATTCGCGAAGCATGACGATACGTGGAGCAAGGATTTGGACGCGTACGAGGACGACAAAGAAAGGCGATCGCTTATACGTTGCAGGAACTGAAGATTTGGAAGAACTGGATAGACTTAGTTAGTGGAGCTGGACTGTTATATCTGCCTAGAATGCTAGAGGCATTTGGTGTACGAGACGTGGAGAATGATCTATACGGATCATGAACATCTCCAACACATATTCAATCATCTTGATTGAACATTTGGCAAAGGTGATGGGTGGAGTTAATTGATGAAAGAAAATTGCAAGGCCAAGTACCATCTGGGAAAGGCAAGCATGGTCGATGAGACATGGAATAAGAAGGATGAGGTGAAGCTGAGACGAACTTGAACTATAGGGATGATGTATTAGAGTGGTTTGGATGAAGGATGTGGGTTGCACGAGTTGAGTTGTCTAAAGCAGTGAACGCGTCAACATTTATGTTGTGTGTCTTGGACAATCGTAAGGAGGAAAGGGACGTAGACTATACTTCCTACATGGATAGGAGTAGTTTAGAAAGGGCGATGTAAGGACGAAGTTGGTGGAAGGGATACATAATGCGGTGGGGGATTAAGTACGATGAGAGTTGGGTGATAGTCGATAGACCGACTAATTCATCACCTATTTCAAGAGGAATGAGAAGTCACGTAGTTGGGAAGTTAGAAGAATTAATGGATATGTGAAAGACAGTCATAGGTCACTTTGTAAGGAAATTGGAATTTAAAGTAGTTTGGGATACGGACTGAAGGGAGTTGATGAACATAATTGGACATGGGTGATTGATTTAGAGGTAGTTCGGAAACTCGTTAGCGATGGCTGAGTTTTCATATAATGATAGTTATCGTACTAGAAGTCGATAAATGCCATTTGAGGCACGATATGAAAGGATAGGGTGAGTTGTCCTCATTGTGGACTAGAATTGGTAAAAGAGGCTACTAATGTGGTAATGGTGTTTGTGGACAGAATGAGAGCAACAAGGGATGCTATGTAGAAAAGGAGGAAACCACTAGATTTAGTGACAAAGTTATGTATGGAGTTTCACCCATAGTAACGGGTGGTATGTTTTGGTAAAATGGAAGAGTTGATGTAGAGTTTTGTAGGTCCATTTATGATCTTTAGAAAGATCGGACCATTAGCTTATGAGCATAGAATTTCCTGGGGGAAATGAGTTGTATACATGATACATTTCATGTATTGAGATTGGTAAAGGTTATTTGAGAATGCATTTTGCATGTACGGTTATTCGGGACTTGTGTTAATGAGAATCTTTGTTTTATCAAAGAGTCATCTAGGAGATTTATTGACTGTGAGGTCAAGAGTTTGGCAATGAGTTTAATTGTTTTTGGTTTGTACATGTGGTATTTTGAAACTTGAACTAAAGTTCACTTGGAAATTAGAGGAGTTCTTTTAGAACAAGTATCCTCGTGTGACTTGTTGTCTGTGTTTTTGATCCTAAGGAGTAAATCTCGGGACGAGATTTCTATTAGGAGGGAGTGATGTGACAACCCTGGTTTTGAGGTTCGCCACTTAGTTTTGTTTTGTGCTAGTTGCGTGTCTTTACGTGTTTATATGCTTATTGGTGTGTATAGATTGTGGTTTGGATATCATTTCCGGTACGGGGTACCTTGTGAATGAAACGATGTGTGATGATTTCATGTTCATGAGTTCACATGGTAGTGACTATGAAGTGAGATGGTGTTATTTGGTGGTTCTAAGTATACGTATATGTATTATAGAAAATCGTATTTTTACGATTTACGGTTTAGCATTTAGAGGTCGCGGATGAGGTAATTAGTCATATGAATATTTTTCGGGATGGTTTTAAGTCATTTAGGACTTAAATATAAAGTTTATTTCAAAATTTGAGATTTTTTATAAAAGTGTATATTTTACGACTTTTACGGTAAAACGCATAAATTTGACTAGTTTTACGGTTTTGAGGTTTTGGAGGCTTTAGGAGCTGAAATAAATTAAGAAAATTTAAGGTAATATTATTAATACATATATTAATAATAAAAGAAGGAAAAAAACGAATTTAGGGGTGTTTGGGTCGGTTTAGACGCACCAAAGAAGAAAGAAAGAAGGGAAAAGCCCAAAACAGGCCCAATGGACTTGTAATGGGATTAGGGGGCCATTAGGACTTAACCAAACCCAACTCATAACCATAATAATCAGGTTTTTAACCTCCATAACATCTCCTAGTCGAAATTCATCAATGGTGGCCAATTAGGGTTCTTTAAAAATTAGGTTTTCTCATCTTCCATTAAATTAAAGGTAAAACCTTCTTAACCCTTTTCATATTAATTTTTTTTAATGTTTTCTATGATCATATTATGATGGATTTAGGTTAGGGTTTAATTAAAAGCAGTATATTAATCATATTTTAATGATTAAATAAATTAGGGCTTGTAATTAGAGGGATTAGGGTTAATTAATGAGGTTGATTTTGTTAAACCCGTTTTTAAAAACTGGGCAGATTTTGAGTCAATTGTTTTGATCATATCGGGAGTTCTATAAACTCTTATTTTACGATCCAAGTACCCCTGGAAAGATATTTGAAGTGGCTTTCCAATGCAAGAAACGAGAACTAAATTGGAGGTCGGGAAGTGGGTCAAAAACAGGTTACAACAGTCGGAGGTCAAAACAGTTTTGAATTCAGCCTGTTTTCTTTTTAAGTTTTGGGTTGTTTGGGGTACTTAGGATTGCATTGGGATCTTCTCACGAACGTGAGAGATGGTTTATATATTATAGTAAGTATCTGCACTTGGGCTAAGGTTGTGGTTTAGGGTAAGACCCCTTAATGGTAACAAACGTTTAGTACGTTTAAAATCAGGAAATCTGGAATGACAAAAGTAGATATATGTATATCGGGGCCTTAACAGTAGACTTAAGGTTAGGGCAAGTGGGAGGTGTTATCCAACATATGTAAGGGTATGAATATTACTTTTACAGAAACCATGGGTATGTTTAAGTGGATTTTTGACTTAAAGTTTTGAGACTTAAAAACTGGGACTGATTTGTGTAAAATATGAACGGGATAGTTATTAAACTTAACCAAATTAGGGACTTGTTAAGGAAGGGTAATGGGGTTATTAGAGCTTATCAATGAGGTATTATATGGGAATAGGATAGATGTCCATCATAGGTTGATGAGCCATCTTGGTGATTGGTTCGGGTATTGACTGTGTGTTTTTGGTTTGTTAGCTCGTTGCTAGTGCGAGGACTTGTGAAGAAGCTATCAGGTGAGTTTCATAGTCCCGTGTTTACTTTTGATTTTGACTTCTAGATGGGATGGAAGAGACACTATGTTGAGTTGTTTATAAATTGATGCTGTGAATGTTTTTAAGGTTGAGATGGACTTGTGTGTACATTATGTGATTAACTGCTATGTGATTTTTGATTGTGTATGATTTGGATTGGGGGACACGTGCCGTCTCAGTTACTGTGGTTTGACAAGGTAGTGGCCTTGTGGTTTGACAAGGTAGTGGCCTTGTGGTTTGACAAGGTAGTGGCCTTGTGGTTTGCCAAGGTAGTGGCCTTGGGATAGGTGCATAGGGTGATCATCTATGGTACCATGTTGTTTGGCAAGGTAGGAGCCTTGGAATTTGGTTTGGAATGATTGATCTTGAATGCTAGTTGTTAATACATAATTGTAGCACATTGTCCATATGTTATTGTATTGGTGTTTGTTATTCACAGCTTGTAACTGATTTGGCGTTAGAGTCTAAACCTATGACTCTCACCAACTTTATGTTGACGTGTTTTAGTGTCTCTTTCAGGTGTGAATATGGTTGAGCTTGAACATAGAAGTGGCTAGACTTGGATGCCTTAGGATTGCATATAGAAGGAGAACCCCGTTCCTTCTTAGTTTTTATTTGTTCATTTAAATAAGTGATACTGTTGGCACCTATATGTTTGTTTTGTTTGTGTTACTTGTTTGTATTGGGTAAGAGGTAGGACTGTTACCTACTTACCTAGACTCCTGCATGTTGAGATATTGTCATGACATTTGTGTCGCCATTTATGACATTTCTTATATCATTTAGTTATCTCTATAGACACGCTATTGTTGTGATGATATCCATACCTCGTGCCCCATATTCCGCCATGGTGGGGTGTGACAGCTGATGAGAGAAAAGCTGCTAACCTTGATCAGCGTCTCAAAAGTCTCATCATGTCTGTACTCCCAGATGACCAAATGAATTTGGTTGTAAATTGCAAAACAGCCAAATCAACATGGGAGGACCTTATTCTTTACCATGAGGGACCCTATGATGTAAAAGAAACCAGAATCATGGATTTAAAGCTTCAATACAACACCTTCAAGCACAAAGAAGGGGAAACCCGCACACAGACATTCACCAGATACAAAGCACCGATGAATGAACTTGTGAAGGATGGTGTTGAGCTTTCAAAACATGAAATCAACACAGATTTTGTTAATGCATTGCCAAAGAAGTGGCTCAGTTTCTGCCAAAGCCTGATAAATGCTAATCACATTAAAGATTGTGATCTAGCCTCACTTTTGGGAAACTAAAATATGAAGAAACCTAGTTGATAGGATTTATGAAGGCTCAAGCAAGAGTAAAGCATCAACCATTGCTACACCCTTGTCCACATCCTTCTTCAGTGAAGCTGTCATTCAAGACTACCAAGATAGTCCTGATGATGAGGAAGATACTAGATCTAGTGAAGAATATTTGGATGACCTCAAAGAGGAATTTCATGAAAGAGCACTTCTGTCCAAGTCTAGAAGGTTCTTTAAGAAAATGGCAAGTTCTCTAGCTCCGCAAAAGCTTCGGTTGACAGTGAATGCTACAAATGTGGGAAGACTGGTCACTATGATAGGGATTGTTATTCAAAAACATCTCTCCCCTCATATTCCTCACCAGCTCAATCAAGACCAACTGGTCAATCATCATTTCAACCAAAACAAATTGCTTCTACTCTATTTCAGCAAAGCAGGGTTGAACTCAGGCCTACAAAATACTTTGAGGCCAAATATAGGGAAATCAAGGCAAGATTGGCCTTAATGAGTAGTGAAAGCTCCTCATCCAAGACCCCCAAGCAAGACAAGAACAAATGAATTGTTGTTGAAGCATATGAATGGGATGAAGAAGATGTGTCTTCAGATGATGATGAGTTGGTAAATATAAAAGTGTTAATGGCACTTCCTGATGATGAAGGGGCAAGCTCAAATGTTGTCACCAGAGAAAGTGCCAGAAATAGAGAATGGGTCAATGTCACAATCAAAAAGGTACAAACTCTTCTTGAATTAGAAGACAAAGATGACTTTAAATTTGTCTTTGATTACTTGTGCATTGATCTAAAATTTGTTGAAGAGCAAAGAAACAATTTGCTTGAAAAATTTCAGAAACTTGTTCTACAACTTGAAGATTTTGAAAGTAAGCAAATAGAGCTAAAAGAAGTTAAACTTGATTTTCTTACTTTTTAACAATTGAACAAAGAAATTTTAGAGGAAAATAACTCTCTTAGAGTGGAACTAAAAGAAGCAAAAGACATTGTTAAATCTTGGCTTAGAACTCTGATAGGGTAAATCAATGAATAAGTGAACAAATACCTGCTCAAAAGAGGAAAATGCTTGGTGTTGAAGGATCCTCCAGCACCAAATCTATTATTTTTGTCAAAGCCTCAAATAAGGATGGTAGCTCGATCCCTGAAATTGAAAGGTCAGGTGAAGAGCACTTACCCATCATGACACTTGACAAATCCTTCTTCCTGAGTTACAAGCATGTGTTGACACTTCAGCACCAGTTGAATCCTCAGTTACTGAGGATGACTCATATGATGATATAGAGAATGAAGTAAGTACCCCACTTCCTCCATTGGAGAAGCTGGCTGGTGCTGAACCCTCTACTGGACCCAAAACTATCCAGTCTATCATCAAGTCTCACACCACACACAAAGGTAGTTCTTCCAAAAATGTTAAAATTGACACTTCAAAGAACTCTTCAGCTCCTGCTGAAGGATCATATATGGGAACTACCTCTTCAGTTTCAACAAATAAACTGAAGAACGTTAGATATGAGGAAGATGAGAGAATGTCTCTTGTCATGCAAGAGATCTATGATCTTAAATTGCAACTCAGGCAGAAGCAAACACCAACACGGTTCAGAGATGAACCTTCAGACTCTCCTCATCTCAAGTACAAGACACAATTTAAAAGGGCTTGTGATTTATGTGGTCTAAATAACCATCTCACTGAAACTTGCTTAAAAGTGATTTATAGTACCAAATGTGAAAGGACTGACCATCGCACTTGTGAACACACTTAGTATATTTAACACCCCCAAATTACATTGCACAGCGGAAATACACATTTGGGTGCTAAATACATACATCGTTATACAAGACACTTTGAAAAATCTCATCAGTATACATTTGAAATATAAAAGGAAATAATTTAACCATTGTCTAAAACTTTCAATCCCAAGTAAAACAATTTTAGAAATATCAGAGTAACATTTAGGTCCCCTAAAGATTTTTATCCAATCAACAAACAATTTACCAAAGTACATGACCGTACATTATTATTTTTATGACAAAAGGGAAACAAATCTGTTTTAGACCAATCACCACAAAAGCAATCCACAATCCTTCTCCAGCAAGCTCCGCAATTCATCAACTTCAATCACCTGAAATACATGCTTAAAATCATCAACACAAAGGTTGAGAGAGTCTATAGGTTTTCCAAATCATCATTTGAACACAAGAGAAAAATAAATCAAGATCATTTAATAGAATTGCTATGTATACAATCTATTAATCAGACATTCTGGCATATAGTAATAGGTATAGAATTGTATTAAGCTCATGAAACCGACCCATTAACTTAGTCACCCACGCCTAAAGCCGGCATGACTAGATGAATTCCAGTGCCCCTACTAGGGTATCAGTTGCAAGTATACCACATTCTCATTCTCGTAAAATTATCCTTCCCAGAGGTTACTCAGCGTAAAGCCCTAGTCGCGGATAGAGTCGTCAGCCCAATAGTACTATTATTAGAATAAGCGGCTATTCCCAACTCACAACATCAAGTCAGAAGATAGTTAACGGCTCATGAATTTAGGGACTTTTTCAACTTAGGTACTTATACAATTCAAGGCAACAACAGGCAACAATAGGCAACATTCGGGTCCAAACAATCAATCATGACTTGTGTTCATTTTACTTTCAAATAGCATGTATCCCCCTTGCGGGTTTTAAAATCATTCAAAACATTTATAAAAGCGAGGCTATAGACTCACCTTGAGTAATAGCAGTAGCAAGACGATCTTCGACGATAGTTGATGCCCGATAAACACAAAAACTGCAACCTATCAAATAAGGCGCGTTGATCAATAATAAACTCGAGTAAAATACATAATTAGTAACATCAAACTCAAAATAATAAAATCACAACCAACCAAAAATGAAAACAATACAAGTGACCTATTACTTCATTCTATATGTTTACTTTATTAGTCAATCCCTTCGATAAAAATCTGTCGGTACATACCAAATATACGGACTCATTTACCCCACTTAAACACGTCAAATACTTATGATAATAATCAGAGATATCACTTACAATATATAGAAAGACCTGTTAAAAGCTCATCAAAAGATTTTACTTTTAAAGTTCTCTGCCCGACACATCTTTGAACTACAAAAACCGGACAGTTTTACGTCACCGACTCATACAACCATTTTGACCATTCTGAACAATCCCATTTACAAATTCGACACTTGAGTTTGAAAATAGACTCACAACCCTTAGTTTAGACCCAAACATCAGAACTTGACCATTTTTACAACTCATTCTATAGTCCCCGAGATTTGATCCAAATATCGACAACAACTTCGGATTGTGTCGATACTCGTCTCCCGGTATACGAATAATCAAAACATCATAACTTCGCGCTCCTTTGGAGCTAGAAGCTCTACCTTATATCAAATCGAAGCTAAAATAATTCTCAACAACCCTATGCCATTAGTTAAACTATTTTCAAACAGCAAGGTACCCAAAATTGGGCTTGAACCTACTGATCTAAAACAGCACTTTAAAAATCATGTCAAATTAATTTTTCAACCCATTTTAACCATTCTCATAATCCTAATATTATCCTAATATCATCACCAACAACTTAACTAACCCATAACACACTTGAATGATCATCCAAAATTTTACCCACTCAAAATTTCTAACATGAAATTCTCAAAAATCAGTTATAACAACACTAACAAAATACCCACTTAATAAAAATAGATCAAATCACCATGGATCATATGAAAAAATAGAAGTTAGTGCATGTGTATAAAATTTATACGAAAAGATGCACAATTAAATTTTCAAAGATGGTCTTTTGTTAGATTTCTTTGATTTAAGTTCAAAATCAAAAATCAAAAATCAAAAATCAAAAACAACTTTTTAACAAAATTTTGGCGTGATCATCTCTTGATCATCACCAACAACACATGCATAATCATAAACTTGACCTACCAACTCTTGAAAAATCAAACCTCATACATGTTGAAATTCTTTATACCAAAAGAAAGCCTTAATAATCTAAGATGTGGTCTTGTTTTAGTTTTCTCAAAATCAAGTTAAAAATTGAAGATCAAATGGTGTTGGTGGTGTGTGTAGCTCACGGTGGAGAAAGAATAAGAGAGATGGGAGGGTTAGATTTTTATTACACTTGTTTTCTATGTGTTTTTCAAAGTGGAAAAACATTTTATAGTGGGGTGGAGGAGTAGATTTTGTCAATTTGTGATAGTTTTGGTCCAAAATGAAATTAAATAGTTTACAAGGTTGAAAATGTAAATTGTCAAATTTGAAAATATTTACGAGGCTCGGGTTTCGTAAAAATACTGTTCAAAAGCTAAAACGCACTCAAAATATGATAATAATATGATCCCGATTCGACTTAGTACGAACTTAAAATAAAAACGTCAAATATATATACACCGAGACAACAAATAATAAACATAAAATCTCGGGCACCCGTCGATATCGTGGTCACTAATAATCCTCGCTATTAGTAAAAAGATAAAAATAAGCCCTCCAACGTCGGTTTTAAATAAAACCATCAACCGTCATATAATTCAACTCATCAAAAATTTCAAAATTATTCGTAAAATAATATTATATAATATTAAATAAATGACCTCGGGTTTGGGTTGTCACATCCTACCCTCCTAAAAGAGAGTGACGTCCCGGCGCTCGGCCCCTCTTATACTCACATTCCATACCTTCAGAACAAATGAGGACTCTTTTCCTTAAAGAAATCCTCATGCTTCCTTCATGGATTCAAATCCATTCCCAGAATTCTTGTATCTTCATAATATAATTCTCATTATGTTTCGCCTCATAAGAACTCTTCACAGTTCTTTTTATGAAAAACAACTTATCTTCAAGTTGAATTCTTTCCCTGTTGTTCCCAAACAAATTTCACCCTTCATTACGACACTATAAGCATAACCACGTTTCCCAACTTCAAACTCCATCAATTTCTTCGAATGCCAACATAACTCTTCGGATGACTCCTTGTTACTAATGAATGATCCTTAACCCATACAATCTTATCAATATTGCCAATATTACTTCTAGTTCAGTCATTCAATTCCACCTACATTTCTGCAATACACCGAAAACCTAACTTACGTCCATAACTCACGATCTTTAACCTTCACAATTTGAAGTACTTTATGTACCATCAATAGCACAGCCTCATTACTAGCATGATAATCATCATCATATAAAAATTCCAACAATTCCTATGTCAATCACACACGCACAAGTATACTGTTCGATGTTCGAATCGTCCTTTCACTCTGTCTATCATTCTCTATATAACACACAGTACTCAACTCAATTTTTACTCAAACCAAAATGTGTCGATTACTTGACTTGTGAGATTCCTTCATCACTAAGTCTCACTCTCTCAACTCAGGTATGTTAGGAGTGTTCAATATTCCACGTCTCACTTGACTTTACAACAAATTCCTTTCCACGAGTTTGGCAAAATGTCGAAACCACACACCTTGACATTTTTCTCAAATCAGACTACTAACTTAAAATTTCAATATCCTTTCTATCAAGTCCACACTTTTTGCAATTACCAAAACTCAATCCTTAGAAGATTTTTCCTTTTTCTTCCTGGTAAGTGCATCAGCTCCCACATTCGCCTTCCCCGGTTGGTAGTGAATCTCGTAGTCATAATCACTCTCAGTCATAACCATCAACATACTCAAATACTCAAAATATATAACTGGTAATCCTCTACTCATCTCCTTTATCATCCCAAGAAATTAATTATGGATCAACTTTTATGATCCTTATTTACTACACACTTGATTCCGTACAAGTAATATTTCTACAATCTCAAAGCAAACACCACAACTACATAACCCTTATAAGACGCATCACAGCAAACTACAAACTATAAATACTTCAGATCCTTCCAAAAATGACAACATCGGTGCAGAACACAACTTACCCTTCAGTGTTCAAAATACAGCTTCCCCATTTGATAAGGATCAGATCTCGAAATTTACAATTTAGATGTATAAGTGGGACTCACACATCCAGTTCTTCTTAGTCAGCTTTAATCAGTGGTTCAAAAATCAGTGAAAACCTTTCGATAAACCTCCGATTATTCCCAGCTTAGACCAAGGAATTAACAGATTTCCGTCGGCGTCGTTGGTACAGACCAATCCTTAATCGTTTCAATCTTGGCAAGATCCTCACGTATACCTTTGTTGTCAATCAACTGCCTTAGAAAACGCAAATATTTCAACCAACACTCACATATAGGGAACTTTACATACATTTTCTCTTTTTCAAACCATCCCAAAAATTATCCTCATATGTTACTCATGTTCCTCCTTTCCTCTAGGAATAAAATGGAATATCTTCAATAGATATAATGACTAACACATCCTAATACATCTCACACACCTGATTCACCAGGTTCATGAATACGGTAGACGCGTTCGTCCATTCCAAAAACATCACTTGAAACTTAAAGTACCCACATCAAGTACGCAACAACTATAGGGATATATTCCTTTCTAACTCTCAGTTAATGATAACCAGAACTCAAAGAGATCTTTGAGTACACACTGGATCCAGACGACTGGTCAAATAACTCAATCCTTGGCAGTGGATACCAATTTTTTACATTTAATTTGCTAAACTCACGATAGTTGATACACATCCGAAGCAATCCATCCTTCTTGACAAACGATACACACTATCATCACTGTAACGAAACTTAATCTAATACATCCCTTATCCATCACTTCTCACAGTTGACCGAATAACTCATTCTACTCTGACGGTGCCAAATGATAAGGCATACAAATACTTCTCAACAAAACGCAGAAGCACTACACAACGAAATGTAGGAGCACTACACCAATCGCTAACAACACTCAATCGAAACGAATCCCTCTTCACAAGACGGCAGCAACTCTACAAAACTTCAGGAAAAACTCAGAATACTCTCGAATCGTTAACAGATCTCCCAACTTCTCCTCAACTACCCGATCACTAATTACCTGAGCTAGGAATACATCACATCCTTTTTCCACATACTTCCTTGTTTCCAAACAAGACACACTTCCCAAATGGATAGTTCACTCATCACTTCTCACAATCAACACTCAGCTTCGCAGCAACATCTAAACCAACAGCTATCAATTTATGGTGAAGATTAGTCTAATCTCAAACATCAGCACTTCGCATCACTAACCAATTTATGCTCATAAACTTCATACAAAGATTCCAACTCTTTGATCCTCAAGTCGATACTAAACACCTACTTTCCTAAATTCAAGGAACACACTCTTAGTATGGAACTAATACTAGCAACCTTTCCATCGGTTAACTCCACGTCATAGTTAATTGTCAATCTTACTAATTCTCCATTGATAAAACAATTGAACCTTTACATTTCTACAGTTTCTACCTGATCTGAAACCAAACATCATACTGACATAAAGAATATCAAATAGGAATATACCATTTACAACATTCAGACCTTAAGGTTTGTAAGCATCACTCAAACGTAAACTGGAGCGGCAACATTCCTATCTTGTCAATTTCCTTTCCTTGGAAAATTCCCTTGCTTGTGTCCTTTCTCGCCACGGCTAAATGATATCACTACTCCAGGGGTATTAGTTCCAATGACTAATCCTCTTGTTCTGCACTTAACAGCTTTATGACTAGGTTGTCCTAACTCTAGTCTCAAATGTGGAAAATTACCTACATGGTATAAAGTACCGCAACACACTTACTATTTATCCTGTTATTTCCATACACAGTGGCAACACGAATCCCATCATTCCTTCCATGGTTTAAATATTGGTTTCGGTTCTGTCTTTAGTTATTGTTATTACTGTAATCCTTACAATTCTAACCCTGATTCTGGTTGGACTGAGCAGATTCCCACTTTCTCTTATTGTTTTCAACAATGCTATCTTTCCTATCTTGCACTTTCACGTCCATTAAATCAAACGCCATCTAAACAGCTTCATCAAAAGATTCAGGTTTTGAAGAAATAATCTCACTCTTGATATCACTAGACAATCCTCTAATGTACTGCTTCCTTGCCTTACAGACGTTCATAAAAGTATTAGGACATAGCAAATATAGCTTAGAAAATTTCCCATTAAGCAGTAATAACATCGTCCCTTAGCACTAATTATCTCAATTCGGGTTCCAACTGTCCTAGTTCCTACTCAGGATAAAACCTAGCAGTCAATAGTCCTTTCATCATGGTCCATGCTTTACTATTAGCCACAACCAATCCTGAAGTAGTCACTTGGTTGTTCCACCATCTTAGTGTACCATCCTGAAATATAGCAGCATCAAATTTCACCTTATTAGTTTTTGAACGCCCAATAATCTCAAAGCACTCTCTATCTTATCAATCCAACTATGCAATTCTAATGCACCACTAATACCACAAAACTGCGTAGAACCCCACTTTCAAAAACTAACATAAGTACATTCTCTCGAACTTGCAAAATAGCTGCAACACTATCATCTGGATCAACATCATTATCACTATTCTTAGCAGCATCATCATTATTCTCAACAGCATCAAATTTCACCTTAGCAGCATCAACTGCAGCACCATTATCTCCAGCACAACTAACTCCAGCATCTTGATTCCTTGCAGCACGATCAGCTTCATGTGCTCTAGCAGTAACTTGTTCGATCATGGTGTTAACAGTAGCAGTCGTTAGCTTTGGCGACATATTTCAAAACACTTAGTCACGTGGTTAACCACTAATGACAGAAATATGATTCCCCTACTCCTTCTTCCATTGTCACAGAAGAAAGAAACATGATAAGTATACATATCAAGATAAAAGAAGGAATTCTTTATCAGGACATCTCATGAATACTACATGCATAAACAACACAACTACAATGGTTCATCAACCAAAACTCAAAAGAGTTAATAAAGGCACATCATAGATCAAGAGGGTAATTTAGATTGCGTTAAGGATTCAACAGGATAGTGGCAATGTTTGTCACTACAATCATCTACCGAACAAACTTAAAAGATAATAAGTTCCATTACAATGCTACGACACAAGGTTTAAATAAGTTCGATCACAAAAAGAAAATAAGATACAAGGAAATCCATTACGCGATTAGTTCCTTAGACACCAGCTCCTCATCCTCCTTATCATTGCTGTCAGCTTCATCACACTCGTCTATTTCCCCTTTTCGCACTTTAAAGTCGAATTTCTAACATGATGGCAGCTTACTCTCAAAATCAAAATACTCAATCATACACGGCAGATTAATCGCCCGACAAATCTCAGTACGACTTTCAACACTCCTAAACTTCCAAACTCTACTTAAAATTGATCTCACATGAGGCTCTCCCTCACTCATCCCTTCAAAACTTACCTACTTCTCTTTAAATCTTTCAATTCAAACACACAAATTCATCACAATCAACCTAAGGCTAGCAATCTCATCCATCTTCCAAGTCCTAACAAACTCAATTCTCCACATACCAAATTTAACCTTTAAAACAACTTTTCTTTCACATTAACCTTCTAATCACACCAGTTTAAACCACATATCTATCCTACATCAGCTAATCAAACATCCTCATACCCGATTCAAGTCGCAAGAATTCAGTTGTAAAATCGTTCATCATATGGTCTACTGTCCTAGACCCTCGGGTGTATATAAGGTCATTATTTAAAATTATATACATATGCATTACATAAAGAAAATTACGATAACAAGTACTCAACGTACTTTCAACAACATCAATACATCTTCAAATATTATCATAGTATTTACTTAATAAATACTCTAAAAATCATTTCAGTTTTAAGGGATACATCTAATTATAAAACAATACAAAACAAATAATCTTACTAGAGCCTTGCGGAGAAGTTGCGTTGCTTTTGTAAAATATTTTCGACACCAAAGTTATAGTTTAGGACATTTTTCAAAATCGACCTAATTTTCTATAACTAAAAAGCTCTTATTACCAATCTTTAACACCCCCAAATTACATTGCGCAGCGGAAATACACATTTGGGTGCTAAATACAAACATCGTTATACAAGACACTTTGAAAAATCTCATCAGTATACATTTGAAATATAAAAGGAAATAATTTAACCATTGTCTAAAACTTTCAATCCCAAGTAAAACAATATTAGAAATATTAGAGTAACATTTAGGTCCCCCAAATATTTTTATCCAATCAACAAACAATTTACCAAAGTACATGACCGTACATTATTATTTTTATGACAAAAGGGAAAGAAATATGTTTTAGACCAATCACCACATAAGCAATCCGCAATCCTTCTCCAGCAAGCTCCGCAATTCATCAACTTCAATCACCTGAAATACATGCTTAAAATCATCAACACAACGGTTGAGCGAGTCTATAGGTTTTCCAAATCATCATTTGAACACAAGAGAAAAATCAATCAAGATCATTTAATAGAATTGCTACGTATACAATCTATTAATCAAGCATTCTGGCATATAGCAATAGCTATATAATTGTATTAAGCTCATGACACCGACCCCTTAACTTAGTCACCCACGCCTAAAGCCAACATGACTAGATGAATTCCAGTGCCCCTACTAGGGTATCAGTTGCAAGTATACCACATTCTCATTCTCGTAAAATTATCCTTCCCAGAGGTTACTCAGTGTAAAGCCCTGGTCTCGGATAGGGTCGTCAGCCCAATAGTACTATTATTAGAATAAGCGGCTATTCCCAACTTACAACATCAAGTCAGAAGATAGTTAACGGCTCATGAATTTAGAGACTTTTGCAACTTAGGTACTTATACAATTCAAGGCAACAACAGGCAACAATAGGCAACATTCGGGTCCAAACAATCAATCATGACTTGTGTTCATTTTACTTTCAAATAGCATGTATCCACCTCGTGGGGTTTAAAATTCAAGACAATTATAAAAGCGAGGCTATAGACTCACCTTGAGTAATAGCAGTAGCAAGACGATCTTCGACGATAGTTGATGCCCGATAAACACAAAAACCGCAACCTATCGAATAAGGCGCGTTCATCAATAATAAACTCGAGTAAAATCCAAACTTAGTAACATCAAACTCAAAATAATAAAATCACAACCAACCCAAAATGAAAACAATACAAGTGACCTATTACTTCATTCTATATGTTTACTTTATTAGTCAATCCCTTCGATAAAAATCTGCCGGTACATACCAAATGTACGAGCTCATTTACCCCACTTAAACACGTCAAATACTTATGATACTAATCAGAGATCTCACTTACTATATATAGAAAGACCTGTTAAAATCTCATCAAAAGATTTTACTTTTAAAGTTCCCTGCCTGACACATGTTTGAACTACAAAAACCGGACAGTTTTACGTCACCGACTCATACAACCATTTTGACCATTCTAAACAGTCCCGTTTACAAATTCGACACTTGACTTTAAAATAGAATCACAACCCTTAGTTTAGAACCAAAATTCAGAACTTGAACATTTTTACAACTCATTCTATAGTCCCCGAGATTCGATCCAAATATCGACAACAACTTCGGATTCTGTCGATACTCGTCTCCCGGTACACGAATAATCAAAACATCATAACTTCGCGCTCGTTTGGAGCTAGAAGCTCTACCTTATATCAAATCAAAGCTAAAAGAATTCTCTACAACCCTATGCTATTAGTTAAACCATTTTCAAACTGTAAGGTACCCAAAATTGGGATTGAACCTACTGATCTAAAACACCACTTTAAAAATCATGTCAAATCAATTTTTCAACCCATTTTAACCATTCTCACACTCCTAATATTATCCTAATATCATCACCAACAACTTAACTAACCCATAACACACTTGAATGATCATCCAAAATTTTACCCACTCAAAATTTCCAACATGCACTCAAAAATCAATTATAACAACACTAACAACATACCCACTTAATAAAAATAGATCAAATCACCATGGATCATATGAAAAAAATAAAAGTTGGTGCATGTGTATAAAATTTATACCAAAAGATGCACAATTAAATTTCCAAAGATGGTCTTTTGTTAGATTTCTTTGATTCAAGTTCAAAATCAAAAATCAAAAATCAAAAACAACTTTTTAACAAAATTTTGGCGTGATCATCTCTTGATCAACACCAACAACTCATGCATAATCATAAACTTAACCTACCAACTCTTGAAAAATCAAACCTCATGCATGTTGAAGATTTTTATACCAAAAGAAAGCCCTTGAAAATTTAAGATGTGGTCTTGTATTAGTTTTCTCAAAATCAAGCTAAAAATTGAAGATCAAATGGTGTTGGTGGTGTGTGTAGCTCACAGTGGAGAAAGAACAAGAGAGAGGGGAGGGTTAAATTTTTATTACACTTGTCTTCTATGTGTTTTTCTAAGTGGAAAAACCTTTTATAGTGGGGTGGAGGGGTAGATTTTTCCAATTTGTGATAGTTTTGGTCCAAAATGCAATTAAATAGTTTACAAGGTTGAAAATGTAAATTGTCAATTTTGAAAATATTTACGAGGCTCGGGTTTCGTAAAAATACTTTTCAAAAGTTAAAACGCAGTCAAAATATGATAATAATATGATCCCGATTCGACTTAGTACGAACTTAAAATAAAAACGTCAAAAATATAAACATCGAGACAACAAATATTAAAACATAAAATCTCGGGCATCCGTCGATATCATGGTCACTAATAATCCTCGCTATTAGTAAAAAGATAAAAATAAGACCTCCAACGTCAGTTTTAAATAAAACCATCAACCGTCATATCATTCAACTCATCAAAAACTTCAAAATTATTCGTAAAATAATATTATATAATATTAAATAAATGACCTCGGGTTTGGGTTGTCATAGTATATGTTGGCCAAAACAAGTGCTGATGCACACAAATATGAAGCATCTCATTCCAGGCGAATAATGCCTTTCCCACCATGCATTCATTGTGGTATGGGCAATCATCACTCAGATGACTGCCACTATTACTTTGTTTGCAATATTTGTGGAAGTTATGACCATGACTCTCATGGACATAATCGTATCATCTCACTCACTGGAGGTATTAACCAAGAAATCCAAACTCTATTACCAAATGTTGTGAGACTTGTGGAAGCGATGTCCACACTACATCTGATCACAACCATATACAGTGGTTCAGAAGAGGTGAAGCTCTTCAGGCTAAGAAAGCTAAAGCTATTCAGACCTCTTCTTCTTCTGAGCAATCACACATACCCTCAACAAGAGGACCCTTAAGATCTAGAACACCTTCTAGATCTAAATCCCCCACCCAACAAAGGTGGGTTTCAAAACAAAACTGACCATTTCCTTAACTTGTGCAGTGTGATCTCAGGAAGCCTATTTGGTACCTAGATAGTGGCTGCTCAAGGCATATGACTGGCACCAAAACTTATCTGCACAAGTATAAGGAGGAACACGGTCATAAAGTTGTTTTTGGTGATAACTCATCAGCTACTACTGAAGGATTTGGTTCAGTAAAATGCAATGGTATAGTTTTCTCAAGGGTAGCATATGTAAATAGATTGAAGCACAACCTCATCAGCATAAGTCAACTTTGTGATGCAAAGTATCTTGTGATGTTTGATGACAAAAAAGGTACAATCTTCAAATCCAATCATGAAATTGTGATGATTGCTCCAAGAGTCAAAAATGTTAATGTCATGAACATGAACTCTACTCAGGAGACATGCTTCTTTGCTAAAGCTTCCAATATTACAAATTGGCTTTGGCATAAGAGGCTCTTACATCTCAATTTCAAAAAAATAACTCTGCTGGCAAAATAAAATCTTGTTATTGGTCTTCCCTCACTTGTCTACTCCAAGGACAAACCGTGCTCAGCATGTAAAAAAGGGAAGCACCATAGGGCCAGTTTCAAAACAAAGCAAACTTTCTCAATCAAAGAAAGTCTTCATTTGCTTCACATGGACTTATTTGGCCCAGTATCACCTAGGGCCATTTGTCATGAAAAATATACACTTGTCATTGTTGATGAGTAATCAAGGTACACCTGGGTATATTTTCTGACAAAGAAAAGCCATGCACCAGATGTCATTATGTCATTCATCAAAAGAGTTGAAATACAAAATGACACTCATGTCAAACAACTAAGAACTGACAATGGCACTGAATTCAAAAATCACTCACTAATCAAATTATGTGATGACAAAGGAATTTCCCAAAATTTCTCATCTCCTTACACACCTGAACAAAATGGTGTGGCTGAAAGAAGGAACGGAACTTTGATTGAAGCAGCAAGAACAATGCTTGTTGGATCTGCTCTCTCTAAGCACTTTTGGACTGATGTTGTAGCTACTACTTGCTACACTCAAAATAGATCCATTATTTTGTAGAGACACATGAAGACTCCCTATGAAGTCTTCAGGGGGAGAATTCCAAACATTTCATTCTTACATGTGTTTGGGTGTCCAGTATTCATTCACAATCACAAAGATCACCTTGGAAAGTTTGATGAAAAATCTGATGATGGTTATTTTCTTGGATACTCCCTAGTATCTAAAGCATACAGAGTCTTCAACACAAGAAGACAATGTATTGAAGAAACCTATCACATCACATTCAATGAAAGTTCTGAAGCTCTCACTTTTACAAATCCTCAGATGATGAACTTAATATACATGAATCTCAAAATTATCCATCTGATGAATTTAATCATTATGAGCCTTCTCAAAGATATCAAACGAGCAATTTAGTCCCTCATATTGATCCATTTGAAGATATGACAAGTCCTACAAAAGGAAATCCTTCAGTATCACATACCGATGGCTGTCAATCAAATAATAATCAATCTCAAAATGATCAAAATGATCAACAAGGAAACACAAATGACCAAAATGGTCAGTCTCAAAACAATCAGCATGCTGAAACACATGATCAAATGATCAATCATATGCAGCTGCTGAAGAACAATCTGAGCCCCTTGCTCAAAGCACTCCTATCATCGCTAGGGAATTAGGTCTTGGATATGCTTCTTCTGACCAAGAAGGAAGTCCTCCAATAATTGAACCCTTGTCCACTGAATATCCTTTAGTAGACACTAGAGACATTCCAAGTGCAAGTCCATGTCATGGACTTCCAAGTTCTAACTCTAATCATGATACCAGTACCTATTCTCCAGCTCCACAAAAATCTTGGACTCAAAATAGTCACATACAGATGGTGAACATAATAGGTAATCCTGGTGAAGGTAGAGTCACTAGATCTATGGCAAAGAAACTAAGTACTGCTTCATCTGGAGAATGTCTTTATGCAAATTTTCTCTCAGAAATTGAACCTATAAAGGTTTCTGAAGCACTCACACACCCTGGATGGGTGGATGCCATGCAAGAGGAACTCAATCAATTTGAAAGAAACAAAGTCTAGAAATTGGTTCCTCTTCCATATGTTAAATCAACCACTGGCACTAAATGAGTTTACAAGATCAAAAGAGATGAAACCAATGTAGTGACCAAAGATAAAGCTAGGCTGGTGGCCCAAGGATTCAATCAAGAGCCTGGTGTTGATTTTGATCAAACCTTTGCTCCAGTTGCATGTATGGAAGCCATACGAATCTTCCTTGCATATGCCACTTACATGAACTTCATAATCTACCAAATGGATGTCAAAGTGCATTCCTAAATGGTGACCTAAAAGAAGAAGTTTATGTTACCCAACCTCCTGGCTTTGAGAGTAGTAAATACCCAAATCATGTATACAAGCTTTACAAAGCTTTGTATGGACTGAAGCAAGCTCTAAGAGCATGGTATGAAACTATCTCAACTTTTCTCATTGAATAAAAATTTGTCAGAGGAAAAATAGATAGCACCATGTTTATCTATAAATCTAAAACTGGCACCATTCTGGTACAAATTTATGTGGATGACATAATCTTTGGTTCTACAATCTTGAAACTTTGCAAACAATTTGCCAAGCTTATGACCAGCAAGTTTGAGATGAGTATGATGGGAGAACTCACATACTTCCTTGGTCTTCAGATTAAACAATCTGACCAAGGAATCTCCATCAATCAAGAAAAATATGTCAAGGATCTGCTGAAGAAGTATGCTATCAATTGTGCTTTAGTGAAGACTCCAATGGTACCCCCTAACAACTTAGGACCTGATCTCACTGGACAATAAGTCAATGAGACTCAGTATAGAGGTATGATTGGGTCACTCATGTACTTAACTGCAAGCAGACCTGACATTCAATTCTCTACATGCCTTTGTGAAAGATACCAAGCAGATCCAAAGGAATCACACCTTACTGCTGTTAAGAGAATCTTTAGATACCTAAAAGGTACACCAAGTATAGGTCTTTGGTACCCCAAATCCTCAGGTTTTGATCTAAAGGAGTACTCAGATTCTGACTATGCTGGTTGCAATTTAGACAGAAAAAGCACTTCTGGTGCCTGCCAATTGCTAGGTGGCAAACTTGTGTGTTAGAGTGCTAAAAAGCAACAAACAATTGCCATGTCTTTAGCAGAAGCTGAATATGTGGTAGCTGCTGGATATTGTGCCAATGTTCTTTGTAGAAAAGCCAACTGGCTGATTATGACATAGAATATGAAAAGGTACCAATCTTTTGTGATAACACTAGTGCTATTGAAATATCCAATAATCCAGTCCTCCACTCAAGAACAAAACACATTGATATCAGATATCACTTTATCAGAGATCACATCGTGAAAGGGGACATTGAATTACATTTCATCCCCACTCAATACCAATTGGCTGATATCTTCACCAAACCATTGGATGAACCAACTTTCAAAAGATTGATAATGGAGATTGGTATGCTGAACGTTGATGATACAAAACCTGAACCTTCAGCATTCACTAAAGAAGCCTGAAGGTTCAACATTTCATAAAAGAATTTGTTTAATGTTAAGTAGCATTGTCTGAGTAAAGGAGTGTGCAATGTCATGTGTCTATTTCACTTTATGTGATTGTGTATATGATGTTTTGTCGCATTATCTGATTCACTGAAGCTGAACAAATAAATTACCAGTCATCAAAAGATTCCTTCAGCAATGCTGAACAAAATTTTAATACAAATGAGTAGCTAGGCCTTAGTAGAGGAGCGTGCAATGTCATATGTCTTGTTCACTTATGTGAACATGTATATGAGGTTTTGTCGCCTCATCTGACGTACTGAAGCTTACAAGTATAGCCATCAGCTTCAGCAAATCTGAGCAACAGTTTTTAAAACAAATCAATCATGTGACTCAATGGAGTAAATGGCATTAAATTTATTGAGAATAAATACAAAACATTCTTTCAAAAGGTGTCAATTGTTTATTTAAGAAATATAAAGAGTCTATATCACAGTCAACAACTTTCTAACACAATGAGGCGTTTCACTGTTCAAAGCAACCGAAAATCATCACCTTTTTCAGAACATTAATGAGAGAGTTTTGCCATTTATTCAAAAGGAACCCTAAAAGTTTCATTCTCTTTTCAAATATTTTACAAGATTTGACAACTCAGTTTAAAAAGGTGTTTACATATATCTTTTGAAGAATGATGATTCATATCATTTGCAAAAAACTTTTAAAAAACACACACACACACAACTCTCTCTTTTTTTTTCAAAAAACACACAACAAACATTAATGGCTGCTGAATCTTCTTCACAACCACAAGAGACTAAGATCACCCTCAATCCTACCATCCATGTAAACTATCCCATCGAGGACATATTCTTTAAACCCAACAACATTTCCTTGATCAAACCAGAAACACTAACATCTGAACCAGGAAAACAAGTACTAAACTTTTTATCCAAATGTGTGCTTCGTGATGCCTTGTTCAAGGATCCAGGGGTTATGTTTGAAAATGTGTTAAAAGAGTTTTGGTTCACATCACAAGGGTCAACAAACAAGAAATTTATTGAGTTTGTGTCTACTACCTTGGGTATTCATGGGAAAATAAATTTAAAGATGTTTAGAAGGGTCTTAGGGTTAAACTATTTGGAGGATTCTAGCAAATATGAGGCTGTTCCTAATGATCTCTCTGTTGTCAAAACATTTTTTAGAGAAATTAGATACACTAAAGAGATTGGTGATAAATAAGGGTTGAAGAGAAGCTGTTTACCACCTAAGTGGAAATTTTTGATGACCATCTTAATTAAGTGTCTGGGTGGGAAACTGGTGGGCTTGAACAAATAAACCAAAAGGATGCCCTGATTTCGTATTGTCTGGCAAAGGGCATAAAAGCTGATTTTGGAAAACTAATCTTTGAAGATCTCTATGGAAAAATGGAGAAGAAAACTAGGGAGAAGAATATGGTCTACACCAGATTTTTATCCCTCATTTTTGCTGACCAATTTGGTGAAGAGTACTCTAAAAATGAAGGAGTTAAACTTGTTTTCCCAGTTTTTGATACCAATCGCTGGAACATTCCTGTCAGCACAACTGAACCTCCTTTCACACAGCCCATGCTGGACATTTGCTCAGCAAATGCTCCAATAGTGTTTAAAGCTCCAAAAGACACTCCTCCAACTGGAGAAGGGGATCTAACAGGCACAAAGTCTGGAGCTTCTTCTAGACCACGTCGAAAGAGCACATCTGTGAATACTCTTAAGTGTAAACATGCGTCTAAGAAAAGGAGGCACCCCACAGAATCTTCATCAAAGAAGCATTATGATGATCCCAAAGGCCAAGCTTTGAAGAAACATAAGTCCTCGGCCAAGGACCAGAACCCAAACCAGCCACCACCACCAGTCTCTGCTGAAGGTGGTATGCATCAAGAGGCCCTGAAGGCAACCCATCTCTCAACTTCTTTAGGAGAGAAGGGTGAAGATAGAGCGCACCCTCAACTCTATAGAGTGGAGTCAACATCGGTAAGCAATTTAAATCTGAATGCATCTAAAATTTCATTACCGATCTCTATCATTTGTCACTCTGAGTCTGCATCAGGGAATGATGTGTCAGCAAATCCAACAGGTGATGCTGACCCTGGCCTATCTGTTTCTAATGATGTAGTTACCCCACAACAGGGTTCTACTGAAGGAACCACAAACATTATCATTGATCTCAACTCATTAGGGACTCTTTCTCAGGATCCATCAGGTAAAACCAACCCTGGTGGTGAACGACTTGAAACTGACCAGCACGCTGAAGGTGGCGATCAGCAGACAATGAAGGAAGTGCCTCTCTCCACTGGCGCCAACGGGGGACACTTGCCTACATTTATATTTAGCATGTCTGCTGATGACTGGAGAAGAAGTTGGGAGTAAGTGAAAGAGATCCAGTAAACTTAGATGATAGTAAATCTGAAGATGATATTGCTGATCAAACTCCCAAGCCTCCTTCCCCCAGAACCGTCAAGGTAAATGAACTAACAAATCAAGTGTTGGTTCTACAATCACAGGTGACTAAGCTCAAGGAAGAAAAGACTCTTGCTAATGTTGAACTCGTTACTCTTAAAGCAAGGCCAGTTCCTCCCACTGCTGAACAACTCAGAGATGCAATTCTCACAACAATGAAGCCATTGGTGATAGATGTGGCCACTACCACTTCTATCAAGAAGGAAATCACCTCCCTCATGGACTCCATTAATGCTACATCATTTGAGCTCCCTGCTGAATACAAACTGATTCCTAATCAGCTTAATGAGTTATGCGATTCAGTTTCAAAGATCAAGGATAGGATGGGTCTTGCTAATGTTCCGGCATTATTGACCAAGGTATCATCCACCTTAGACTCTATATGTGCATGGTTGCCTGCTGGGGGTTCATCAGAAGTTGCACGGTGATAACTTGGTTTCACTTAGTTAAAAAGTTCTTTGTCGTATGTCTAATCGAATTGATTACTGGTTTTAAGTGTGACTTAATTGTTTTTTGTTAAGAAAAATAGTTGTCGTTGTTGAAAAATAAAATGCAAAACTTTAAAGTAAATGACGGTAAAATCAATCTAAATCTAATTTAAAATAAATGACAAGAACTTAAAGCAAGACGAGAATTAAAAGGGTACTTAATGTAAATAACGCAAACTTAAAACTATCTAAGGCAAACTTAAAACACAATTAAAACTTAAACTAAGGCAAGGCTAAAAATAAATCTAAGGCAAGTAAACTTAAAGTGCGACTAAGTAAAAAGGCGGGAAAAGTAAAGCTTAAAAATTAAAACTTATAAACTGAAACTAAAAAGAACCTGAAAACAGCTCATTCGGAATATTGCCCTGGTTCGGAATACTTGATGTTCCGAATGAACTCCTTGATTCGGAATATATTCCGAATGAACCACCTCCTGATTCAGAACTTTGAATCTTCCGAATGAAGTCCTTGATCCGGAATGTTAGATGTTCCGAATGAATCACCTTTATTCGGAATATTAAATGTTCCGGATGAACAAACTTTGGTTCGGAATGTTCCGGATGAACTCCCTTGACTAGGAATATTCTGCTGATCCGGAATAAACCCTCAAACCTTGATTCGGAATGCAAGTTGGTTCCGAATGAACTCCTTCACTCGGAATAATAAATTATTCCGAATTAACACCACTGATCCTGAATGTTTGGCTTGATCCGGAATAAAAGCTTTATCCAGAATATGTCACCTATCCTGAATATTTGCTTTGTTCGGAACAATCACAACACCACCTTGATTCGGAACAAATGCTTGATTCGGAATACCTGGGCAAACACAGTAACAACGAAGAACAAGGAGAACAGAAAGTAATACGGATCTGAACAAAATTAATCAAAATCAAACAAAAGATTAAATCAAACTAACCAAATAACATCTACTAATCATAAACTAACAATCCAAAACAATCAAACTAACAATAATAATCAAAATAATCAAAACCCACTTTAATCAAATCAATAACACATCAAGAACATAAACATGAACAATAAAGCATAAAGATTAAGATCAAATAAGAAAGGAAGATAGAAGATTGACAATAAAAGTAAAGATTGACAATAATTAAAAGGAAAATTACTTGAAATTAAATGTATTTAAGGTGCAAGACAATTAATTAAATGACATGTAATTAAAGAACAAGTAACTAAAGGGTGGAAGACTAATTGTCACACTTAGCCAACAAAATGAAATGTAAATTCTAATGGCCTATTTATAGGAGGATTAGGGAGGTGCTTAGGAAGCTTCCTCCTCTCTTTCTTCTTTCTTTAATTGTATCATTAAGTCCTTAATCTTCTTAATTCTTTGACTTTAATGACTTTGTCTCAGGATCTCTTTAAACTCGTCTTGTAATTCTTCAATAAATTAGACTTGAGTTCTTCGGCTTTAAGTTAACTTCCGTCTTTTGACTTTTTCTTCCATAAATCTTCATAATTGATCTTGGACTTCCGTTCTTTTTGCACTCTTGATTTCTTGACTTCGTCTTTTGTCTTTTTCTTTGATAAAAGCCCGTGAATGTCGTGTTTTCTTCCCTTTTAACATTTTGAACCTAAAATCACAACAAAAACACAAACCACACATAATTCCGACATTTACGACATAAAATACACGTTTTGGCTTGGTTATTATTGTAGTTAAGTGGTAAAAAGGATGGATGTTTACACACCTATCAAATCCCCTACACTTGACCATTGTAATGTCCTCATGCAATGCATTAGTTACAAAGCACGATTACACTTTTCATCATAATCAATCCACATTGGCCTTTAAAGAGATAGAAAATAACAAAACAAGTAAAGGAATAAAAAACATACCTTAGGTTTTTGGAAATGTCATGAATGATCATTATCCTCAATTTTTCACGTTCTCCATACCAAGCTTAAAAACGAGATCATTGTTATTTTAAGTTAGCAAACTAACACGAACTCATGTGGGCCAATTATTCACTTAGACTCCCTTATTCCTAGGTGTATCTCTTATATTTTATTATTGTCTTGAATGATCACGAGGATGCATTGTTTGACTTATTTCGATAGTTATTAAAGTAGAAAACAAAGTGGGACGATTTAATCAATAGTTAGCTAAAGGATAAAATCTTTTAAAACTGCTTCTCGGGACCTCATAAAGTTCATATCTTGGCATAAATCGCTTCGCGATTTGAGACCTTTCTCGGACCGATATTTGGCAGCGACTTCATACTTCAAATCTTGAGAGAAGTTCATGAAATAATGGTCTTCTCTTCATAATAGGAATTTCTTCACTTGAAGTTTTGAGAGATTCTTAATCTTTGGACCACGACTTCTTCATTTTTCTCCAATCTTTATTTTGGACTTTGATATACAACGATCCGCCTCCTTTTTGGACTTGGATCTATTTATCCTCATACCTTGTTAGGGCCTTTTTGGATAGACTTCTCCATGATCTTTTGGGGAGTATTTGCTTTTCGTCGTGTGTCTCGATCCTTCATATTGATTTTTGATAAATGATTTTTCACATCACTTGGGATCTTTAGCAACAAAATATAGCCCTCATGCCTTGTTAGGGCCTTTTCGGACTCGCCAATCATCGCATCCCGCTTCAATAAGTTATGCCTTGGCTATGAAATCTAATCCATACCGAGCAACTTTTAAACGATCTTGGGCTAGAAGCTAAGTAACTTTTCAAATCGTACAACCTTATTTATTGCAGATAAATTTATTAGCAAGCGATGGGAGAATAGGCTTATAATTAACTCATATAAATTCACGAAAGAATACCAAACTTATAATAGACTCTATCATCTCTCGTTCTCCACAGTTTAAAATCTCAAGGAATGAGACTCGTGGATGCTTAGCCTATTAAATCAAAGTTTTGGGTTTTCGAGTCGCCTATAGGATCTTGCAAACTCTTAGACTTTTTCAAGTTTAGAAATCGCATTTTAAAGTCCCCTTGATAAACGACTCTCTAGGATAAATTATAGGAACTTGCGAAAAGTTCTTGTTCTTAACTCGTGAGAGTTAAGACTTTCGTGTTTTATAGCTCCCTATATAAAAGCCTAGCAAAACTTGACTTAAACACGTTAAGGATACTAGCTAGAGTAAACTTAGATAAGTAAACTCGGGTTGGGACAAAAGATTCACAACGTTTGAAAATTAAAACCACTTTATTAAAATTTATTCTAGCAAAGAAAGAAATTAACTATACAAAGGGAAAAACTAATAGGCCCAAATAGATCAAAATTTTTGAAAAATGTCGAAAAATTGATTTTCCGGTTAAAATGAGGACAAATACAAGGAAAAGGCCACTTAACTTCGATAGAAGTCCCCCCTACACTTAATATAAACATTATCCTCAATGTTTAAGCATGTGGAAGTAAACTCCCCTACACTTAGGACATTGTGCACGTTGTTTAAATCTTGCTAAGGAAGAGACAACTAACGAGATTCCTATTTTAATATTGAGAAATATAAAATAGTGAATCGAAAAGAGTTTAGGATATAACCGGGAAGACGGAAACACGGAATCACGGGTCGTCAAAAATCATCAAGAGTGGATCATTGAGCGCTCGAATCCCTGAATATGAGAAGAGAGGAAATAGCAAACACCAACGGGTCTCCCCTACACTTAGGATAAAGATAGCTAAAAGATAGATACTTGGGTTGCCTCCCAAGAAGCGCTTGATTTTTGTTCACCGAGTTGTGAGCCTGACTCGACCTTGATTATCATAGGAAGAAGCATGAAAAACATCCACCGGGATCAAATACATAGTTTTCATCCATCAAATAACACAAGCTTAAGGCGAAAAAGGCAAGCCAAAGAAGAATAGGCAAGGTTCCCTTAAGCAAAGATGGAGCACGGTGGTAGCAAGGGTGAAGAGGTGCAAGTGTATCTCTAGTAGTTCCAAAGATTTTTCCTTTTATTTCATCAGACGGATACTGAGATGGTTGAAGAATATCGATACCGGGGTCGAACACCTTTTCCTTTAGGGGAAAATAGCACTCAGGCTCAGCAGAATTTGAAGATGATCCGCGAAGAAAATGCACAACCTCGTCCTCAAAAGGTGGACAAAGAGGTGTTAAATCATACGTGTTGCAGATGTTGGTGTCGTTCGGTTGCTTCTCCTTTGAAAGAATTTTCTTTAAATCCGTAGAAGGATTAAGACCATAATTATCAAAGTCTAAAGGAGGAGCATCACTCTCATGAGGGAAGTAAGTATTGAGAAAAGTAGAAAAGTCTTCCTCAAATGAAGAGTCATCCAAAGTAGGATTAAGCATGGATGGCGGAGGATCTTCATCATGTGAAGAATCACTCGAAAGAGTATCGGCCTCATCAAAATCATCATAAGTGGGCATGTCGGGATACTCAGAAGTAAAGTCATCATAATCATCTCCATCGAAGCTAGAATCATCATCATAAGCATCAAAGATCGGTGGAGAATCATATATGGGTGAAGGTTCCAAACTAGAGAGAGAATCATCCACTTCATATTGAAAAAGTGGATTATCAATGCACGAATCGAATAGAAGATTTTTGTAGATGACAAAATCATCGAGCACATTAATCATATTCGCGGATTCTCTTCCAAAGGATTTGCTTGTAAGCTTCCCCATTTCAAAAACTTGTGCATCATCCCCGACTCTTAAGATGAGCTCACATTTATCCACATCAATTAAAGCTCTACCGGTTCTCAAAAATGGGCGCCCAAGTATTAACGAAATACGAGGGTCCATTGCATAATCAACAACGACGAAGTCGACCGGAAAAGTAAATGTGCCAACTTTAATGAACACATCTTCGGCAATACCAATGGGGTAAGCGAGAGTGCGATTGGCAAGCTCAAGAGTCATTTTGGTGGGTGTAAGGTCGGGCAATGATAACTTTTTCCAAACACTTAACGGCATCAAATTAATACTTGCCCCAAGATCGACTAAGGCAGTAAATTTGTCGGTTTGGTTAAAAGTATAAGGAAGCACAAAACGACCGGGATCTCCAAGTTTCTCCAGAAGTTCTTTAAGAAGGACAGCAGAACAATTTTCATTTAATCGAGTATTAACAAACTCGGCCATCTTCTCCTTCTTATTAAGCAATTCCTTAAACATCTTGACAAATTGTGGCATTTGGGCAAGAGCTTCAACAAGGGTAAAGGTGATTTTCATGCCGGCAATCTTTTCCAAAAAGTTAGCGACTTGAAGTTCATTCTTAGTCAAAATTCTAGCCTTGTTGAGTCGAGAAGGGTAAGGAATGTTGGGGTTGGGTGGTGGAGGTGTAGAAGGTGAAGGTTGAGATGTTAAAGGGTTCTTCTTGGGTACATCGTCATGACGAGGCGGAGACGGTAATGGTGTACTAATACTAGGTGTGGGAGGAGTAGGGATAAATGGTAGTGGAGGAGGTGTAGATGATGGGGGCGGGATAGGTGGTCCTATTAAAGTAACTCCACTACGGGTAGTAATAGCAATCACATTCGCTCGCGGATTGGTGACGGTGTTTGAAGGTAGAGAACTTGAAGTAGAGGGTTGAGTGGTGGGCAAGAAACTAGCCAGCATATTCTTTAAATCATTCGTTTGATTGCTGAAGAAGGATTGTATATTATCTCGAAGCTCGGATCTAATGTCATTCCCTTGCTTAGTGATATCCCCTTTCAAATTGATAATTTGGCTCTACAATTCTTAACTTGCTCACCTTGGGTTCTCATTAAGGCTTCAACATCTTGATTGATGGGTGGGGCTTGTTGAGCGGGTGGGTGATAAGGATTAGAAGCTCTAGGTGGGATTTGGTTGCTTCTATTGTAGTTGTTGTTGGTGTTTTGGTTTTGAGGAGAAAAACCGGGTGAAAGGTAGTTGTTGGATCGGTAACTCAGCAAATTTCTATCCCCTTGAGGTCGGGCTTGGTAATTTTCCGGTGAATAATTACCATAAGCCTCATACACGTTTTCCTGATTTCCTTGAGTAGAAGGAAAATTAGTGTATGAGTGAGGACCACCGCATGTCTCACAATGATTGGCTACTGCCTTAACTTGTTGTTGGTTTGTAGCGAGAAGCAAGATATTTTTGTTCATTTCTGCCATCATGCGGGTGAATTCGGTCATGTCGGGGTTTGCTAAAGTAGAAGAAACATTGACTCTCGGGTTGTTCCTTGAAGAAGCGGAGGAATCCCATTTTTTGTGATGAGTAGTCATGTTCTTAATAAGTTCTCTACACTCCTCGGGTCTCCTTTTCATAAATGTGCCACCGGTGGCTGCATTAATCGTATAACGATCACGAAAAGTCAATCCGTTGTAGAAAGTATCAATTAAGGTCACAGGGAGCATGTTGTGGTTTGGACAACGATCGATCAAAACATTATATCTTTCCCAAGCATCAAAGAGAGATTCATCGGGTTCTTGCTTGAAACCGCTGATTTGATTGCGAAGGCTCGTGACCATGGATGGCGGAAAGTAGCGCGATAAAAAGCGTTGATTCATGTCATCCCAAGTATGAATGAAATTCTTCGGGAGACGATCAAACCATTTCTCGGCGTGGTGTGATAAAGTATGTGGAAAGAGTTGAAGGCGAAGAACATCCATAGTAGCACCGGGCAACTTCATGCTTTGGGTAATAGTAATGAATTTGTCGAGGTGTTTGTTGGCATCATCATCAGGCATTCCGCGGAATGGATTAGTTTGCACTTGCTGAATCATATGGTGCTTCAACGAAAACTCCGGAGCCGTGATTTCCATCGGTGCAATCGGTCCTCATCGTCCAAACATGGTAGGTTGACAAAGCTCCTCCATTGTCCGAAGATCGGGCTGTGGAAGAACATTGTTGTAGTTATTATTGAGGTGCGGTGGATTATTGTTGTTGTTCACACCTGCCATACCTAAATCTTCAGGAGTCTCGGGCTCTTGATAAGTAGAAGATCTAGTACGCATACACCTACAAAGGCAAAAGAAAATATACCAAACACAAAGAGAATATATATACACTATAAAGAAAATAAAATCTTTTTGTATTATTGACAATTTTTAATTTTTATGGATTTTTAACAATTTTTTAATTTTTATGATTTTTTGAAATTTTTGTACACGAAAAATAACGCTCACGAATGAACGGATCCCAAAAAGCAACGCGTCTCTCAAAGAAAACCGTTAATCTTCACGAAAAGAGCCGGCAGCGGCGCCATTTGATAACTTGGTTTTACTTAGTTAAAAAGTTCTTTGTCGTATGTCTAATCGAATTGATTACTGGTTTTAAGTGTGACTCAATTGTTTTTGCTTAAGAAAAATAGTTGTCGTTGTTGAAAAAGAAAATGCAAAACTTTAAAGTAAATGACGGTAAAATAAATCTAAATCTAATTTAAAATAAATGACAAGAATTTAAAGCAAGACGAGAATTAAAAGGGCACTTAAAGGAAATAACGCAAACTTAAAACTATCTAAGGCAAACTTAAAACGCAATTAAAACTTAAACTAAGGCAAGGCTAAAAATAAATCTAAGGCAAGTAAACTTAAAGTGCGACTAAGTAAAAAGGCGGGAAAAGTAAAGTTTAAAAATTAAAACTTAAAAATTGAAACTAAAAAGAACCTGAAAACAGCTCATTCGGAATATTGCCCTGGTTCGGAATACTTGATGTTCCGAATGAACTCCTTGATTCGGAATATATTCCGAATGAACCACCTCTTGATTCGGAACTTTGATTCTTCCGAATGAAGTCCTTGATCCGGAATGTTAGATGTTCCGAATGAATCACCTTTATTCGGAATATTAAATGTTCCGGATGAACAAACTTTGGTTCGGAATGTTCCGGATGAACTCCCTTAACTCGGAATATTCTGCTGATCCGGAATAAAACGTCAAACCTTGATTCAGAATGCAAGGTTGTTCTGAATGAACTCCTTCACCCGGAATAATAAATTATTCCGAATTAACACCACTGATCCGGAATGTTTGGCTTGATCCGGAATAAAAGCTTTATCCGGAATATGTCACCTATCCTGAATATTTGCTTTGTTCGGAACAATCACAACACCACCTTGATTCGGAACAAATGCTTGATTCGGAATACCTGGGCAAACACAGTAACAACGAAGAACAAGGAGAACAGAAAGTAATACGGATCTGAACAAACTTAATCAAAATCAAACAAAAGATTAAATCAAACTAACCAAATAACATCTACTAATCATAAACTAACAATCCAAAACAATCAAACTAACAATAATAATCAAAATAATCAAAACACACTTTAATCAAATCAATAAAACATCAAGAACATAAACATGAACAATAAAGCATAAAGATTAAGATCAAACAAGAAAGGAAGATAGAAGATTGATAATAAAAGTAAAGACTGACAATAATTAAAAGGAAATTTACTTGAAATTAAATGTATTTAAGGTGCAAGACAATTAATTAAATGACATGTAATTAAAGAACAAGAAATTAAAGGGTGGAAGACTAATTGTCACACTTTGCCAACAAAATGAAATGTAAATTCTAATGGCCTATTTATAGGAGGATTAGGGAGGTGCTTAGGAAGCTTCCTCCCCTCTTTCTTCTTTCTTTAATTGCATCATTAAGTCCTTAATCCTCTTAATTCTTTTACTTTAATGACTTTGTCTCGGGATTTCTTTAAACTCGTCTTATAATTCTTCAATAAATTAGACTTGAGTTCTTTGGCTTTAAGTTAACTTCCGTCTTTTGACTTTTTCTTTGATAAATCTTCAGAATTGGTCTTGGACTTCCGTTCTTTTTGCACTCTTGATTTCTTGACTTCTTCTTTTGTCTTTTTCTTTGATAAAAGCCCGTGAATGCCGTGTTTTCTTCCCTTTTAACATTTTGAACCTAAAATCACAACAAAAACACAAACCACGCATAATTCCGACATTTACGACATAAAATACACGTTTTGGCTTGGTTATTATTGTAGTTAAGTGGTAAAAAGGATGGGTGTTTACACACCTATCAAATCCCCTACACTTGACCATTGCAATGTCCTCATGCAATGCATTAGTTACAAAGCACGATTACACTTTTCATCATAATCAATCCACATTGGCCCTTAAAGAGATAGAAAATAACAAAACAAGTAAAGGAATCAAAAACATACCTTAGGGTTTTGGAAATGTCATGAATGATCATTATCCTCAAGTTTTCACGTTCTCCATACCAAGCTTAAAAACGAGATCATTGTTATTTTAAGTTAGCAAACTAACACGAACTCATGTGGGCCAATTATTCACTTAGACTCCCTTATTCCTAGGTGTATCTCTTATATTTTAGTATTGTCTTGAATGATCACGAGGATGCATTGTTTGACTTATTTCGATAGTTATTAAAGCATAAAACAAAGTGGGACGATTTAATCAATAGTTAGCTAAAGAACAAAATCTAATAAAACTACTTCTCGGGACCTCATAAAGTTCATATCTTGGCATAACTCGCTTCGCGATTTGAGACCTTTCTTGGACCGATATTTGGCAGCGACTTCATACTTCAAATCTTGAGAGACGTTCATGAAATAATGGTCTTCTCTTCATAATAGGAATTTCTTCACTTGATGTTTTGAGAGATTCTTAATCTTTGGACCACGACTTCTTCATTTTTCTCCAATCTTTATTTTGGACTTTGATATACAACGATCCGCCTCCTTTTTGGACTTGGATCTATTTATCCTCATACCTTGTTAGGGCCTTTTTGGATAGACTTCTCCATGATCTTTTGGGGAGTATTTTCTTTTCATCGTATGTCTCGATCCTTCATATTGATTTTTGATAAATGATTCTTCACATCACTTGGGATCTTTAGCAACAAAATATAGCCCTCATGCCTTGTTAGGGCCGTTTCAGACTCGCCAATCTTCGCATCCCGCTTCAATAAGTTATGCCTTGGCTATGAACTCTAATCCATACCGAGCAACTTTTAAACGATCTTGGGCTAGAAGCTAAGTAACTTTTCAAATCGTACAACCTTATTTATTGCAGATAAATTTATTAGCAAGCGATGGGAGAATAGGCTTATAATTAACTCATATAAATTCACGAAAGAATACCAAACTTATAATAGACTCTATCATCTCTCGTTCTCCACAGTTTAAAATCTCAAGGAATGAGACTCGTGGATGCTTAGCCTATTAAATCAAAGTTTTGGGTTTTCAAGTCGCCTATAGGATCTTGCAAACTCTTAGACTTTTTCAAGTTTAGAAATCGCATTTTAAAGTTCCCTTGATAAACGAATCTCTAGGATCAATTATAGGAACTTACGAAAAGTTCTTGTTCTTAACCCGTGAGAGTTAAGATTTTCGCGTTTTATAGCTCCCTATATAAAAGCCTAGCAAAACTTGACTTAAACACGTTAAGGATACTAGCTAGAGTAAACTTAGATAAGTAAACTCGGGTTGAGTCAAAAGATTCACAACGTTTGAAAATTAAAACCACTTTATTAAAATTTATTCTAGCAAAGAAAGAAATTAACTATACAAAGGGAAAAACTAATAGGCCCAAATAGATCAAAATTTTTGAAAAATGTCGAAAAATTGATTTTCCGGTTAAAATGAGGACAAATACAAGGAAAAGGCCACTTAACTTCGATATAAGTCCCCCTACACTTAATATAAACATTGTCCTTAATGTTTAAGCATGTGGAAGTAAACTCCCCTACACTTAGGACATTGTGCACGTTGTTTAAATCTTTCTAAGGAAGAGACAACTAATGAGATTCCTATTTTAATATTGAGAAATATAAAATAGTGAATCGAAAAGAGTTTAGGATAGAACCGGGAAGACGGAAACACGGAATCACGGGTCGTCAAAAATTATCAAGAGTGGATCATTGAGCGCTCGAATCCCTGAATATGAGAAGAGAGGAAATAGCAAACACCAACGGGTCTCCCCTACACTTAGGATAAAGATAGCTAAAAGATAGATACTTGGGTTGCCTCCCAAGAAGCGCTTGATTTTTGTTCACCGAGTCGTGAGCCTGACACGACCTTGATTATCATAGGAAGAAGCATGAAAAACATCCACCGGGATCAAATACATAGTTTTCATCCATCAAATAACACAAGCTTAAGGCGAACAAGGCAAGCCAAAGAAGAATAGGCAAGGTCCCCTTAAGCAAAGATGGAGCATGGTGGTAGCAAGGGTGAAGAGGTGCAAGCGTATCTACAGTAGTTCCAAAGATTTTTCCTTTTATTTCATCAGACAGATACTGAGATGGCTGAAGAATATCGATACCGGGGTCGAACACCTTTTCCTTTAGGGGAAAATAGCACTCAGGCTCAGAATAATTTGAAGATGATCCGCGAAGAAAATCCACAACCTCGTCCTCAGAAGGTGGACAAAGAGGTGTTAAATCATACGTGCTGCGGATGTTGGTGTCGTTCGGTTGCTTCTCCTTTGAAAGAATTTTCTTCAAATCCGTAGAAGGATTAAGACCATAATTATCAAAGTCTAAAGGCGGAGCATCACTCTCATGAGGGAAGTAAGTATTAAGAAAAGTAAAAAATTCTTCCTCAAATGAAGAGTCATCCAAAGTAGGATTAAGCATGGATGGCGGAGGATCTTCATCATGTGAAGAATCACTCGAAAGAGTATCGGCCTCATCAAAATCATCATAAGTGGGCGTGTCGGGATACTCAGAAGTAAAGTCATCATAATCATCTCCATCGAAGCTAGAATCATCATCATAAGCATCAAAGATCAGTGGAGAATCATATATGGGTGAAGGTTCCAAACTGGAGAGAGAATCATCCACATCATCTCGAAAAAGTGGATTATCAATGCACGAATCGAATAGAAGATTGTTGTAGATGACCAAATCATCGAGCACATTAATCATATTCGCGGATTCTCTTCCAAAGGATTTGCTTGTAAGCTTCCCCATTTCAAAAACTTGTGCATCATCCCCGACTCTTAAGATGAGTTCACATTTATCCACATCAATTAAAGCTCTACCGGTTCTCAAAAATGGGCGCCCAAGTATTAACGGAATACGAGGGCCCATTGCATAATCAACAACGATGAAGTCGACCGGAAAAGTGAATGTGCCAACTTTAATGAACACATCTTCGTCAATACCAATGGGGTAAGCGAGAGTGCGATTGGCAAGCTCAAGAGTCATTTTGGTGGGTGTAAGGTCGGGCAATGATAACTTTTTCCAGACACTTAACGGCATCAAATTAATACTTGCCCCGAGATCGGCTAAGGAAGTAAATTTGTCGGTTTGGTTAAAAGTACAAGGAAGCACAAAACGACCGGGATCTCCAAGTTTCTCCGGAAGTTCTTTGAGAAGGACGGCAGAACAATTTTCATTTAATCGAGTATTAACAAACTCGGCCATCTTCTCCTTCTTATTAAGCAATTCCTTAAACATCTTGACAAATTGTGGCATTTGGGCAAGAGCTTTAACAAGGGTAAAGGTGATTTTCATGCCGACAATCTTTTCCAAAAAGTTAGCGACTTGAAGTTCATTCTTAGTCAAAATTCTAGCCTTGTTGAGTCGAGAAGGGTAAGGAATGTTGGGGTTGGGTGGTGGAGGTGTAGAAGGTGAAGGTTGAGATGTTGAAGGGTTCTTCTTGGGTACATCGTCATGACGAGGCAGAGACGGTAATGGTGTACTAATACTAGGTGTGGGAGGAGTAGGGATAAATGGTGGTGGAGGAGGTGTAGATGATGGGGGCGGGATAGGTGGTCCTACTAAAGTAACTCCACTACGGGTAGTAATAGCACTCACATTCGCTCGCGGATTGGTGACGTTGTTTGAAGGTAGAGAACTTGAAGTAGAGGGTTGAGTGGTGGGCAAGAAACTAGCCAGCATATTCTTTAAATCATTCGTTTGATTGCTGAAGGAGGATTGTATATTATCTCGAAGCTCGGATCTAATGTCATTCCCTTGCTTAGTGATCTCCCCTTTCAAATTGATAATTTGGCTCTGCAATTCTTAATTTGCTCACCTTGGGTTCTCATTAAGGCTTCAACATCTTGATTGATGGGTGGGGCTTGTTGAGCGGGTGGGTGATAAGGATTAGAAGCTCTAGGTGGGATTTGGTTGCTTCTATTGTAGTTGTTGTTGGGGTTTTGGTTTTGAGGAGAAAAACTGGGTGAAAGGTAGTTGTTGGATCGGTAACTCAGCAAATTTCTATCCCCTTGAGGTCGGGCTTTGTAATTTTCCGGTGAATAATTACCATAAGCCTCATACACGTTTTCCGGATTTCCTTGAGTAGAAGGACAATCAGTTTATGAGTGAGGACCACCGCATGTCTCACAAGGATTGGCTACCGCCTTAACTTGTTGTTGGTTTGTAGCGAGAAGCAAGATATTTTTATTCATTTCTGCCATCATGCGGGTGAATTCGGTCATGTCGGGGTTTGCTGAAGTAGAAGAAACATTGACTCTCGGGTTGTTCCTTGAAGAAGCGGAGGAATCCCAGTTTTTGTGATGAGTAGTCATGTTCTCAATAAGTTCTCTACACTCCTCGGGTCTCCTTTTCATAAATGTGCCACCGGCGACTGCATTAATCGTATCACGATCACGAAAAGTCAATCCGTTGTAGAAAGTATCAATTAAGGTCACAGGGAGCATGTTGTGGTTTGGACAACGATCGATCAAAACATTATATCTTTCCCAAGCATCAAAGAGAGATTCATCGGGTTCTTGCATGAAACCGCTGATTTGACTGTGAAGGCTCGTGACCATGGATGGTGGAAAGTAGCGCGATAAAAAGCGTTGAGTCATGTCATCCCAAGTATGAATGGAATTCTTCGGGAGACGATCAAACCATTTCTCGGCGTGGTGTGATAAAATATGTGGAAAGAGTTGAAGGCGAAGAACATCCATAGTAGCACCGGGCAACTTCATGCTTTGGGTAATAGTAATGAATTTGTCGAGGTGTTTGTTGGCATCATCATCAGGCATTCCGCGGAATGGATTAGTTTGCACTTGCTGAATCATATGGTGCTTCAACGAAAACTCCGGAGCCGTGATTTCCATCGGTGCAATCGGTCCTCATCGTCCAAACATGGTAGGTTGACAAAGCTCCTCCATTGTCCGAAGATCGGGCTATGGAAGAACATTGTTGTTGTTATTATTGAGGTGCGGTGGATTATTATTGTTGTTCACACCTGCCATACCTAAATCTTAAGGAGTCTCGGGCTCTTGATAAGTAGAAGATCTAGTACGCATACACCTACAAAGGCAAAAGAAAAGATACCAAACACAAAGAGAATATATATACACTATAAAGAAAATAAAATCTTTTTGGATTTTTGACAATTTTTAATTTTTATGGATTTTTAACAATTTTTAAATTTTTATGATTTTTTGAAATTTTTATACACGAAAAATAACGCTCACGAATAAACACATCTCAAAAAGCAACGCGTCTCTCACATAAAACCGTTAATCTTCACGAAAAGAGCCGGCAGCGGCGCCATTTGATAACTTGGTTTTACTTAGTTAAAAAGTTCTTTGTCGTATGTCTAATCGAATTGATTACTGGTTTTTAGTGTGACTCAATTGTTGGTTAAGAAAAATAGTTGTCGTTGTTGAAAAATAAAATGCAAAACTTTAAAGTAAATGACGGTAAAATAAATCTAAATCTAATTTAAAATAAATGACAAGAATTTAAAGCAAGACTAGAATTAAAAGGCCACTTAAAGTAAATAACGCAAACTTAAAACTATCTAAGGCAAACTTAAAACGCAATTAAAACTTAAACTAAGGCAAGGCTAAAAATAAATCTAAGGCAAGTAAACTTAAAGTGCGACTAAGTAAAAAGGCGTGAAAAGTAAAGCTTAAAAATTAAAACTTAAAAACTGAAACTAAAAAGAACCTGAAAACAGCTCATTTGGAATATTGCCCTGGTTCGGAATACTTGATGTTCCGAATGAACTCCTTGATTCGGAATATATTCCGAATGAATCACCTCTTGATTCGGAACTTTGAATCTTCTGAATGAAGTCCTTGATCCGGAATGTTAGATGTTCCGAATGAATCACCTTTATTCGGAATATTAAATGTTCCGGATGAACAAACTTTGGTTCGGAATGTTCCAGATGAACTCCCTTGACTCGGAATATTCTGTTGATCCGGAATAAATCCTCAAACCTTGATTCGGAATGCAAGTTGGTTCCGAATGAACTCCTTCACTCGGAATAATAAATTATTCTGAGTTAACACCACTGATCCGGAATGTTTGGCTTGATCCGGAATAAAAGCTTTATCCGGAATATGTCACCTATCCTGAATATTTGCTTTGTTCGGAACAATCACAACACCACCTTGATTCGGAACAAATGCTTGATTCAGAATACCTGGGCAAACACAGTAACATCGAAGAACAAGGAGAACAGAAAGTAATACGGATCTGAACAAAATTAATCAAAATCAAACAAAAGATTAAATCAAACTAACCAAATAACATCTACTAATCATAAACTAATAGTCCAAAACAATCAAGCTAACAATAATAATCTAAATAATCAAAACCCACTTTATTCAAATCAATAAAACATCAAGAACATAAACATGAACAATAAAGCATAAAGATTAAGATCAAACAAGAAAGGAAGATAGAAGATTGACAATAAAAGTAAAGATTGACAATAATTAAAAGGAAACTTACTTGAAATTAAATATTTGATAAATTGGTTTTACTTAGTTAAAAAGTTCTTTGTCGTATGTCTAATCGAATTTATTACTGGTTTTAAGTGTGACTCTATTGTTTTTGGTTAAGAAAAATAGTTGTCGTTGTTGAAAAATAAAATGCAAAACTTTAAAGTAAATGACGGTAAAATAAATCTAAATCTAATTTAAAATAAATGACAAGAATTTAAAGCAAGACGAGAATTAAAAGGGCACTTAAAGTATATAACGCAAACTTAAAACTGTCTAAGGCAAACTTAAAACGCAATTAAAACTTAAACTAAGGCAAGTAATGTCACAAACGTGAATTTAGAATATATTCAATCTATGTGAAACGGAGATGGTTCGGGTTAGACTTGTGTCTATTGATGTTCCCGATCGATTATGCATATTTTGTGTACGAATTTAAAGTTTTGTGAATGATATTCATGACAAATTCTAATTGAATGACTATGTGTTTACTTACATTAAGTGTTAGAAATCACTATTGTACGAGTCGACTTCTATTGAAACAACGTAATTTAAATGATTAGATTTGATACACGACTTAAGCTATTCAATTAATATGATCGTAACATACTTAGGGATTTTGTTCATTGTTTCTCTTCAAATAAAACTAATCAAACCTGATCGAATTATCTTAAACTTAATACTACACATAAACCTTTAAGTTCTTTTTGGTTACACAAATAAATCTTACAAAATACAAGAATATTACAATGCAAGAAAAATCACAAAGATTTTCTTGTTGATGTATAAAACCCGGCCCCATGTCACCTTTGGCTACAAACCTCATGATAGTTTTCCTTTCCACATTCCAAATTGAGAAATATATGTACTTCACCCACCCATTCAATGTTTGTACTTATTGTCTCCTTCCCTCACCCTCAATACCCAACGTATATCATCAACTCCCCATAGTTCTTTGAATTTAAGCTTGTACAAACACCCCTCATTAAATGGTCAAGGTTTGAAGACCACACTTCCATCTTTTCCTGCTGCCAAACCGCACCCAGGACACCCTTTTGTTCTTCCCAAGCTCCTCACCCTTTTTCATGGTACTTTCTAGTTACACTTGCTAGTTACAAAGGAACCAAAAGTTTAGAAACCCTAACTATGATAGTCACTTCCCCTTACTACCTAACCCCTCCTATAAATAGAACACACTTACAACATCAAACACACATATTAAACCTTCACAACACAAAACATATCCACTGTCGGGATCTAACATTACCGCTGTCAAGAAAGGAGAACAAGGAAGTTGGATAGATTTGACTCGGGTATAGATCAGGCGTGTTCTTGTTCGTCCACCCTTCTCGTCATTTACACTAGGACCATTGTAAGAGTCCCTTTAAATCTTTGCTTCGTTCTTTCTTTTTGGTTGATATACGTACTTGCATGAAAGAACTTTGTAAACCTAAAACTATCGACGAAAACATATAGTGGGCGATGGATTGTATAATGGACTTACATGGGATGGGGATCTAAATAGGCTTACAAGTTCGTCACCTTGGTCATCTAGGGACATAAGCAGGAACACTACTTCGTCATGTATGTTTTACAAACCCACTTAAAACATAAAACGAGTATGTATGCACGTATGACTTTCTATGCTCCATGATTGTGTGTAGTGTCGTGTGCATGTCTAACAAAAAGGATTAAACCGAAAGAACACCTAAGTATATACAAGAGTGTACGTATGCATGAACTATCGCTATGATTTCATGTACTTGTAAACTAACAGGAAACGCGAGATAAATATAGGCTTGAGTTGTGTATAGGCAGGGGTATACTAATACTATAAAAAAACACTTGATGCTTAAGTATGTCTATGGATGGAGGATAGCCAAATGAGGAAAATGGACATGAAGTAAAACATTGTAAAAATAGGCGTAGGTTGTGGAAATTTCAGAGATCAGTAAAACAAATAGGTGTGTGTGCTTCATATGTATCCAGACCCGAGTAAGGAAGCTCATATGAGTTTCACTTTTACAAATCAAACGTGTATGTGTGTTGTGTATCATGTAAGTGTGAACAATTCTAAGAAAGATGATAGCATCTTAAGTGTATGGTACAAATCGAGACACATGAAAATAGAAAGTGTCCTTCTTTCCCTGTGAAAACATACCCTCAAGGGTGTAAGTAATAAGTGTGTCAAGTTACAGAAAATACCCTACTGATCGTGTTCATGTGTGCGTGTGTTTGGTAACTAGTGTGTGATTCGTGTGACTGCTCCCAACAAGAGGAAAAACACATGGGATGTAAGGGTCTAAATGAAATAAGAAAAGCTTGTTTCTCCTAAAATTATTATGCGGCGTGTGTGTTATGGGTGCAGGTAGAAACTAGGGGAAAACAAGAGTTATATACTTAAAATAAAAGCAGGTTGGAGTCTAGGCATTAGGAAGTGGTTATGGGGTACTATGCTTTTCATGTTGTAAGGATGGTAGCAGTAAGAGGTGTCAGGAAGTCATGAACAAAGGAAAGAAATGTGAATAGATGTCGTGTATATTAAGCATGGGTGACACGGGTAGTACTTGACCTTAAAAGTGATGCGTGTATATGTACATGTGTCGTGTAGTATAGCGTATACCCAAACTCCACCCCCAAGTTAGTTACTTTCCTTTGTTATATAGTATATGTAAGTGGCAAGTATTGTCCTTAGGTTGGACCTACAGCCCCTAGTTCACGCCCCATTATAAGTTAGCAAACGAACTCACAAAACTAAACTAAAAATACTACGTCAAGTTCGATATGACCTAGTTTTCAACGATGATTTTAGTTTCGCCTATGCATCATTACTTAACCTGATATACGCTTTCAAAAGTGGTAGGGAGATCACACACATAAAATAATAAAAGGTGACATTTACACTTAACCTGACTAGCTTAATTTGGCCAATTACTTGTAATACGTAGAGACTAAACCGAAGAGTGCTATTTATCAATAACTAATGACCTCGCGGCCTGGTTTTCGTATGGACAACTCGTTTGTTTTTCAGACTATTATTAAACGAATTATTGACCCTCAAAGTTGATCCATAACCATATGTCATGAACTTGAAAAATGAGTAAAACGCTTTTATTAATTAAATGCAAGTACAAGATATCAACCAAATTCTTTGTATATGTTATTAATTTTTGTATTTAGCCTGAGTATGGATATTTTACTTAGGTTACGAGTAGATCGTTTGCGCATCGTTTTGCGTACCTTGACTTTCCCGTGCTATGTTTATGATCATACTTACTACTTCATCGAGGTGAGTTTCATAGCCTCACTTTTAATTGTTTTAACTATTTTGGGGTGAGAACATTGCTTGTTTTTTTAACGGATGAACAAAAGTGCCTTAAACTGATACGTTTTCCTACATGATGTCTAAGTAGCGATATCCCTAGATGCTTTAGCCCACTATCGTGAACCGTTAATTACTTTGTGTAAGCGCGAATGTTATGGATAGATCTATTGGGACTGACATCCCTATCTAATGTTGGTTGTGTGACCAAATTAGATACACTTACATTTGAGTCGTTACGAATGCTTTGGGATAGGCATTTGCTCGAGCTCTCATTATATCTTGTTGGTTGGTTAACGCTTCGGTGTCACGAGCTTAGGCGTAGGAATACAAATGTATACTATTTTGATTATAACCTTGTTTGGTTATATGCCGGTTGCTTGATTAAATCTTATGGTTCATCACACTTACTTAAACTTAAACCTATGAACTCACCAACCTTTGTGTTGACACTTTAGCAATGTTTTTCTCAGGTATCAAGACGGAGGAGTGACGTGGTTATGCATGGGAGATTTTTAAATGAAAATGGTCGTGACTAGTGTATGGATATTTGGATAAATGTTAAAGTCTTTTGAAACAATGTTTTATTATGATCTTGTGTAATTCGCTTCCGAAACAAGTTTTATGCTTTTAATTAAATTAAAACGGCTTTTAAATAGTCGTTCTTTGTATCTATGTCTTGTGATAGTCATGACCGTCGCACCCCATTGTGTTGTATTACTCTGATAAACTGGGGGTGTGACAGATTGGTATCAGAGTCGTAGTTATAGAGAACTAGGTTATTTTACAAAATGATTTTTATAAACGTGAGTCAAAAATTTAATTTTGGGAAAAATAATTCTAGACTATAACTAACTCAAAAAAAAAAAAAAAAAATCTCCAAGAACCACTTCACTCCGCGTCTTCGATAAAAGTAAGTTGTGACTTGAATTATTTCATGTGATTTGCCATGTTAGTTTAAAAACTTGATTGCTACGTGTTATTAGCATTAAGTATATTCTGCTTTGTTTGAATGATCCTCATGTAAGATGTACTTATAGGAATGAGTACTAAGACGATTTTTTTTTCTTATATTTTGAAGTAAAAGACTTAACATCCTTGTTTGGATTGTTGTGCTACTAAAATGGTTTGTGCCATGTTTAATCAAACTAAGATGGTTTGTGCCATGTTTAAATCGTACTAAGATGGTTTTTGCCATGTTTATTTGAAATAAAACATACACATACTTATGCTATTACGTATTTTGTTAAAAGCAGTCCACTGGACTAATATGAATTATTTAAACACTTGTGTGTTTCTATGTTACCCTATCTCGATATACACCGAATTAAAAATATACGCCAGAATAGTACTTGGGCGCGGTGAGATTTAGTAATGGTTGATGATAAGTCGTGAGTAAACCCGAAAACCAAGACAATTCATCAAAAATGTTAAGGGTATAGCGATACTTAGCAAGGTCTCAAGGCTGTTCTTGTTTGATTGGGTTGCGAGACTAAGTTAAGTGCCAGTCGTTATACAACTTAGATTTTTTTGATGAGTTTTCTTGTGGATGGGTGAAACTCATGAATTTACATCTTGCGTGATTAGTTGAACGTTAGGGTATAACATATTTGATGAGTTTTGTGTAGGGTTAATCAATGTTAAATTGTCTGAGTAATATCTAAACACGAGTAAATTCACCAAAGATGTTAAGAAGTTTAACGACTAATACTTGACTAGACCTCAAGGCTGTTCTTGTTTGATTGGGTTGCGAGGCTTAGTCAAGTGCCAGTTGTAACGCAGCTTAAGATTTTTAGTGAATTCCCTCGGGGATGGATAAGACTTACATGATCTAACAAAGTGATTACCTCATTGACGTCTGAATGAAACGGTATTATTAGTACCATTAGTTGAATGGTGTGCGAACACTAAAATAATTAAAGTCGCCGTCTCTATTTTTATACAACATACGATGATAAACACTCTATAAAAAGTATTACTCCTGTAATACTCTACAAAGTACTATATCATAAGGAACAAACATAAATTAGTATTACAAAAATATGAAAACTATCTAGAAATATGCCGACGCGTAAGTCAAATGCACGTCAAGAAGAAACTTTTGTTGGAGAAATTGTACAAAGACGGATCTAAAAGTTCTAAGTCCATTGGTTTGCAACTAAGTTGCTAGCTATTATAAATTTACAAAGTACGATATAACATCTAATATTAAAGGAAGAACTTGGATTATGCCATATTTTAAAGGGGTTATCGCATGTCACAAAGCTTGAGAACCTAGATGTGAGTTGTGGTCACTTCTAAGAAATCCTAATAGCGTTTGTCGAACATAAAAAGTCTATATAATGATTATGAATAAACGCCAGATAAAAACAAAATGAACAATTTTTATTTTTATTTTTGTGATAAAATTCTTGTGATGGAATTGACTAGTTGAAATTAAAAAAAAAAAAAAATTGAACAATTTTGGGATAAAAACAAATTGACCGAAGTGTCTGAGATGTAATAAAGCATGATCAAAGCTCTATAAAATTATGTGATAGAATTGAGTGACTGATGTGAAATATTAAATAATTTATTTTTATACAGATCAAGTGACTCGACATCCGTCGATGTCACCATCAACAAAAAATTTGGTTACATAATCGTACTTTATTACTTTTTATTTAATTGTTTTCAACTATTTTCAAAAATTATCTTTTATATCTTGTGAAGCTTTTACTTAAGAAATTATTTTATCCTACAATATTTTTATATGTCGGAGAAAAATTATTCAAAAGTTTTATTCAAAAAGGAGTTTTATAAAATATTTTTGGAAAACATTATAAAAAAAAACAAATTTTTTTTTTTGACTTTGAAGGAACTATCCCCGAGAACTTTATTAGTAAGAATGTTAGAATTTGATAAAACGTTTTGGTAAAATCAGTAACGGTATTACTGACAAAAAACTACACTATTGATGATGAAATATTTTGATATAGACTATCATGCAAAGTTTTGGAAAATCTGGCGTAACGACCAACTTAATGTATAAAACATCGTGACTAATGTTGAAACATTTTTAGTAAGGACGACCAGGTAAAGTTTTGGAAAAATCTGTTTTTACGAACAACTTGATTTGGAAGACGTAAACAATTGATAAACCTGACGAGAACTAGTACAAATAAGTATGCAAATTATTTTGTTGATTGTTAAAAGTGAGCATTTATAACAAATAAAATGAACTATGGACTAATTTGTTGATCGTGAAAGTGAATAATGGTAATGAACGAAATGAATTATGGACTACCCATATATATAAATTACAACCTCAAAGATTTAAATTATGATGAAAAGGAGGACGCAACCGTTGGTCCCGAGACGTACGTAGCCTGATCAACTACGTATGATCGTGGTCGAACGCAAGCATGCTCATAGTAGTCATTGTAGAAATGAGATTTATTAGTGATACTAGAAAACTTCTATATTCAATTTACTTATAAAATTTATAATGTGCTATGAACGTCGAACATTTTTCTACCGTCTTAAGTAAGAACGTTGGGATACGAGTAAACATAGTACGATTATTTCCTTACCCATTGTCACAAGCAAGAGCGTGTATGACACGAAAAATACTAAGAGCGACAATTAACGACAATAAAACTAAAATTGACTAAGAGTTAGAACAGTCTAAACCCAAAATCTAAATAATAATGAGAATAATGAAACACCATTTGGGTAAAACTCAACTTAATGGGTTGAGGAGCCCGTTGAAATTATAGATCGTAAAATGAAACGACTTAGAAAAAGTCGTATACCGATGGTGAAAGCGCGTTGGAATGCACAAATAGGATCCAAATTTAGTTGGGAACGTGAAGATCAATTTAAGCTTAAAAAACCCTCATCTTTTTAATTAGATAAGTTTCATCGAAGTATGAGCTTCGGGTCGAAGCTCAAATTAAGGGATGTCGGATGTCACAAACGTGAATTTAGAATATATTCAATCTATGTGAAACGGATATGGTTCGGGTTAGACTTGTGTCTATTGATGTTCCCGATCGATTATGCATATTTTGTGTACGAATTTAAAGTTTTGTGAATGACATTCATGACAAATTCTAATTGAATGACTATGTGTTTACTTACATTAAGTGTTAGAAATCACTATTGTACGAGCCGACTTCTATTGAAACAACGTAATTTAAATGATTAGATTTGATACACGACTTAAGATATTCAATTAATATGATCGTAACATACTTAGGGATTTTGTTCATTGTTTCTCTTCAAATAAAACTTATCAAACCTGATCGAATTATCTTAAACTTAATACTACACATAAACCTTTAAGTTCTTTTTGGTTACACAAATAAATCTTACAAAATACAAGAATATTACAATGCAAGAAAAATCACAAAGATTTTCTTGTTGATGTATAAAACCCGGCCCCATGTCACCTTTGGCTACAAACCTCATGATAGTTTTCCTTTCCACATTCCAAATTGAGAAATATATGTACTTCACCCACCCATTCAATGTTTGTACTTATTGTCTCCTTCCCTCACCCTCAATACCCAACGTATATCATCAACTCCCCATAGTTCTTTGAATTTAAGCTTGTACAAACACCCCTCATTAAATGGTCAAGGTTTGAAGACCACACTTCCATCTTTTCCTGCTGCCAAACCGCACCCAGGACACCCTTTTGTTCTTCCCAAGCTCCTCACCCTTTTTCATGGTACTTTCTAGTTACACTTGCTAGTTACAAAGGAACCAAAAGTTTAGAAACCCTAACTATGATAGTCACTTCCCCTTACTACCTAACCCCTCCTATAAATAGAACACACTTACAACATCAAACACACATATTAAACCTTCACAACACAAAACATATCCACTGTCGGGATCTAACATTACCGCTGTCAAGAAAGGAGAACAAGGAAGTTGGATAGATTTGACTCGGGTATAGATCAGGCGTGTTCTTGTTCGTCCACCCTTCTCGTCATTTACACTAGGACCATTGTACGAGTCCCTTTAAATCTTTGCTTCGTTCTTTCTTTTTGGTTGATATACGTACTTGCATGAAAGAACTTTGTAAACCTAAAACTATCGACGAAAACATATAGTGGGCGATGGATTGTATAATGGACTTACATGGGATGGGGATCTAAATAGGCTTACAAGTTCGTCACCTTGGTCATCTAGGGACATAAGCAGGAACACTACTTCGTCATGTATGTTTTACAAACCCACATAAAACATAAAACGAGTATGTATGCACGTATGACTTTCTATCCTCCATGATTGTGTGTAGTGTCGTGTGCATGTCTAACAAAAAGGATTAAACCAAAAGAACACCTAAGTATATACAAGAGTGTACGTATGCATGAACTATCGCTATGGTTTCATGTACTTGTAAACTAACAGGAAACGCGAGATAAATATAGGCTTGAGTTGTGTATAGGCAGGGGTATACTAATACTATAAAAAAACACTTGATGCTTAAGTATGTCTATGGATGGAGGATAGCCAAATGAGGAAAATGGACATGAAGTAAAACGTTGTAAAAATAGGCGTGGGTTGTAGAAATTTCAGAGATCAGTAAAACAAATAGGTGTGTGTGCTTCGTATGTATCCAGACCCGAGTAAGGAAGCTCATATGAGTTTCACTTTTACAAATCAAACGTGTATGTGTGTTGTGTATCATGTAAGTGTGAACAATTCTAAGAAAGATGATAGCATCTTAAGTGTATGGTACAAATCGAGACACATGAAAATAGAAAGTGTCCTTCTTTCCCTGTGAAAACATACCCTCAAGGGTGTAAGTAATAAGTGTGTCAAGTTACAGAAAATACCCTACTGATCGTGTTCATGTGTGCTTGTGTTTGGTAACTAGTGTGTGATTCGTGTGACTGCTCCCAGCAAGAGGAAAAACACATGGGATGTAAGGGTCTAAATGAAATAAGAAAAGCTTGTTTCTCCTAAAATTATTATGCGGCGTGTGTGTTATGGGTGCAGGTAGAAACTAGGGGAAAACAAGAGTTATATACTTAAAATAAAAGTAGGTTGGAGTCTAGGCATTAGGAAGTGGTTATGGGGTACTATGCTTTTCATGTTGTAAGGATGGTAGTAGTAAGAGGTGTCAGGAAGTCATGAACAAAGGAAAGAAATGTGAATAGATGTCGTGTATATTAAGCATGGGTGACACGGGTAGTACTTGACCTTAAAAGTGATGCGTGTATATGTACATGTGTCGTGTAGTATAGTGTATACCCAAACTCCACCCCCAAGTTAGTTACTTTCCTTTGTTATATAGTATATGTAAGTGGCAAGTATTGTCCTTAGGTTGGACCTACAGCCCCTAGTTCACGCCCCATTATAAGTTAGCAAACGAACTCACAAAACTAAACTAAAAATACTACGTCAAGTTCGACATGACCTAGTTTTCAACGATGATTTTAGTTTCGCCTATGCATCATTACTTAACCTGATATACGCTTTCAAAAGTGGTAGGGAGATCACACACATAAAATAATAAAAGGTGACATTTACACTTAACCTGACTAGCTTAATTTGGCCAATTACTTGTAATACGTAGAGACTAAACCGAAGAGTGTTATTTATCAATAACTAATGACCTCGCGGCCTGGTTTTCGTATGGACAACTCGTTTGTTTTTCAGACTATTATTAAACGAATTATTGACCTTAAAAGTTGATCCATGACCATATGTCATGAACTTGAAAAATGAGTAAAACGCTTTTATTAATTAAATGCAAGTACAAGATATCAACCAAATTCTTTGTATATGTTATTAATTTTTTTATTTAGCCTGAGTATGGATATTTTACTTAGGTTACGAGTAGATCGTTTGCGCATCGTTTTGCGTACCTTGACTTTCCCGTGCTATGTTTATGATCATACTTACTACTTCATCGAGGTGAGTTTCATAGCCCCACTTTTAATTGTTTTAACTATTTTGGGGTGAGAACATTGCTTGTTTTTTTAACGGATGAACATAAGTGCCTTAAACTGATACGTTTTCCTACATGATGTCTAAGTAGCGATATCCCTAGATGCTTTAGCCCACTATCGTGAACCGTTAATTACTTTGTGTAAGCGCGAATGTTATGGATAGATCTATTGGGACTGACATCCCTATCTAATGTTGGTTGTGTGACCAAATTAGATACACTTACATTTGAGTCGTTACGAATGCTTTGGGATAGGCATTTGCTCGGGCTCTCATTATATCTTGTTGGTTGGTTAACGCTTCGGTGTCACGAGCTTAGGCGTAGGAATACAAACGTATACTATTTTGATTATAACCTTGTTTGGTTATATGCCGGTTGCTTGATTAAATCTTATGGTTCATCACACTTACTTAAACTTAAACCTATGAACTCACCAACCTTTGTGTTGACACTTTAGCAATGTTTTTCTCAGGTATCAAGACGGAGGAGTGACGTGGTTATGCAGGGGAGATTTTTAAATGAAAATGGTCGTGACTAGTGTATGGATATTTGGATAAATGTTAAAGTCTTTTGAAACAATGTTTTATTATGATCTTGTGTAATTCGCTTCCGAAACAAGTTTTATGCTTTTAATTAAATTAAAACGGCTTTTAAATAGTCGTTCTTTGTATCTATGTCTTGTGATAGTCATGACCGTCGCACCCCATTGTGTTGTATTACTCTGATAAATTGGGGGTGTGACAAGTAATAAGTATGAAAAAACACTTATCCTTTTACCACTTATTTCCAATAATAACAAGACCAAAACGTGTATTTTATGTCGTAAAAGTCGGAATTATGCGTGGTTGTGTTTTTATTGTGTTTTAGGACCAAATGATGAAAAAGGAAGAAAACACGGGCTTTCACGGGCTTTTATCAAAGAAAACGAGAAAAGACGAAGTCAAAAGATCAAGAGTGCAAAAAGAACGGAAGTCCAAGACCTATTCTGAAGATTTATCGAAGAAAAAGTCTAAAGACGGAAGTTTAATGAAGTCAAAGAACTTAAGTCTAATTTAAGAAAAAAAATTACAAAGACAAGTTCAATATACATCGATAAATCCCGAGACGACGTCGAGAAAGACAGGATTTAAATCGAGTCGAGAAGAAAGAAAGAAGAGGAAACACATGCACACCTTCCCATTTTCCCTATAAATACCCTCCAAATACACATTAGGAGGGTTGGTTAGTTTTTAGTAGTTAGTTTCATTTTTCATTTTTTCTTTCTAGTTTTAGAGAGAGAAAGTTCTAAACTTTCTCTCACTAAGTTTTCATCTTTTCTTCTTTCAAGATTAAACCTTTTTGTATTTGGATTTCATTAATCAAGTTCAAGTTAAGCTTTTTGTTCATTAATCTCTTTCTACCTTTCTTGATTTTAGCTTACTTTTGGCGCAAAATATATGTGATCCGTGTTGATCTTGATGTTTTAGTGCTTAAAAAGTTTTTTATTCATATTTAAGTTTTCATACGAATAAGCTTTAAGATCTTTGTGCTTATTGGCTTATTTACATGTTTAGCTTATTTACTTTTTAAAAGTTTTCTTAAAAAGTTCATCTTTTTATAGTTTGATTTAAAAGATTACTTATTTAAAGTTTATAAAAGTTGTTATTTGTGCTTATTTAATCCTTTTCATTATAGATTCGTTCAAGTTTTGGTGTTAGCTTATAACTATAGCTTATCACTAGCTTATTTTTCGAACCATAAGGTAATCGGAAAAGGTTTAAACCCTTTTCCGATTTGGCTTTCCGGTTAGCACCCATTATTCCGATCACCCTGATCGGATTAGGGTTATAACTTTCCGATTTGCATCTCGTATTCCGATCTGTTGATCGGATTAGGGTTTTGGCACATTCCGATTGTGTCCTTTTTTATGCTATTCCGATCAGACTCAATTTACTGTATTCCGATCGTAGGTTTTAACTATATTTCGATTGAAGTAAGTTTTAACTTATTCCGACAACATGCCTTAATTGATATTCCGACCAGAATTTCTTTTACGCATTCCGATCAGTGTTTCCGACCAAACATTCCGATTGTAGCATTTTAGATATTCTGATTTGGCTGTATTCCGATCGTTTTCCGATTGTTTAATTTCATGTTTTTACAAAGTTTCCAAGTTTCAGATTCATTAAGTTTTCGTATTTATCTAATCTTGTCTTTAAGTTTTCAAGCATTTATTTTTAACTCGTTATTTTAGTTTAATCTTTAAAGCTCTTATTTTACTCAACGACATTTACATATTTGTTATTAGTTTAAAATAGATAATCAACCAGACCATTTATTATTCCACCAAGAACAATTGAGTCACACTTTCTACCAATAGTCAATTCGAAAAGATTGGAACAACGAACTTTGATACTCGGTGTAAAAACCTTGGTATTAAATGGCGCCGCTACCGGCTCTTTTCGTTAAGATTAAAGGTTTTAAGTGAGAGACGCGTTGGATTTTGGGATCCGTTCATATTTGAACGTTATTTTCCTTGCTTTAAAATTTTCAAAAATCCTAAAAAAATATAAAATTTTCAAAAATACAAAAAAATTAAAAAACATAAAAAACAAAAATATTTCTTGCTTTGTTAGTTCTTTTGCAGGTGTATGCGCACTCGATCAATGTCTTATCAAGAGCCCGAGACTCTCGATAACTTAGACATGGCCGGTGTACACAACAATAATAATAATCCACCTCAAAACAATATGAATAATAACAACAATGAACCTCTACCGGACAATCGCCCTATGATCGAACCTATGCAAGCAAATGTAGAGGGCAACCACGATGCTATTGTCATACCCGCGATTGGAGCCAACAACTTTGAGCTCAAATCCGAATTTATTCAGATGGTCTCTGCTCAACCATTCTTGGGACGTACCATTGATAATCCTCATGACCACATCAAAAGGTTTCTTCAACTCACAAATAAGGTCAAATTCAATGGGGTTTCACAAGAGGTAATCCGCTTGCAACTTTTTCCTTTCTCCTTAGTGGGAGAAGCCCGACATTGGCTTGATAAGGAACCGCCACAAAGTATTCTTACGTGGACGGACTTAGAGACCAAATCCATAAACTACTTTTTCCCACCCTCTCGTACTACCGCTTTGCGGAATGAAATCATTACTTTTGAACAAAAGTACGATGAGACTTTTAGTGAATCTTGGGACCGTTTTAAAGAATTTTTAAAAAAGTGCCCACAACATGGTCTTACCAAAGTGCACCAAATTAATAATTTTTACAATGGTTTAAGCATGAATGACCAAGATTCACTAAATAGTGCCTCAGGGGGTAATCTTTTGGTTAAGTCTTCTAATGCCGCTTGGGATATTATTGAGAACAAGTCTAGAGTCCAAACCAAGAGTGTTCGGACCAATGTGGCTAGTGCTAGCACTAATGAGAGCGACAAGAGACTTGATAAGGTTACTTCGCTTGTTGAATCACTTGCTCTCCAAGCCGCCAATAACACTAAAGCTATCACTGCCCAAGCCAATTCTATGACTCAATCTTGTGATATATGCGGGGGATCTCACTCATACACTGATTGTCCTTCGACTCGCGACAATCTGGAAAATGTGTATGCCGCCAACGGTACCTATGCTACAGGATGCTATCAAGCACGTCCTCAAGGTGACCGCAACTTGCTCAGCTATCGCTCAAACAACTTTCTTTCACCACCCGGTTTCCCCCCACAAAACCCGAACAACCTCAATCGCAACAATCAAAACCAACCACGTGCTCCAACTCCATATCCAAACCAAAGAAACCCATATCCACCTCAAAGAAATAACCAAGTTTACCAACAACCTGCTTATCAACCACCCGCCTACCATGCTCCTCCTCTCAACCAACCCACAGCCTTACACCAAGATGTTGAAACCTACATGAGGACTAATGATGTGATCGTGTAAAATCTTCAGCGGGAAATGGCCAACATGAAAGCAGATATGGTGAAGCAAGGGAATGATCTTCAAGATGATATGCGAAACACTTTGGCAAGTCAAACGAATGACTTGCAGAATATGATGGCTAGTTTCTTCCCTAGTAATCAAGCCTCTGGATCGGGTTCTCTTCCGAGTAACACCGTTGCTAATCCAAGAGGGGAGATGAAAGCAATCACCACTCGCAGTGGAAACGGTTTAAAGGAACCCGAGCTTCCTACACCTACACCGGTTATTGTGACAAAGGAAAACGAGTCTCCTTCTCCGAATCCTCCATCTTCTATTCCTCTAACTTCTACTTCTCCAATCCCACCACCTTCTACTTCTACCCCTCCACCACCCAAGGATGTGAGTGTGAATTCTATCCCAAAGCCTTCATCTCAACCCAATATACCTTATCCTTCGAGGTTGAGGAAAGAGAAATTGAAGAACAAGGATGATATTCAGGTTTCGAACTTTCTTAAAATGTTTAAACAACTGAATTTCAATATCTCCTTTTCTGAGGCTCTTGCTCACATGCCTAAATATGCGAAGATGTTTAAAGACCTTCTTAGTGATAAAGAGAAGCTTCTTGACATTGCTCAGACCTAACTTAATGAGAATTGCTCCGCAGTGCTCTTAAGGAAATTGTCAACCAAACTTGGTGATCCGGGTCGTTTCTTGATTCCTTGCAACTTCCCGGGAGTTGAGAATTGCATGGCCCTAGCCGATCTAGGTGCCAGTATTAACTTAATACCATTAAGTGTTTGGAAGCAATTAGCTCTCCCCGAGCTAGTCCCCACACGAATGACTTTGGAATTAGCCAACCGTACGGTTGCTTATCCAGTGGGGATAGCCGAAGACGTTTTCGTGGGCGTTGACAAATTCACCTTCCCGGCGGATTTTGTTGTCGTTGACTACGAGATGGACCCCCGTGTTCCATTAATCGTTGGACGTCCATTCCTAAGGACCGGTCGCACTCTCATTGATGTAGCCGCAGACGAATTAATCATGAGAGTTGGTGACGATAAAATCGTTTTCAACATAGGTAAACTTTCTAAGCAGCCTTCGAAAAACGAGAGTGTTAATTTCATTGATGTTCTTGATGAGGCTTGTGAAGAACATTTCAAAGACGCTTGTAAAAGTGGTTCTTCTTCTCTACCCAATGTTAAGACCGTTGCCTCAATTGCTCCGTCATTGACTCCTTTTGGAGAAAGTGACTTAGATGATTTTGAAGCTAGCTTGGGTCCTCTCGATCTTAAGTATGATCATTCTCCCACCGATTGGGATGAAGACATTCGTACCATTGAGAAACTTCTCAATGAGGACCATACTTCTCCACCATCTCCTAAGGCTATCTCTACCGATGATCCGAAGTTGACTACGCCGTCCATCGAAAATCCTCCAGATTTAGAGCTTAAGGATCTTCCGTCTCATATCGAGTACCTTTTCCTTGCAGACAACAAGACGTTACCGGTCATCATCGCTAAGGACTTGAAAGAAGAAGAAAAATCCCGACTTATTGCCGTGCTGAAGAATCACAAGAACGCGATTGCTTGGAAGATCTCTGATATTCGTGGAATTGATCCTCACTTCTACACACACAAAATTCTCATGGAGGATGACTTTAAACCCACTATTCAAAGTCAAAGAAGGGTGAATCCTAAGATCCATGACGTAATCAAAAAAGAGGTTATCAAACTTCTTGATGCGGGAATGATCTATCCTATCTTGGATTCACCATGGGTTAGTCCCGTCCATTGTGTGCCTAAGAAAGGCGGAATCACTGTTGTTCCCAATGAAAACAACGAGTTGATTCCTACTCGTCTCGTTATAGGGTGGAGAGTTTGTATAGACTATCGCAAACTCAGTGATGCTACGAGAAAGGATCATTTTCCCCTTCCTTTCATGGACTAAATGCTTGAACGTCTAGCGGGTAATGACTATTACTGCTTTTTAGACGGTTTCTCTGGGTATTTTCAAATTCCCATCGATCCCAAAGACCAAGAGAAAACCACATTCACTTGTCCCTACGAAACATTTGCTTACAAACGCATGCCTTTCGGTTTATGCAATGCTCCTGGGACGTTCCAAAGGTGTATGATGGCTATCTTCCATGACATGGTTGAAGAAACTATGGAAGTCTTCATGGATGATTTCTCGGTTTATGGCGATTCTTTCTCTGCTTGCCTTGCCAATTTAGAACGTATGCTTAAGCGGTGTGAAGACACTCGTCTTGTTCTAAATTGGGAAAAATGACATTTCATGGTAAAAGAGGGCATCGTGCTAGGACACAAAATCTCCAAAGCCGGTCTTGAAGTGGACCGTGCTAAAGTTGATGTTATTGCTAAATTGCCTCCACCTTCAAACGTGAAGGGTGTGAGAAGTTTCCTTGGTCATGCGGGCTTCTATCGTCGATTCATCCAAGATTTCTCTAAAATCGCTCGCCCGATGACCCACCTCTTGGAAAAAGATACTCCTTTCATCTTTTCCAAAGAGTGTATTGAAGCCTTCAATCTTCTCAAGGATAAGCTAACTAAGGCACCGGTCTTGGTTACCCCTAATTGGGAGCTACCTTTTGAGTTGATGTGTGATGTTAGCGAGTTTGCTATTGGAGCGGTTTTGGGCCAAAGAGTGAACAAACACTTACAACCAATCCATTATGCTAGCAAGACAATGACGGAGGCTTAATTGCATTATACCACTACCGAAAAAGAGCTTTTAGCTGTAGTGTATGCTTTTGAAAAATTTCGCCCCTATCTTGTCCTATCTACCACTATCGTGTATACCGATCATTCCGCGTTGAAGTACTTAATGACTAAGCAAGATTCTAAGCCAAGACTTCTTCGTTAGGTTTTTCTCCTTCAAGAATTCAACATTGAAATTCGTGACAAAAAGGGAGCTGAAAACCTAGCCGCGGATCATCTCAGTAGACTTGAGGATCCTTATCAAGGGGATCATCCGAACAAAGAGATCAATGACTCTTTTCCCCTTGAGGCCTTAATGTCTATCAATCCAAATCTCGATGACACCCCGTGGTTTGCAGATATTGAAACTACTTAGCGGGTGGGATTCTCAAGGAAGGGCTCACGTCCCAACAAAAGAAAAAGTTCTTCAAAGATATTGAACATTATTTCTGGGACGACCCTTACCTTTTCAAACAATGTGTTGATCTGATTATTCGTCGATGTGTTGATGGGCCGGCAGCGGTACAAATCCTTGATGCTTGCCATAAAGGACCCACCGGTGGTCACTTTGGTCCCAATTACACCACGAAAAAAGTTTTCGACTCTGGATTTTATTGGCCCACCATCTATCGTGACGCTCACGATATGGTTAAACATTGTGATGCTTGCCAAAGACAAGGCAAGATCACACATAAAGATGAGATGCCTCAAAATTTCATACAAGAATGTGAAATCTTTGATGTATGGGGCATCGACTTTATGGGGCCATTTCCATCATCTAAAGGGAACAAGTACATCCTCGTAGCCGTTGACTACGTTTCTAAATGGGTTGAAGCCAAGGCTCTCCCTACGAATGATGCGAGGTTGGTTGTGAACTTTTTGAAGCAGCTCTTTTCTCGATTCGGTGTTCCTCGTGCTATTATCAGTGACCGCGGGACTCATTTTTGCAATGATCAATTTGCAAGAGTCATGGCTAAGTATGGTGTTAATCATCGTCTTTCCACCGCCTATCATCCCCAAACCAATGGGCAAGTCGAGATTTCCAACCGTGGACTAAAGAGAATTCTGGAGCGTACTGTGGGAGAGCATCGTGCCGCGTGGGCCGATAAGTTAGATGATGATTTGTGGGCTTTCCGTACTTCTTATAAGACCCCGATTGGCTGTACACCCTATCGTCTTGTGTACGGGAAAGCATGCCACCTCCCTATCGAGCTGGAACATAAGGCGTACTGTGACAATCCGTCAATTTATGGTTGATATTTTATTCTCAAATATTATTTATAAACATTATTTTAATGTTATATTATGAACTCACTTATTTTAGGAAGAAATTTGGATTTACGTCTTGGAGTAGCATCGACTACGTCTAAACCGGAGGATTCAACGTTACGTGCTTACGTTTACATACACCGTCTTGGTGACAGTCCGACATTTCAAAAAAATAAATTTGTCCGTGAATATTATTTTGAGATTTTAAATTTGTGTTGGTTCATTAACTCACAAATTTACGAGAAGAGATTAGGACCTACGATTTTATTTTTACGTTCTTTACGACTAAACCGGAAACCTTAGGATTACGTATTTACGTTTTCGAACTCCGTTTTCGATGAGACAATTTTTATTAGATTCGTTTTGTGCCGTTGATTCATAATTTATAAAAATGTTTTTCGTAAAACGACCCGAGGGCACACAAATCGAGGAAACTAGAATCGAGGAGTACCCGTATTTAAATGGGGATGAGACAAGATAAATCTTGCCCCACCCCCACTCTTGGACGGCAAGAGTAAGCCAACACATCTCATGATGTGTCAACATTGTAGCAACTAAGCTAACACTTGTTAGCTTAGCTTAAAAGCTACTCTACTAACTTGTCAAAAACCATTAGCTAAACAATCCCATTCATTTCTTACATGCAAAATTCACCAAACTCTCCTCCCTCTCTCCATCTATTTCGTCCCATTTACACCTTAAACCACCATCATTGATCAAAATCAACCATGAAATCCTATGTTATTCTTACACAAGATGGTGCCCTTTTGAAGCCCTATTGATTGGTGGTGATTTTAGGGCAATGCTAAATCCTCCTACAATATCCTCCTACTTATCTTCCTACCCACATCAAATTAAAACATGTGTAATCCACTCGTTCTCTTTCTTAATTTCATCCATTGATCAATCTATTTGTCATCATTATAAAAGTAGGAAGATATGTAGGCATATCAAGTAAGAGAATAAATCATTTTCCGTGATTTTAACATCCAAGGAGGAGTTTTTATGGAGTCTTAGGGATGATTTTCCACAAGGAGTTCTTGAAGAATGGTGGTCTTAAAGATGGTCTTGGTTTACCACAAGTCTCTCCATCAAAATCCATGTCTTGATCATAACCTACATCATTATGGTGGTATAAAGATTGATCTCCTCATCCTCTTGTTATCTTAATTATGTAATCATGTATTTTCTTTCCTATTGTATATGTATATGATGATAAAAATATTATGTGGGGATTTGGTGTTGATAATCATGGATAAAAATATAAAAAACTATATGTGAAAAGGTTAAAATCATGCTTAAAATGATGGCTGTATAAAACAGTAAAGAACCATGTGATTAACTGATAAAATGGCTTGAATAGATTAATATACAGTAAGCTATGAGTGTTGTACACATGTGAGAGTTGGCCATGCAATGGAATCATTAGGATGAGTGAGATATGATCAAAACAAGTTTAGAATGCAAATCCGAGTTCACTGTTTTGGACGATTTTTAGAAAATACTTAGAAGCTGATTCAACAGTAGCTATAGAAGAGTTAAATAGAGCACATATCATGTAGTTTATGTCATAAAACTTTGAGCTTCTATCTCCATATAGAACTCTAGATATGGCAGTTTTGGTGAACATGAAAATAAAAATCAGATTTTGGGAAATTAAAGTATAATAGTATTATATAAGCACTCAAATAAAAATAGTATAAAATTTGAATTAAAACCCGCTAACTCATATAATACATTTATATAAATATGTATAAGGATAAATAAATGGACATTTTATAAAAATGGTAGTTTGATATGTTTTATAAGTTATAAAACTATAAACATGATTTTTACGACTTTTTCGGCTATTACCGTAAAATTAACGTTTTTCGCCAATTAAAACTTAGACGATCAAACCCGTCTAATGTAAACTTTTATAAACTCATATACTGATATATAAACATATATAACAAGTAAAAACCGATAAAACCCGAACTATAAAACATACGAACATTAACGGGCTAAGTTAACATTATTGGACTAATAATACAACAAAATGGGCTAAAACACTTATAAACTTATTTATTAGGCTTAACCCATTTGGGGCCAACATGTAAAGTGTAAATACTGATAATACAAGTATGAAATGGATTAATACAAGTTAATGAACTTATAATAGGCTTATTGGACCTAAAACACGTAAATACGTAAAACTAGTAAACTAGTAAGAAGTTACCAATACATAAACACTAAAATGAGTAAATGAGGATATGTAAACCCACTTGATCATCATATATATAAAATCATCATATGTATACATAATTGTTATTTTTATAAAGTCATTGGACATGAGTCTAAGACGAGTATTATTTGTCTAGGTTTCCGTGATTGAAGCACGCACCGTACGTCTGAATTGCCGATAACTCGCCTTCCCACATCAACGTGAGTTCATAGTCTCGCACTCTTTTAAATGTTTTTATGAAGTGTTTTATAAACCCGCGAGGGAGAAAACATGTTAGTTTTTATAAAATAGGACACATTTGTCCCGATTGTTTGTTTATTGATTTGGACCCGAATGATTGTATGACCCGATGAATAATTAAATGAACCGATAGATGAAATAAAATGGATTATTAAAGTTAGGTTATGTCACTAAAAGTCCCATTAGCATGAATTGTGAACTACCGGGATTTGGTAGACGCTTATGCATATAATAGTACTATTTGGGGACGATCACCCCAGTTCGCGCCTTGACAGTTGATCCCCGTCGTGCCACATTGATTGGTAAGCGAATTTATATATGAGAAGATTTATAGCGTGACCTTTGTGACGACACGCTAATTTAGATGGGAAAATGAGTTTCAGGCTAGCTACCCATTGTTTGTTGTAGTAAGGTAACAATGTCATGCGGCTTATAATAATCCAATTAACGAAATACTGCTATACGCACCGAATTACGATGTATTGCCTGACTAGCAATACGGGGTCATACTATTGATATTATGTTCGTGTTTTGGTTTTACATAACCATATTCATATAACGGTTTTTATTTAATCTATACAACGTTATAAAACGTATTGTATGATGTTTTTACGACATTGGCTCGTATAATGATTTTTAAGGCAAATGCCTATGTTGTGATTTTCGATAAGGATTTGTATAAAAATGACTTTGGCTATTTTATGGCCTATTACAAAGATTTGTATAAAATGATTTTCGGTAATAATTTTATACCGATATTATGTTGATGGATTTTATTAAACTCTATGAATTCACTCGGCGTTATCGTTGACCTTTTCTTTTAACATGTTTTATGTCAGGTACTTGAAGTTAATTCTCGGGAAGACAACAAGAATTCATGGCCCGCACTTAAATTATAGTTTCCATTCAAATGTTTTGTAAAACCTGTATGAAATATAATGACTTGGGACCTATGTAAATTTGATATTTATGAATGGAAATGCTTTTATTATTAAACGACGCGATTTTTATGCGTTGTCTATGATGTGAGTAATTCGTTATCCCGTAACACCAACGAGTCTTCCGCTGTATTGAGTTGTATAAATTTGGGGGTGTTACAGTTTGGTACCAGAGCTCTCGTTATAGAGAACGAAAGATTTTTAAAACCAAGGTTTTGAATAAAACATTTCAAAATCTTTTAACTAAAAACATTTTTCTAGAAATGTCTAAAAATCTTTTGACTATAACGGTGCCGAAGAATTCCCGAGTTACCGACAAGGCCAAACTGAGAAGTGTTATTTTAATATATATATATATAACTTGGATTATATATATGATGTAATTTGATTACATGATTGTTTGATGATTATTTTGATATTTATACGAGGTATTTATACGACGTAGATTGTCACAAGGAACCCTAAATTCCCTAGTAAATTAATCGAAGCTATTCTCGTAGGAATTCTAGCTATCCTATATCTAAACCAAGTTGTGGATATTTATGATCCCAACAAACGGTTGATATTCGTAGAAATGTAGATATTAGTTGATTGTGATATTAAAAAAGAATTGGCGAGATTAAATCTGATATCGATGTCATGAAGATCTTTCCTTATAGAGTGGAGTTTGACAAAACGATACCACCTAGAAAGATGTCATCTGATTCGTTGTCATCCAATTCTTAAATTGAAATCGAAAGGGTGAATGTTGCACTTGAGACTGTCATTGGAACCATTACCCAAAAGCCTCATGCACTAGTACCTTTCCGAGAAGTCTGATTGAATGTATGAGTCATCTCATACTAGTGACTTATTTGATAACTATTGTTGTAAGAGCTATAGGATTGGGAATTAAGTGTTGTTCATATCGAGCTTTTATTGCCCTATCAAGGTTTATGAATAAGGTTGAAAGTATTGGAAAATGAGGTAGGATATCGAATTGAGTATAAGTTGGTTGAAACTTGAATAAAGAAAAATTTAACCCGTATGGAATATGAGATTGTTAATATAAGTAGTTAAGTCCTGTGATTGTGTGACAACCCTAGATTTTGGATTTGTCACTTTTAACTGTTAGACTTTGATTATGTGCTTAGCGTGCGTGTACGAGCATTCTGTTTATATTTGAGCCTTGGATTGGATGTTAGTCATCGTTCGTGTATTGTGTGGTGCATTATATAATTCTACGAATAGGATTGTTCGTGCTCATTAGTTCACCTGGATGTGACTATGATAGAATGCGGTGCTATTTTAGGATTTTATGTGTACGTATAAGTATTATAGTAAATCATATTTTTTTTTACGATTTACGGTTTAGCATTTAGAGGTCTCAAATGAGGTAATTAGTCATATGAATATTTTTCGGGATGGTTTTAAGTTATTTGTGACTTAGTTATAAAGTTTATTTCAAAATTTGAGATTTTTTATAAAAGTGTATATTTTACGTTTTTTACGGTAAAACGCGTAAATTTGACTAGTTTTATGGTTTTGAGGTTTTGGAGGCTTTAGGAGCTGAAATAAATTAAGTTTAATTAAGGTAATATTAATAAGATATTAATTAACAACAAAAAGAAAAATAAAATAAATATATATATATATATATATGAGGCGGTTTGGGACGAATCAAAAGAAAAGAAAAGGGAAAAAAAGGAAAAAATGGAACCGGGCTTTTGTAATGGGCCAAGGACTTGTTAGGAAACTATATAAATACTTTTTATTAACCAAAACACTTCATAAAACCCTGGAGATCACCTTCAAGTCAGCATCAATGGTGGTTTTAGGGTTCTTCATTAATTTTTCTTCTTTCAAAAATTCTAAGGTAAAATCTTTTATACTCTTTTTAATTAAAGTGTTTTAATTCTTTCTCAATGATATTATGATGGATTTAGGTTAGGGTTTAAATAAGAATCTGTATTTTAATGATATTATAATGATTAGATGGGTTAAGGGTTGTAATTAATGGGGTTATGGGTAATTAAATAGGTTAAATTAATTAAACCCGTTTTTAAAAACTGGGCAGAATTTTGGGTCATTGTTTTGATCATATAGGGAGTTCTACAAACTCTTATTTTGCGATCCACATATCCCTGGAAAGCTAATTGAAGTGGCTTTCCAATACAAGAAACTAGAACTAAATTGGAGGTGGGAAGTGGGTCAAAAACAGGTTACAACAGTCGGAGGTCAAAACAGTTTTGAAGTCAGCCTGTTTTCTTTTTAAGTTTTGGGTTGTTTGGGGTACTCAGAGTTGCATTGGGATCTTCTCACGAACATGAGAGATGTTTTATATATTGTAGTAAGTATCTGAACTTGGGCTAAGGTTGTGGTTTAGGGTAAGACCCCCTAATTGTAACAAACCTTTCATACGTTTAAAATCAGTGAATTCTGGATAGGTAGTAATATATACACATATATCGGGGCCTTAACAGTAGCTTTAAGGTTAGGTCAAGTGGGAGGTGTTAGCTAACATACGTAAAAGTATGAATATTCCTTTTACAGAAACCATGGGTATGCTTAAGTGGGAGTTTGACTTATAGATTGGAGACCTAAAATTGGGACTGTTTTGTGTAAAATATGAACAAGATAGTTATTGAACTTAACCAAGTTAAGGACTTGTTAGGGAAGGGTAATGGGGTATTTATATGAGAGGAGGTTAGATGTCCATCATAGGTTGATGAACCGTTTCAGTGGTTGGTTCATGTATTGATTTATGTATTTTTGGATTGTTAGCTTGTTGCTAGAGCAAGGACTTTTGGAGAAGCAATCAGGTGAGTTCATAGTCCCGTTTTGCTACGTTTTTAAATGTTTTTTCCAGTATGGGATGGAGATGACACTTGAAATGTTCTTTAACATGATTTAGTACTATGTTTTAAATGTGTGGACATAAATGTGATATTGTGTGACTTGCGTGCTTATGTGTTCTCATATGTGCTTTGATATGTATTCTGATATGTGAATCTTGATGGTGTTATGATTGGGATTGGTACATAGATGTATGGGCGTCTATGGGACCAGTTGTGATGTGTGTGGAGCGTGGGGCACGATCCGTCCTGAGTTCTTGGTTCTGAGTTCTTGGTTCGTGGGGCACGATCCGTCCTAAGTACTTGTGCATCATCTCTTTGGAGGCAAGATATCTAGACGGGGATATAGTTCATCTTCCACAGGTGGTGTGGGAAAGATCCGGATAGTGTGGTGTGTTCTTGTGTGTGTGATGGGATACTTCTTGATTGTTATAGTGTGCTTTGTGAATTGTAGATGTGATTGGTACTTGGCTTGAGTTTCGTTGTGGATGCATGTAGCATGATTATCACATTATGGTCCATTGCTTTAACTTGTTTTCTTCAACTTATTTACAGCGGTTGACAAGGTTTCTTAAGATATTTTGATAACTTAAACCTATGTTCTCACCAACTTTATGTTGACAGATTTTAGTGTCATTTTCAGGTGAGGTAGTTAAGGAGGATGAGGTTAGAAGTGGCTAGAGTTTAGAGGCTACTAAGACTGCATTAGGAGGAATCCCTTTCCTCTTAGTTTTTATTTAATGTTTGAATAAGTGATACTTTTTTTGACACCTATATGTTTGATGTTTGTTTATTTGTATGTCTTTGGTAAGAGGTAGGCCTGTTACCTACTTACCTAGGCGCCTACATTGTTTGAGATATTGTCATGACATTGTGTCACCTTTTTATGACATTTCTATTTCATTTAGTTAACTCTATAGACACGCTATTGTTGTGATGATATCCATACGTCGCGCCCCATATATTCCGCCATGGTGGGGTGTGATAGATTGAACTATAAGGTTTTAAATGATTGTTAGTTTGTGATAAGTGTTGTTCCTAGGCCATTTTCCACTAACGAGGATGCCCAGTGTCCAAGAAATAAATTGAAGAAATCTTCTTCTGAATTGAGACCGATGGATCTTCTGGGACATGTGGAACACCTAATGACTCTTGTAGATTAGTATTCATTGTGGTATCTTTTAAAAATAATCCCTAACTTAACTGAGACATCAGTTGGTAGGATGAGATCTTGGAATTGTATGACATAGTGACACATAATGTGTTACGGTACAATTTGACTTGTTTGTGATTAATGAAAAGACTACCTTTGATTGCTAAATTCTACATGTATCGATGATATCTATCTTTTCTTGCTTCTTCCTAATGCTTGCATTAGTGATGCACCCATTGAAGAAGTACTCATATTGGTTTGAGTTACGTTGTGGATTATTCTTTTTTAGTGCCATCAAGGTCATGAACCTCATGATTAATTGGCTAAGCTCATTTGCTATCATATCGTAGTTAGTTCTTGGTGAACAAGCTTTCATCACTCTTTTGCAGATCACTCATTGTTTTTATAAGATAAACAGTATCCATTGAGAAAAATTAAATTTTCATTATTATTAGGATTATTCAAAGTGAGATTATAAGTGATTGTTATCGAAATGAAGTTGTTTATAAAAAGCCTTGGAAAACTTAACTGTTTTCAAAACAAAGAAAATATTTGTAAATTTATTCTTGATTCTTATTTAAGAATTAAGCATGAAAATGTTTTTATTATAAACATGATGATAAAATTTTGACGAACTGAGTATTGCATCGTTAATCTTGAAATTGTATATAGTTGCGCGCCTACATAAAATTTGGAATGGACCATGCAAGGCTGATTAGTAGTCACCATAAAACTGATTAATAAACACTAAATTTTCTTTGAAGATTGTGAAAGATTAAAATTTATGAGATCTGCAAGAAGTGAAAAATAAGGACATAATGTTAGGGACACCTACATATGTGCCTGTAGCATTTATTCTTCTGAGTCGAATTTACTCATCTGTGGAAATTGTCTTATTTGACAATTGACAATTCTTTCTTGTCCAATTCTCCCGTAGTGAGGTTCCTAGGAAAAGTACCTGATTACCGAGTATTGATACCCGACTGGATGTATCGACGTTCCTATCATTTATTTTGATTTGATTTCATTTGAATGACCTGGGTAACGATCCGAGGAGCTTTCTAATGCGTACTCAAATTATGAAAACATGGGATATATTCATATTCGTTAAATGTTTTCGTTTGTATCTGATTTGAAATTCTCTCGCATAGATTATGCGTTGACCTTACTCTTTTAAGGTTAGTTGTGTCTCCAGATATCCTTGAAATGTGAAAGATTATGAGTTATTATTATTCTTTTGAGAAGTTCACATCTTATCGACGACAATAAAACTGAAAAGTTGATAGTGCCAATAGAATGGATTGATTGATTATGACATGACGACATTGTCTTAATTGATGGGAACTCGAGTAGATTTCCCCTAAATGATGAGATGTTGATTATCGAAAGTGATCTAAATAATTCTTGATGGATGACTTGAAATTATACCATGAATGGTTGTGAATTAGTCATAGATATTATAATCTAGAAAGGACCTAATATAAATTTATTAAAAGACGTTTCTGTTATCTGAAACTTTAGGAGGTATTTATTGGTGAATTACCCAGACTTTTGCCATTAAGGCAGATTGAAATTGGTATTGATTATATTCCCGGTGCTGCACCTGTGGCTTGTGCACTGTACGTCAGCATCATCTGAATTAAAGGAATTACCGTACAACTGATAGAGTTGTCTGAGAAAGACTTTATTTTACCGAGCTCGTCATTATGAATAGCTATGGTGTTATCATTCCTTATATTTATAGATTACTGTGAACTGAGTAAATCGACAATCGAAAACGATATCCATGACTCGAAATGGAAGATTTGTTCGATCATTTACAAGGTTCTAGCGTATGTTTTAAAGATTTGATCCATGGCATGGTTATCATCAACTTCGCATCTCGAAAAAGATTATCTATTCCAATCACTACATCCAGAACTTGTAATGAATATTATGAGTTTCACGTGATGTCGTTTGGGTTGATTATACACATGTAGCATTCATAAATTTGGTGAATCACGTATGTAGGCTGTAATTTAATAAATTCATGCTTGTGATCATTAAGGACCAATCGTTTGTTTATAAGAATAAGAAGGAGTTAATAATTATTTATAGACTGCCCTAATTTGGCCGAACAATGAAAACTTGTACCTTGAATATTTAACATGTGAATTAAGGCTTAATCCTTTACATAAAATGACCGTTTGATTAATGATGGTAAGATATATATATAATATATATATATATATATATATATATATATATATATATATATATATATATATATATATATATATATATATATATATATATATTGACTCTTCAAAAATTAGAAGTCATTTATGACTTTGGGTTTTACCAAAAAGAAAGTGCAAATGTGTTTTGAAAAATGTTTTATCGAAAAGGACTTTTGAGGGATTATTCAATTATACCCAGAACATTTAACTAAACTCTTGTTTAGGGGTAAATGTTCGTGTATACCTCAAGACAACCTAAGAGGGATTAAGGAAACCATTTAAACCATGACTTGAAATTTGAAACGATAATTTACGCTTTTCAAACTAAGAAAATTTTGACCAAAGTATAGCCAAAGATTTTTCGAACATTTACGAATCTTATTAATTATTTTCGATAAATCAACAAAAATCGTATTAATTAAATTCAAATTTATTTTGAACATTTTTCTATAATTAGACAAACTGAGAAAAATTTAAAATTTTTACGGTTACGTTTCATAAAATTAAATATTTATTATTTAAATACTTGTAATATTTAGCGACGCTTTAAACGTCGGATTGAGCAAAACTAATAAAAATGATAGTTGAGACGAAACTAAAACTTAGAAAATATGAAGAAAGAATTTATGAGTAAATTGTGGACATGATAATTATTCCATCTAGGAAGGTGAATGTAGATACTGACACCTTATATAAAAAAGGATAAAGAATCAGTTAGGATATATTTCTTAACAATGAACGTGCAAAATAAATTACCGAACAATATAAAAATAAACGATGTTTGTAAGAAGGATAATATAAATAATAAAAAGTGGTTCGCGGCTAATATGAACCATTAAAATTGAGAAGCCGATAGCGTTAAATGTTTTAAAGGCCACTTGTGGTTGTCTAAATATAGAGGATTTTGAGATATAGTTATATTAGAATCTTGTAAGTATAAGTATTTTATTCATGACACTTATGATTTAATGTCTTTTTGTCTGAAGAAGTTGTACTGATGGAAATTATGAAGGCAGACATCGCCTCATACATTAGTAAACGTCTAGCTATTGCAAATGTCATCATCTGGATTTGATTTGATTTGGGTCATCGTCGACAGACTGACCAAATCTGCTAATATCATTCTCGTTAATGATAAATTCTTGATCAAGAAATTGACTCTTTGTATTTAAAGGAGTCGTGAAAACATAGTGTGCCGTATCAATCATCTCTATCAAGATCCTCGTTTTGCATCGAATTTCTAGAGATTTTCTCAGAAGTGATTAAGAACGAATCTTGATGAGAGTACTGTGTACCACCCCAATCGAAGGGACGAGGTAAAGTAACTATAAGCGCTGTTCTATGTTTGAATGATTGACCTTTGGTAATAGACCGTCTAATCGTTTTCCTTTGGAAAGATTATCATTGATAATTATCATGTTAGTATCGAGATCGACTCTTGTTAGGATCAATATTAGAGCATCTGTAAGCAGGAGTTGGGATAAAGACACCCGACATACACCCATTGTGAGTTGGACATGTCTTTTAGATTTAAGGTCTCCTATGATGGAGAACCTAATCTTACAAAATAATCGACCCGCGAAACTCGAAATGATTGTTGAAATTAGGATCTGATTATTGACTACCAGTAGTGGGCAGGGGGTTATGTGAATATGAAATGTAGATCTTGAAGTTCCAGATGGGTAGCGAAGTGATGCCGAAAATTTTAACCATGGAAAAATGAATTGATGATCTGAAGGATCATGGGATATAAGTCCCCGTTGTATGGGACCATTGAGATGATGTAAAAGTTGGTTTGAAAGGCATATAAGCTGGATCTACCCTAGGAATTCAAGTGCTGCGTGAATTATGTTTCGTATATCGGACTTGATAAAATGTCTATCAAGTGAGAATCTGATTGTTTCTTAGTAGAGTTTAGATCGGCGAAAAGTTGCATTCATCAGAAACCCGTGAACATCATGGATAGAGAAAGTAAGTCAACATTTAGCCTGATCTTATTCCCGTAGTTATGTTTGATGAAACTCGCGTATTGTAGTGAATAACACTTGTGAGAAAAGACCGAATGTGGAGGAAATACCCACATGGCTTTAACTCTATAAGAAGCGAGTAGTAAGATGATCTTTGAGGACAAAGATCCTGTTTAGGGGTAAATGCTGTGACAATCCGTCAATTTATGGTTGATATTTTATTCTCAAATATTATTTAAAAACATTATTTTAATGTTATATTATGAACTCACTTATTTTTGGGAAGAAATTTGGATTTACGTCTTGGAGTAGCATCGACTACGTCTAAACCGGAGGATTCAACGTTACGTGCCGTTTACATACACCGTTTTGGTGACAGTCCGACATTTCAAAAAAATAAATTTGTCAGTGAATATTATTTTGAGATTTTAAATTTGTGTTGGTTCATAAACTCACAAATTTACGAGAAGAGATTAGGACTTACGATTTTATTTTTACGTCCTTTACGACTAAACTGGAAACCTTAGGATTACGTATTTACGTTTTCGAACTCCGTTTTCGATGAGACAATTTTTATTAGATTCGTTTTGTGCCGTTGATTCATAATTTATAAAAACGTTTTTCGTAAAACGACCCGAGGGCACGTAAATCGAGGAAACTAGAATCGAGGAGTACCCGTATTTAAATGGGGATGAGACAAGATAAATCTTGCCCCACCCCCACTCTTGGACGGCAAGAGTAAGCCAACACATCTCATGATATGTCAACATTGTAGCAACTAAGCTAACACTTGTTAGCTTAGCTTAAAAGCTACTCCACTAACTTGTCAAAAACCATTAGCTAAACAATCCCATTCATTTCTTACATGCAAAATTCACCAAACTCTCCTCCCTCTCTCCATCTATGTCGTCCCATTTACACCTTAAACCACCATCATTGATCAAAATCAACCATGAAATCCTATGTTATTCTTGCACAAGATGATGCCCTTTTGAAGCCCTATTGATTGGTGCTGATTTTAACATCCAAGGAGGAGTTTCTATGGAGTCTTAGGGCTGATTTTCCACAAAGAGTTCTTGAAGAATGGTGGTCTTGAAGATGGTCTTGGTTTAGCACAAGTCTCTCCATCAAAATCCATGTCTTGATCATAACCTACATCATCATGGTGGTATAAAGATTGATCTCCTCATCCTCTTGTTATCTTAATTATGTAATTATGTATTTTCTTTCCTATTGTATATGTATATGATGATTATATGTTGATAAAAATATTATGTGGGGATTTGGTGTTGATAATCATGGATAAAAAGATGAAAAACCATATGTAAAAAGGTTAAAATCATGCTTAAAATGATGGCTGTATAAAAAAGTAAAGAACCATATGATGAACTGATAAAATGGCTTGAATAGATTAATATACAGTAAGTTATGAGTCTTTTACACATGTGAGAGTTGGCCATGCAATGGAATCATTAGGATGAGTGAGATATGATCAAAACAAGTTTAGAATGCAAATCTGAGTTCACTGTTTTGGACCATTTTTAGAAAATACTTAGAGGCTGATTCAACAGTAGCTATCGAAGAGTTAAATGGAGCACATATCATGTAGTTTATGTCATAAAAATTTGAGCTTCTATGTCCATATAGAACTCTAGATATGGCAGTTTTGGTGAACATGAAAATAAAAATCAGATTTTGGGAAATTAAAGTATAATAGTATTATATAAGCACTCACATAAAAATAGTATAAAATATGAATTAAAACCCACTAACTCATATAATACATTTATATTAATATTTATAAGGATAAATAAATGGACATTTTATAAAAATGGTAGTTTGATAAGTTTTATAAGTTATAAAACTATAAACATGATTTTTACGACTTTTTCGGCTATTACCGTAAAATTAACGTTTTTCGCCAATTAAAACTTAGACGATCAAACCCGTCTAATGTAAACTTTTATAAACTCATATACTGATATATAAACATATATAACAATTAAAAACCGATAAAACCCGAACTATAAAACATACGGACATTAACGGGCTAAGTTAACATTATTAGACTAATAATACAACAAAATGGGCTAAAACACTTATAAACTTATTTTTTGGGCTTAACCCATTTGGGCCCAACATGTAAAGTGTAAATACTTATAATACAAGTATGAAATGGATTAATACAAGTTAATGAACTTATAATAGGCTTATTGGACCTAAAACACGTAAATAGGTAAAACTAGTAAACTAGTAAGAAGTTACCAATACATAAACACTAAAATGAGTAAATGAGGATATGTAAACCCACTTGATCATCATATATAAAAAATTATCATATGTATACATAATTGTTATTTTTATAAAGTCATTGGACATGAGTCTAAGACGAGTATTATTTGTCTAGGTTTCCGTGATTGAAGCACGCACCATACGTCCGAATTGCCGATAACCCGCCTTCCCACATCAACGTGAGTTCATAGCCTCGCACTCTTTTAAATGTTTTTATGAAGTGTTTTATAAACCCGCGAGGGAGATAACATGTTAGTTTTTATAAAATAGGACACATTTGTCCCGATTGTTTGTTTATTGATTTGGACCCGAATGATTGTATGACCTGATGAATAATTAAATGACCCGATAGATGAAATAAAATGGATTATTAAAGTTAGGTTATGTCACTAAAAGTCCCACTAGCATGAATTGTAAACTACCGAGATTTGGTAGACGCTTATGCATATAATAGTACTATTTGGGGACGATCACCCCAGTTCGCGCCTTGACGGTTGATCCCCGTCGTGCCACATTGATTGGTAAGCGAATTTATGTATGAGAAGATTTACATAGCGTGACCTTTGTGACGACACGCTAATTTAGATGGGCAAATGAGTTTCGGTCTAGCTACCCGTTGTTTGTTGTAGTAAGGTAACAATGTCATGCGGCTTATAATAATCCAATTAACGAAATACTGCTATACGCACCAAATTACGATGTATTGCCTGACTAGCAATACGGGGTCATACTATTGATATTATGTTCGTGTTTTCGTTTTACATAACCATATTCATATAATGGTTTTTATTTAATCTATACAACGTTATAAAACGTATTGTATGATGTTTTTACGACATTGGCTTGTATAATGATTTTTAAGGCAAATGCCTATGTTGTGATTTTCGATAAGGATTTGTATAAAAATGACTTTGGCTATTTTATGGCCTATTAAAAAGATTTGTACAAAATGATTTTTGGTAATAATTTTATACCGATATTATATTGATGGATTTTATTAAACTCTATGAATTCACTCGGCGTTATCGCTGACCTTTTCTTTTAACATGTTTTATCTCAGGTACTTGAAGGTAATTCTCGGGAAGACAACAAGAATTCATGGCCCGCACTTAAATTATAGTTTCCATTCAAATGCTTTGTAAAATCTGTATAAAATATAATGACTTGGGACCTATGTAAATTTGATATTTATGAATGGAAATGCTTTTATTATTAAACGACACGATTTTTATGCGTTGTCTATGATGTGAGTAATGTGCTATCCCGTAACACCAACGAGTCTTCCGCTGTATTGAGTTGTATAAATTTGGGGGTGTTACACGTACTGGGCCTTGAAGTGGGCTAACTTCGACATCAACAAAGCCGGTGATCTTCGAAAGATTCAACTCAATGAGCTAAATGAACTAAGGAATGAAGCTTATGAGAACTCGCTGATCTACAAGGAGAAAACCAAGATCCTCCATGATGCAAGAATTAAGAACCGAGAGTTCCACGTTGGTGATCAAGTCTTACTTTTTAACTCTCGGTTGAAGATCTTCTCGGGCAAGTTGAAGAGCCGCTGGTCTGGTCCATTCACCGTCGCCAAAGTCTTTCCATATGGGACCATGGAGCTTTCTCAGCCAAATGGGCCCAATTTTAAGGTGAATGGCCAGCGTGTGAAGTTGTACTTTGGTGAGGACATCTCTCATGAGATGATTCCATCCCTCACCACGTTTCCCATGAACTAGTTTTGGGTCCAGTCAGGCTCGTGACTTGGTGAACAAAAACAAGCGCTTCTAGGGAGGCAACCCGTGATCTATCCTTTACTGCTTTCATAATAAGTGTAGGGGGAGCCCCGTATGTGTTTGTTGTCTTGTTTCTTATCTTGTGCAGGGATTCAAGCTTCAAAGTGTTGATCCCAAACTTAGATCGATTAGCTTTGTGTATACGAGATTAGATCAAGTAATACACGTAGAGAAACCTTTGTATATACTTTGTGAATCTAAGTGTTATGCGGAATTTAACACTTAAACAAGAACACACAAGATGTAAACAAACTTTCACTTTGATTATGAATATCGAACTTGCTTACAATGAAAGATGTTTACGAATGAAAACTTATATGAAACTTAATTAATAAATATTAACCTAAAGGCCTTCTTTTATAGATACAAGAAGCCTTGTACAATAATCTACGTATCAACTATTCTAGGTAAAGATAAATATAGAAAATACATTGTCGTTTCTATCCTTACTAGAAGTATTCTAGAATATAATAAACGTGTAGATTATATCTTCCATCAGTGCTTGTCTTCAATGTGTCAACGCTTGACTTTAACTTGTCAACGCTTGAGCTGTCAGCGCTTGTATTGTTCTTGTCAACGCTTGAATTGTTCTTGTCAGAGCTCAAGTGATCTGGCCTTAATTTATTCCCAACAATCCTCCCCTAAACTTGATATCCACTCTTATGATCAAGTTTCTGAATAAGCATTAAGGACTAGGAGGAGTCTGACAAATCTTCTCATATTGGTAATGAATAAATCTGATCAAATCTTTTGCCACGTCACTTGAATGATCTATTTCCAGCTGAGTGTCCTTCATCTTTTCCAAAACAGCCTTGGATATGAAATACTGAGCATCCACAAGTAGATACTCAGCAAACTTTGTAGAACTCAAATGGTATACACCAGCAGCTGAATATAACCTCCATTGAAGACCACTGAGGTCATCTTCAAGATCCTTCCATATTGCAGGATCTTCATCTTTTGGCCCACACATTCTTTTGAATGTGGTCCAAAGTTTTATTCCATTAGCTGAAGTTGGTGCTTCAACCTCATACTTGGTCTCCAGTAACCTCCAAAGGTCCACCAAGTCTTCTCTATCACAACTTGCAAATAAAGATATGAGAGTGGTAAAAGTGTGTACCTCCTTGCCAAATCTGCCAATCTTCCAGAACCCACATTCATCTTCTTCATAGCTCACAATTGGGTTCCTGGAATCTAATGGTAACACTTGCACCATATCTGAAGCTTCTAATGGGGAGAGCTTGAGGCTCTTTCTTATGACTGCTTCACTTGGATATAGTGGATCCATATCTTTTGGAAACTCAAATTTAATTCCCTTCTTCACTGGCCTGGGAATCATCATAGCTTTCTTGATTTCCATTTGTTCTGCAAGTTGTTCCTTTCTTTCATCTGAAAGAAGTCTGAGAGTGTTTGCTTCCTGCACTCTCACCCAAATGGGATAAGCCCTGTTTTCCAACTCATAAAATGTCAAAGCTTTCAACTTCTGATATGTCCATCCAACTCCATGACATCTGAGCAACATAAAGTAGAGCTCCCTTCTATCCCTTTTTAACTCTGAGAGAATATTGCTTGCCTTGTGTTTCAAAATTACCTGGCAATCCTTCTGAACTCTAAGAAGAAGCTCCAAACCCCATATTTGATCTGAAATGGTCAAGTATGGATTATCCATGCAGCTTTCTTCCCAAGAATTGTACATTTGAACCACCTCTAGCATGTCAAAGTCAACCTGCAATTTCAAGTCTCTCAGCTTCTCTTTGGCCAACTCATCTCCATACTCAAGCCTTTCAGGTTCTATAATCATTACACTTGAGTCTGAGCTAGCTCCATCACTTTCTTCTTCTGAAGTCACAACAAATGGTGACTTCTCCTTTTCATCTTGTTCCATCATTTGTTCAGCCAATCTTCTACCAAATTCAACTTGGGCTGCATCTTTTGGAACAAACTCTTCTACCATTTTACCCTTACCCTTATCTGATGGTGCAATGGTTGGTAAGGTAGATGGTAATACCTGAGTAGAAACTTCCTTGATGATAGATGATGACTGGGATACATCACCTTCATGTGCAGGTCTGTCAACGCCCAAATTTATCCTATCAGCGCCCAAAATACTTCTATCAGCGTCCAAACTTTCCTTGTCAACGCTCAAATATTTTCCCTCAGTGCCTTGTGTAACCTCTCTCAACATAGCTGTAAATGATAAATTTAAATTGGTGGGAGAGACTAAGGACGTATCAAAACCTGTTTGTTTCTTCAAAGTTGTAAGGGCTTCAGCAACATCCATTGATTGACCATCCTGGCTGCCCTTATCACTCAGATTTATTTGATCTTCCTCCCCTTTGGAAGACTCCTCCATACCCCTCCTAGCACGATCACTTTCCAAAACAACAATCCTCTCCCTCAATTGCTTGAGTTCAAGGCCTTGTGAGCTGACAATTTGTACTAAGTCTACATTTTGCTTTTGCAAGCTAATGCAGACTGCCGTCAATTCCATAAGAGTCATTGGTTCCAGTCTGCCCTCTTCTAAAATGGGAATTTGACCTCCCAAGTCAGATTCATTGGGCAAGGATGAGGACTTAATGATGGTGGGACTGCCTTGGCCAGCTTCTAAGCCAGAACTAATAGTCCCAACCTCATCCAGGTCACCAACCACACTTGTGGTGGTGGTTCTCTCTGCTGCATGGCTAGGACCACCAGAGGAGAACACTCCAGTAGTCCTTTGGCGTTTCATCAACCTATATTCAGGGGGTGTGGAAGATGGTGTGGAAGAATGAGTGGATGTGGGTTGGTTAAGGGGTGTTTGGGATTGTGAAGGTTATGTATCAGCGTTGGAAATAGGCACATCAACGCCAACATTTGATGTGTTAGCGTCAAAGGGTTTGTGGTCAAGTTGCATGTGTTCAGGTGAAGGTAAAGGTTCAGGAATGGGTTCAAGTTGTGGTTGAGGGTCAATTTGAGGTTGGGGGTCTGGTTGGGGTTGTGCTGCTGCAATAACAGCAAGCATGGCTTGGGTTAAAGGTAAATCTCTATGGGGTGGTGAATCCATCTTCATAAAAATAGCTTTCTTTTGCTCAGGACTCTTATAAAAATCATTGTGATCCCTTGAGCAGTATCCTTGATCATCAAAAATCATTTGCAGAAAACGGGGATATGCTAAAGTCATTTTTGTCCCCTTGTTTTTACACATCCCCTCAAAAATCATTTTAGAATAGTTATATTTTTGCCCTGTTGCAATGCACACAATAGCACTGGCAATAGATCTATTGATCTCATTGTGTGCAGTACATTTGGGACTCAAACATTGAAGGAGGACGTGTATGAGGTACTTCCAGGCTGGGGGAAATTCCTGCTTATGATACTTGTTTAGAGTACCTTCATCAGGAAAAGGATATCCCAAAGCCCTAAGCCCTTGTTCTATTTCATTTATGGGAAGGGTGGCTATACCATCAGCATCATCAAGATGCAAGGCTTGGCGTACCAAAGCCTCAGTAACCACCCAAGATCTCCCATGAACAATAGAAGTCAATGTGGTCACTCCATTAACTGTTGAGGAACTAACAGTGTTCCAAAACTGCTTAATGTGTGTGACTAGAATGAGTGGTGCATGAGAAAGAGCATACCTTAATGGGGATGCGTTCAAATACGCCACCATTTGTGTGTATTGAGGAAACAGATCATCATCAGCTTCAAGATAAGCAATCATGTTGTGTTGTGATCTGAACCCCAATGCCAATTCTGTTGAGTTAAACTTTTGTGCCATTGATGAAAGCTGTTAATTTTAAGTGTAGAAGATGAAGTTGATAAGAGAAAAGTGTTAGACAAGAATTATAGATACCCTGTTTAAAATAGGAACCAAATTTATAGGAGAGAAAGAATGCATGTGATTGGCCCAAAAATAGGCAAAGATTTTCAAAAATCAATCATGAAAATATTGAAAAAGTTATAAGTTATCTCATGCATTAAATGAAAGTAACAACTCCTAAAATTACGGCTTGAAAATATGTCAAAAAGTAACAACTGGATAGGTCCCGTTGAGTGTCAACGGTCAAAAATAACCCATCAACGCCCAACGGCTATAATCTTGTCAACGTTTGCCTAAAGCCATGTCAGCGTCCAATTTGGTCACAACAACGCTTGGAAAAATCTTGTCAGCGTCCAAAAATAAAAATATTTTAAAAAGTGAAAAATGACCTTAACAAGTAATTTATCCTAGAGAAGATAACCAAAAGCTGATAATTATCATAGGGCGGCAAGCACTGTCCAGTTATGCACACTTGCATAAGCAAGATAGACATAACAGTCCTCTAGTGTCCCTTGCTAACCAAAACTCTTAACAACAAAGTTACCTTATAAAATCCTTGTTACTCCCAGGTAAATCCCATATCAAAATCATTCCCAAGTCTCCCAACAGACCACAACCAATTCTAGGCCAAAAATGTCTTGGCAACATGCAAAGTTGATATACTATGCATGCTACAGTGCCTCATGATTTAGTAAAACTAACTCATACTCACCTGTGGACACAATCTAGAATTGTGATAAGAGTATCATATGGATACCCAAACATCCTAAAGGTTCCTAAAACCTCCCCTTAAACTATGATACAAAAAGTTTGCTAAAATCATGCATGAACATAAAAAATTTATGTCAAGATAGGAATGAAACATTCCAACCATCATCCATAAATAAAAACTTGTCCAAATGCTTCTCCATTGATCCATAAGCAACTCTGTATCCAATGGTATACTGCTAACACCATCTGCACATTTAGATTGAAAACCACAAAACTAACATTGTTGCTGACAACGCCCCGATAACACATGACAGCGTTGAGGGAAGCTTTGTCAGCGTTAGACAATTATATTGCTGACAACGTTGCAAAGACACTTATCAGCATTCAAGCAACCTTTGTCAGTGTTAGAAAAATATAGTGGAAAATCTAAATCATCAATAAAACCAATAATAACAATGCATCATCCTGTACATACTTTTACAAAAAGAATCGAAAACACATATTATGTGAGATTAACCATTCCAATACTTGTTACCAAGTATTGAAATCTCCCAGCATCAAAAGGTTTAGTTAATAAATCTGACACATTTTCCTCAGTGTCAACCCTATCTGGTTGTATTAAACCTTTCTCAAAGCAATCTCTTATAAAATGGTGTCTAATTTCTATGTGTTTAGTTTTAGAATGATGTACAGGATTCTTAATGATGCATAAAGTACTATTATTGTCAACAAATATCTTAGTATGCATTAAATTATACCCATAGTCCAACAGCTGGTTCTGAATCCACAACACTTGACCATAACATGCAGCTGCAGCCACATACTCTGCTTCAGTTGTAGAATTAGCCACCACTGTTTGTTTCTTGCATTGCCAAGATATTAACCTGCTCCCAAGAAACTGACATCCACCAGTTGTGGATTTCCTATCAAATTTATCACCTCCATAATCACTATCTGAATATGCAATCAGCTCCAATGGTGAATCCTTTGGGTACCACAAACCAAGACTTGGATAACATCTTAGGTACCTAAAGATCCTCTTCACAGCATAAAGGTGACATTCTTTGGGAGTCACTTGATGGCGTGCACAAGCACACATAGCAAACATGATATCAGGTCTGGAAGCAGTAAGATACATCAAGGATCCAATCATGGATCTATAATGCCTGACATCAACATCTTTCCCATCTCTAATCTTTCCCCAAGGGTGTTCTCTATCCATAGGAGTAGTAGCCCTCTTTTCATGTGGAGAAAAGCCAAACTTCTTCAAGATCTCAGCAACATATTTGTCCTGGGAGATGAAGATACCATCCTCTTTCTGCTGAACTTGTAAACCTAGAAAGAAGTTCATCTCCCCCATAGCACTCATCTTGAATTTGTCTGTCATAAGCTTGGAGAAATCCTCACTCATCTTTGGATCAGTAGACCCAAAAATGATATCATCAACATAGACCTGCACAAGCAACACATCCTTGACTTTCTTTTTTGTAAATAGTGTCTGATCTATGGTGCCCCTCTTGAATCCATTGTCCACCAAATAGGTAGACAAAGTACCATACCATGCTCTAGGGGCTTGATGAAGGCCATACATAGCCTTTTTGACTCTATACACTTTATCTAGATGCTATGGATCCTCAAAACCAGGAGGTTGCATTACATATACTTCCTCAACAATGGTGCCATACAGAAAGGCACTCTTGACATCCATTTGATAGACTGTGAATCCCATGCAAGAGGCATAGGCTAGAAAAATCCTAATAGCTTCAATCCTTGCAACTGGTGCAAAGACCTCCTCATAGTCTATCCCCTCTTCTTGTGTATAACCTTGAGCCACTAACCTTGCCTTATTTCTGACCACAATGCCTCTTTCATCTCTTTTGTTCCTGAGAACCCATCTTGTCCCTATAGGTCTGACATATCTAGGACAATCAACCAGCTCCCAAACATCCTGAATTGCAAATTAGTGAAGCTCATCCTGCATTGCTTCCACCCAACTTGGTTCTTTGAGAGCATCAAATATTTTCTTGGGTTCTTCTTGTGACAGAAAACATGCAAACAAACATGCTTGCACAAGAGGGGTATCAACCTTCTTGTGTATATTGGCAATAAACCCACCAAGACCTTGATGAGATCTTCTAGTCTGAACTGGAGTCATAGTATCACCAATGATTTGAGATGTGGGGTGATTCTTCATTGTGGAAGTGAGAACCCCTCCTTCAAAAAGTCTGGTGTCCTCAACCTCATGCTCCATGTTGCCAATATCTTCTTCATCAGACTCTCTTATATCAACATAAGGATGACCTTCTTCATAAGAATTAGAAGGTTCACCTTGTTCAAAAGTGGAAGAAAAAAGATGTGCAAAGGTGTTGTCAACGTCTGAACCTTGTTTGTCAGCGCTTGGGCTAACAACGCTTGAAATGTTGTTGTCAACGTCTGAGCCATCAACGTATGAATTGGTCTTGTCAGCGCTAGATTTGCCTTTGTCAGCGCCTGAAGAACCATGCATGTTTGTATCTGGTGGTATTTGGAAACCACCATTATCTTGTCCAGCAGCAGCAGCAGCAAAAGCATCTGTCCAAATGGGAATTGTGACATATTCAAATGTAGGAGATGCCTTTTCTGCTTGTGATCCAACCTTCTCATGAACCTGTGTACCTGAAACATTAACAACTTGTTCCTCCACAACATTTGAAGTTACCTTCACAATGTCTGGATTAGTGACAGGCATATAATTTAAAGTTCTAGATAAGGGTTCCAAATCAAACAACCAATTTGGACCACTTTTAGGATCACTAGGTTTATTCTCTAAGAACCTTACATGTACTCTCTCAACTATACGTTTGTCCTCTTTAAGATAAACCCTATAACCCTTGCTCTGGACTGAATACCCCATGAAATAGCCCTCATCACCTTTTGCACTAAATTTCCCTAAGGCATCACTAGTATCTAATACTACTACATGACAACCAAAAGGTCTGAGAAAACCAATATTAGGTTTTCTACCCCAAAGTAACTCATAAGGTGTTTTGTTCTGAATTTTGTTAACCAATGCTCTATTTTGCACATAGCATGCTGTATTAACAGCCTCAGCCCAAAAGGCTATTGGAAAGTGAGCATCAGCCAACATAGTTCTGGCTGCTTCAATTAGGGTTCTATTTTTCCTCTCAGCAACCCCATTTTGTTGTGGGGTTCTAGCAATACTAAATTGCCTAGTAATTCCTTTCCTGGCACAAAAATCATCTAGCTTCTTGTTCCTAAATTCTCCACCATTATCACTCCTAAGCATTTTAACCTCATTGCCAGACCTTTTCTCAATCTGAGTGATAAAATCAATAAGAACATCAGCTGTGTCACTCTTCATAGCTAGAAAGAATGTCCAAGTAAATCTAGAGAAGTCATCAGTGACAACAAAGCAATACGACTTACCATTCAAACTTTCTATATTTGTTGGACCAAAGAGGTCCATGTGAAGCATATGAAGAGGTCTGGAACTAGTATGCACCTGTTTGGACTTGAATGAGACCTTGTGCTGCTTGCCTTTAAGACATGCAACACAAGAGTGGTCATTGTGGAAGGCCTTCTCAGGCAAACCATCAACTAAACCAAGCCTCACAAGTCTATTTATATTTTTAAATTTATGTGCCCTAGTCTCCTGTGCCACAAATTACTCTCATCTACTGAGGCCTTAGCATAAAAACAAGACATATTTGTATTCATTTTAATCCCATTTAAATTCACATTATATATGTCCTTATGCCTAGGTGTTCTATACTCAATATATTTCTCATCAGGGATCTTAAAATCCAAACACTCAGTATCAGTAAAAAGAACTTTATTTTTGTTATCACAAACTTGTGATACACTAAACAGATTATAATCAAGTTCTTTTACCAGGAAGACGTTCTCAAAACGCAGATTATTGGTGAGAAGGGTTCCTTTGCCTGTGATAGTTCCATATCCTCCTCCAAAGTAAACCTTATCACCATCTTTAATAGGGGTGAAATTCGTCAGATAGTCTTCCTTCCCTGTCATGTGCCTTGAGCATCCACTATCCCAATATCCATAATCATTGATCTGTCTTTGAATGCCCTGCACATAAAGAAAACAAATTAGTTTTCTTTGGGAACCCAAGTCTCAAAAGACTTGGATTCATCTAGTTGTTCAATAAGAACAGACTTAGTTCTCATAACAACCTCATTCTCATCCTTTTTAGGATGAAATACCCAGTTAACCCCAATAGGTTTTGTAATGACCTTTGAAATGTAAGTAAATCTATTGCAAGTCATTGAAATCCCATTATCATTAGGGTTTTGATCTTTCTTGGGTCTCCATGTTAAGCTTGAAGAAGCTTTAGACCCCTTACCTTGTGGCTACAAATATTTAGGTCTGGTCACGTTTCTGTCAGCGTTAGAATTTGTCCTGTCAACACTGAAATTACCCTTGTCAGCGTTGAACCTAGGGTTTGCTACAGGAACCCATTGCCTATTTGACCAGGTGTGTGTCTTTTGAAATGGTCTTTGTCCATGAGTGTTAGACCTTCTAGAAAAGAATGGGACAGGTCTAATCACTTGTGGACTTTGCTGCACACAAGGTTTGGGTCTGACAACGTTTGACTTCCTAACAACGTTGACTTTCTTCCTGTCAGCGCTGAAATTGTTCCTGTCAGCGCTGGCTTTGGGAGCGTTGACACACTTGTATGCCAAATGTGAAAAGCTACCACAAGTGTAACAGGCTTTCTTAGACACAACCTTAGGTCTAGAAAAGAAGAAACCTGTTCCATGATTGCTAACTTGGCTCTTGGGTGACCTATTATTCCTATACATCTCTGCATATTTAATGGTAGGTCTTCTAACAGTGTTTGAGCCTAGGTCAACAGGTTTACCAGTGATTGGGTTAGTAACCTTAATGGGTGGAGATTCATTTGGACTTTCACATAGCAAACCTCCCTTAACAAATAAAGTAGGGTTAGCTTTCTTCCACTCATTTAGGTCAGTCAATTTTTGTTGATACTCTTCCACTGGAGTGACAACTCTTGGTGGAGGAATGAATTCCTCTTCTTGGCATTCTGGTATACCAGTCCAAGACAAGTCCTTTCTAAGGACACCATAGAAGTCACCAGCTGGTGGTGGAACCAGAGAGTAATCATTCATCCCAATCCCAGTCACGTCCTTAGGATCCCTTTGTTTAGCTACACAGTCTCCTAGGGTTTGGGTGGCTCTATCAAATCTTTGAATTTTGAGGTCAACATTATCTTTATTCTTAATGGCCTCATCTAACTTAGCCTGTAATTCACTATTGACCTTTTTCATGATGTTTCTAACATCCATACTACCCTCTAGCTCATGTTTTAAGATATTGATCTTATCTTTTAAGTCAAATTCCATTTTCTTGTATTCAGAAACGGTTTTCTCAGTTTCAGTAAGAGCTAGTTGGTAATTAGACAATTTACACCTTTCAGTACTCATATCATCTTTTAGTTTTAACACCTCTTTGTTAAGTCTTTCAGTGTTTAACCTACAACCTTTGCTACAAAAAGCATCATCATATACCTCATTATCAGATGAAGAGGAGGAGTGTGCCATGAGAGCATATTCAACATGCTCTTCTTCTTCAATATTAGCAACCAAAGCTTTATCTTCTTCAGCATTCTTAGCCAGATAGCTCCAATCCCATCCTGTACCATCAATTCCTTGAACTGCAACCATCGCTTTGGAATCCTGAGCTTTAACAACCTGACTTGAGGGTTTACCAGCATCAGATCTTCTAGGAGATCTGCATTCCCTCATGAAGTGCCCCGTACGATGACAGTTGTAGCATTCAACTTTGGATTTATCAAATCCAGCTGTGTCTTTAGCATTGAAGGTCATCTTCTTTTTAAACCTTCTGTTCCACCTATTTGCTCTTATACTAGCAAGAGCCATGTTCTACTTGATGTCCATCTCTTCCAAGTGCTCATCACTTATCTGCTCAAGGTCCTCATATGTAATCACTGAACCATTGGGCAAAGAAGCAATGTAAGCACAAACAGTATCCAAATCCAAACCAGCAGGTTTAACTCTTGGGGAGTCATTCTTGAATGTGTCAGCGTCTGAAAAAGAGACGTTGACAGGACTTGTTCCAGCGCTGACATATGATGATCCAGTAACTGTATGCATATAAGAGTCCTTCTGATTGAATTGACCTTCACTATGAGAGAAGAAGGCCATGTTGCTGGTGGTAGATTTGCTTCCGTGCTCTGAAAGAGTTTCATCTTCCAATAGTCTTAGTTTGTTGTAGATGTCATCAAACGAGGAGCTCTTGTAAGTATTGTTGGCAAGAATAGATCTTGCCTCAATCTTCCATGCCTCACCAAGACTTTTAAGAAAGGTAGCATTGGTGTCAACATCACCAACTTGTGTCCCCATGAAGGACAACTTGCTTGTGATGACAAGCAATCTGCTTCTCACACTACTCAGTTTCTCATTGGGTTGAGCTTTGAAGACAGCATAATCATGCAGAAGTTGCTTTTTCTTTTCTTCCTTAGTGTCTGCATTGCCACCATATGCAACTTCAAGTGCTTCCCAAAGATCCTTAGCAGATTCATAGCCTCTATATTTATGCTGGTTTTCTTGTCCCAAAGAGACTTTCAGAATATTTAGGGCTTTCATGTCAACCCTTTTCTTTGCAATATCTTCAGCAGCTACAACTCTACCATCTCCAGGTTTTTCTTTCTTATCCTCTTCAAGGCATCCTTCAACAGCTGTTCTTTGACTAATGGCATCAAGAATCTTTTGAGCCTTATTGAATGAGTTTCCATATTCAATAATATTCCAGAGTGTGTAGTCATAGATCCCCAGATATTGTTCAAAGTTGAACTTCCATAAGTCAAAGTTGGTTGCATCAAGCATGGGAATCTTGATGTTTGGTAAGGGTGAGGAGGAGGAGGTTATTGCTTCAGACATGATGTTGTTAGGGTTTTTGTGAAAATTAGGGTTTTGGTGTTTTTAGGGTTTTGGTGTTCGTGTATGGTGTTCTTTAAAGATCAAAAGTTCCTCAACAAGCTCTGATACCACTTGTTGATCCCAAACTTAGATCGATTAGCTTTGTGTATACGAGATTAGATCAAGTAATACACATAGAGAAACCTTTGTATATACTTTGTGAATCTAAGTGTTATGCGGAAGTTAACACTTAAACAAGAACACACAAGATGTAAACAAACTTTCACTTTGATTATGAATATCGAACTTGCTTACAATGAAAGATGTTTACGAATGAAAACTTATATGAAACTTAATTAATAAACATTAACCTAAAGGCCTACTTTTATAGATACAAGAAGCCTTGTACAATAATCTACGTATCAACTATTCTAGGTAAAGATAAATATAGAAAATACATTGTCGTTTCTATCCTTACTAGAAGTATTCTAGAATATAATAAACGTGTAGATTATATCTTCCATCAGTGCTTGTCTTCAATGTCTCAACGCTTGACTTTAACTTGTCAACGCTTGAGCTGTCAGCGCTTGTATTGTTCTTGTCAACGCTTGAATTGTTCTTGTCAGCGCTCAAGTGATCTGGCCTTAATTTATTCCCAACACAAAGAGCATCTTGATGACATTTGAAGAACCGTGATCCCGTGTTCCCATCTTCCCGGTTCTATCCTAAACTGTCGTGATTAAATATTTCATATCTTATATGTTCACATTGAATTCACTATAGTTGTCCTTTCCTTAGCAAGATTTAAACAAAGTGCACAATGTCCTAAGTGTATGAGAGTTTACTCCCACATGCTTAAACATTGAGGACAATGTTTATCTCAAGTGTAGGGGGACTTCTATCGAAGTAAGTGGTCTTTTCCATGAATTTGCCCTCATTTTAACCGGAAAATTTGATTTTTCGACATTTTTCAAAATTTTTAATCTATTTTGGCCTAGTTGTATAGTTGTATTTTCCTTTGTTATGGTTATTTTCTTTCCTTGTTAAAATAAAGTGGTTTTAAAATCTTTCAAAGTCGTGAATATTTTGACTCAACCTGAGTTTACTTATCTAAGTTTACTCTAGCTAGTATCCTTAACGTGTTTAAGTCAAGTCTTGCTAGGCTTTTATATAGGGAACTTTAAAACGCGAAAGTCTTAACTCTCACGGGTTAAGAACAAGAACTTTTCACAAGTTCCTATAATTGATCCTAGAGAGTTGTTTATCAAGGGAACTTTAAAATGCGATTTCTAAACTTGAAAAAGTCTAAGAATTTGCAAGATCCTATAGATGACTCGAAAACCCAAAACTTTGATTGAATAGGCTAAGTATCCACGAGTCTCATTCCTTGAGATTTTAAACTGTGGAGAACGAGAGATGATAGAGTCAATTATAAGTTTGGTATTCTTTCGTGAATTTATGTGAGTTAATTATGAGCCTATTCTCCCATCGCTTGTTAATAAATTTATCTGCAATAAATAAGGTTGTACGATTTGAAAACTTACTTAGCTTCTAGCCCAAGATCGTTTAAAAGTTGCTCGGTATAGATTAGAGTTCATAGCCAAGGCATAACTTATTGAAGCGGGATGCGAAGATTGGCGAGTCCGAAAAGGCCCTAACAAGGCATGAGGGCTACATTTTCTTGCTAAAAGATCCAAAAGTGATGTGAAGAATCATTTATCGAAAATCAATATGAAGGATCGAGACACACGAGGAAAAGAAAAAACTCCCCAAAAGATCATGGAGAAGTCTATCCAAAAAGGCCCTAACAAGGTATGAGGATAAATAGATCCAAGTCCTAAAAGGAGGCGGATCGTTGTATATCAAAGTCCAAAATAAAGATTGGAGAAAAATGAAGAAGTCGTGGTCCAAATATGAAGAATCTCTCAAAACTTCAAGTGAAGAAATTCCTATTATGAAGAGAAGACCATAATTTCAAGAACGTCTCTCAAAGATTCGAAGTATGAAGTCGCTGCCAAATATCGGTCCGAGAAAGGTCTCAAATCGTGAAGCGAGTTATGCCAAGATATGAACTTTATGAGGTCCCGAGAAGCAGTTTTAAAAGATTTTGTCCTTTAGCTAACTATTGATTAAATCGTTCACTTTATTTTCGGCCTAAATAACTATCGAAATAAGTCAAACAATGCATCCTCGTGATCATTCAAGACAATAATAAAATATAAGAGATACACCTAGGAATAAGGGAGTCTAAGTGAATAATTGGCCCACATGAATTCGTGTTAGTTTGCTAACTTATAATAACAATGATCTCGTTTTTCAGCTTGGTATGGGAACGTGAAACTTGAGGATGATAAACGTTCATGGCAGCCGAAAACCAATGTAAGTCTTTGATTTCTTTACTTGTTTTTATCTTTTTACTTTCCATAAATGTTTAGTATTTAATAAAGGCCAAGGTGGGTTATTTATGATGGAAAATGTAAAACGTGCTTTAAAATTAATGCATTGCATGAGGGCATTGCAATGGTCAAGTGTAGGGGATTTAATAAGTGTGAAAACCCTTATCCTTTTACCACTTATTTCCAATAATAACAAGACCAAAACGTGTATTTCATGTCGTAAAAGTCGAATTATGCGTGGTTTGTGTTTTTATTGTGTTTTAGGACCAAATGATGAAAAAGGAAGAAAACACGGGCTTTCACGGGCTTTTATCAAAGAAAACGAGAAAAGACGAAGTCAAAAGATCAAGAGTGCAAAAAGAACGGAAGTCCAAGACCTATTCTAAAGATTTATCGAAGAAAAAGTCTAAAGACGGAAGTTTAATGAAGTCGAAGAACTTAAGTCTAATTGAAGAAAAAAATTACAAAGACAAGTTCAATATACATCGACAAATCCCGAGACGACGTCGAGAAAGACAAAGGATTTAAATCGAGTCGAGAAGAAAGAAAGAAGAGACAACACATGCACACCTTCCCATTTTCCCTATAAATACCCTCCTAATACACATTAGGAGGGTTGGTTAGTTTTTAGTAGTTAGTTTCATTTTTTATTTTTTCTTTCTAGTTTTAGAGAGAGAAAGTTCTAAACTTTCTCTCACTAATTCTTCATCTTCTTTCAAGATTAAACCTTTTTGTATTTGGATTTCATTAATCAAGTTCAAGTTAAGCTTTTTGTTCATTAATCTCTTTCTACCTTTCTTGATTTTAGCTTACTTTTGGCGCAAAATATATGTGATCCGTGTTGATCTTGATGTTTTAGTGCTTAAAAAGTTAATCTTTTTATTCCTACTTAAGTTTTCATACGAATAAGCTTTAAGATCTTTGTGCTTATTGGCTTATTTACATGTTTAGCTTATTTACTTTTTAAAAGTTTTCTTAAAAAGTTCATCTTTTTATAGTTTCATTTAAAAGATTGCTTATTTAAAGTTTATAAAAGTTGTTATTTGTGCTTATTTAATCCTTTTCATTATAGATTCGTTCAAGTTTTGGTGTTAGCTTATAATTATAGCTTATCACTAGCTTATTTTTCGAACCATAAGGTAATTGGAAAAGGTTTAAACCCTTTTCCGATTTGGCTTTCCGATTAGCACCCATTATTCCGATCACCCTGATCGGATTAGGGTTATAACTTTCCGATTTGCATCTCGTATTCCGATCTGTTGATCAGATTAGGGTTTTGGCACATTCCGATTGTGTCCTTTTTTATGCTATTCCGATCAGACTCAATTTCATGTATTCCGATCGTAGGTTTTAAATATATTCCGATTGAAGTAAGTTTTAACTTATTCCGACAACATGCCTTAATTGATATTCCGTCCAGAACTTCTTTTACGCATTCCGATCAGTGTTTCCGACCAAACATTCCGATTTTAGCATTTTAGATATTCTGATTTGGCTGTATTCCGATCGTTTTCTGATTGTTTAATTTCATGTTTTTACAAATTTTCCAAGTTTCAGATTCATTAAGTTTTCAAGTATTTATCTAATCTTGTCTTTAAGTTTTCAAGCATTTATTTTTAACTCGTTATTTTAGTTTAATCTTTAAAGCTCTTATTTTACTCAACGACATTTACATATTTGCTATTAGTTTAAAATAGATAATCAACCAAACCATTTATTATTCCTCCAAGAACAATTGAGTCACACTTTCTACCAATAGTCAATTCGAAAAGATTGGAACAACGAACTTTGATACTTGGTGTAAAAACCTTGGTATTAGCAAGGCTAAAAATAAATATAAGGCAAGTAAACTTAAAGTGCGACTAAGTAAAAAGGTGGGAAAAGTAAAGCTTAAAAATTTGTTGGGTCAAAAAGTTGATGTGGCAGAAACTCAAAAACAAAGAAAACATGAAGATTTTGTCTCAGCGTTGTCAAGAGCAAACTAAGCGTTGTTGGCCCAAGAGTTGTCACGTGCAATCTAAGCATTGTCACATGCAATTTAAGAGTTGATAGAAACGTAGACAAAGAAGCTTATGGAAGCTTCTATTTAGATAAACATGTAAGATATATTCTGTATAAGTTTATTTAAATAGAAGATTTACTTGTTTATTTGATTTTATCTCTTGTAAAACCCTAGTCCTTACACTATAAAAGGAACCAAGGGTTATTAGGTTTTTCATAAGTTCATTCACAATGTAAACCTAAAGCGTGTGTTGACTAGACGTGGGATTCAATGTATACACGTCCAGTGATTGTTGATTATCAATATAATTAGCATTCCTATTATTTTAATTCATGTTCTTGTGCCCTAAACACCTTGTTAATGTGTCGTGTTCTAATTCCGCTTTGATTGTATAATCATATGAACATGATGCATTCCTAGTAGCTTCAAAGATCCGGAAACCAAGGTTTCCACAATTGGTATCAGAGCCTCGTGGCTCGTGATGCTAGGACCAACAAGGTGTTCGTGTATGGTGAAAAGAAGAAAAATCCGTCTAGGGTTTTTCTGGACGTTTTTGTGTGCGCAGCAGTATTCAGAAGGTCATAACTTTTGATCGAACCGTTGGATCGTCACGAAAATTTATATGTGTGTTCTACATACATATATCTAAACATCCACCGGAGGGATTGTTGAGTTTTATCCCCAGTCAAAAGTTATTAAGCGTCAAAGTTGGCTGATGAGTGATTTTCAGATTTTTCTGACTTTGCATAATATAATGATTTAGGGTTTTCTAAAAACCCTAGATTGATTCTATACAAAAAAAGACATGTTGTTAGCCTTGGGGAATCAGTTCTTCATGAACTGGTGATGAACCCTAGCAACATGATTGCAGCAAGGTTGAAGATGTGTTGAATATTAGGGTTTAAGAAAACCCTAGTTCTGATACTTTTGGCTAACCAGTTATAATTGTTTGTTACTGGTCACGAATTGATTACAAATGGAGCAGCACATTCACACGATCAATTCTTTGCTAATATTCTGTGTTGTGTTCACATGATTTCTGTTCACATGACCTATGATCATCCACAACAGATTCTATTCACACGAAGGGTCAAGACAATTGACGTGTGATAAAGCTTTGTGTTCACACGGTGGTTAGATGATGATTGGTTATTGATTGGTCATGAGAAGTACAAGATTATATACGTCTTTTGGGCTTAGATCAAGTGTTTGCTCGTCCATGATAACTCACGTGAGGTTAAAGCTAGGTTTAAGCCATTTGATTCTAATTGGTGGAAATTGGTGTGTTCACACGACCAGTATGATAAATGGATTGCGATTCTTGTCTTCACGTGTTTATTTTAATTTACTTTGGAGAATTATGTCAAGTGACGTAATACATGTTCTAACGTTTTCATGGATTATCTGGTCGCTGACAAGATCTTTGGGACAAGACGCCATAACGATTCTAGATAAAATAGGATATTTACTTGCCTATTTTTGTGGGATACATTCGTTATTGAACAAGATATGGATTACAGACTTGGGATATGATCATATATTGATTTGTAGGAATATTCAAATATTCTATTGCTAAATATATGAGATCGTAACCCTAAAAGTGTAAGCAGAGGAAGACGCTGACACATATTGAATGGACGCTGACGAGTGTACTTTTGACGCTGACAGAATAAGTCAACGTTGACAGCGTTGACAGTGTCGTCCGAGATATGGTTTTTCAAACGATGATAGGTATTGTCCGATATGTGACAATACACATTCCAGATATATTGGATAAAGAAGGATCTCGGATAACACAATGATTGCTGCTGTTTGAGAAAATTGGTACGTTTTGAGCACACAAAAGGAGGATTATACACACGAAGGTACATGGAATCTCCGTTTTAATTTAGAATATCATGCTGATATTTATGGCTCGGATATTTTTAAAAGGAATTAATGATCTTAAAGCGAGTTAGCAACTATTCGTGAGAATTTGATGGATATTTTAAACTATGTAATCGGGATAGCCTTGTGAAAGAGTTATCCATCAGGATACTTTTACATATGGTATGAAGATGTTATTCCATTAAATTCGTCATGAAGAGGTGTTGGCTTAAAGGGAAGAGTTCTTATGGTAAGTTTGATGTTGAAGTTAGTTTTCACAAATTTGTTTTTCTTATTTAGGTGAGCAATACACCTTGTCTCTGTACTAAATATATTGTTACAGCGTACGACTGGCTCATAGTCGTGAAGGTTACCAGTTCCCATGTAACAAAAACTATGGTGAGCAATACACCTTGTCATTGGACTAAATATATTGTTATAGCATACGATTGGCTCATAGTCGTGAAGGTTACCAGTACCCATGTAATAAAAACTGATGTGTGAGCAATACACCTTTATCATTGGATCTAAATATATTTTTATAGCTAACAACTGGCTTATAGTTGTGCGGTTTTTGTTGGTTTCAGTTCCCGTTCTTACCAATAAACTGAGCCCCGTTTTGCAGTGAAAGAGTTGCATTTTTCTCTAGTCGTTTCGACAACTAGGGGAAGAGTTTATCAACTAGTGAGCAACTGGGTGAAAGAAATACAAAGTTTGGGTTATTCTGCTTCTACATCAAAATTATTGTACTTATTTTTCTTCAAGATCATTACATAGAGCTACTTTTGGAGAATTTTCAAGATTGCATACTTTCACATATTCCCTATTGATGTGACAAAAAGGGGAAGAAATACATGCTACACTTGAGGGGAAGCAATTTGAAGATCATGTACAACTTACAAGAGATACACATAGAGTTTTGCCGACATCAACTAGGGGAAGATTGTTGGGTCAAAAAGTTGATGTGGCAGAAACTCAAAAACGAAGAAAACATGAAGATTTTGTCTCAGCGTTTGTGGAAACCTTGGTTTCCGGATCTTTTAAGCTACTAGGAATGATCATTGTTCATATGATTTAAACAATCAAAGCGGAATTAGAACAACAACCATTAACAATGTGTTTAGGCACGAAAACATGAATTAAAACAATAGGGATTGCTCATTATATTAATAACGAACAACCACTAGACGTGTATACATTGAATCCCATGTCTAGTCGACACACACTTTAGGTTTACATTGTGAATGAATTGAATGAATAAAACCTATGACCCTTGGTTCCTTTTATAGTGTAAGGATTAGGGTTTACAAGAGATAATGATGAATAAACAAGTAAATCTTCTATTTAAATAAACTTATGCAGAATATCTTTTGCATGTTTATCTAAATAGAAGCTTCCATAAGCTTCTTTTGTCTACGTTTTGTCAATGCTTGAATTACATGTAACAATGCTTACATTGTACATGACAACTCTTGAGCTATCAACGCCTAAATTGTACATGTCAACGCTTGATTAACTCTTGACAACGCTTGGACAATTTCTTCATGTTTTCTTCGTTTTTGAGTTTCTGCCACATCAACTTTTTGACCCAACAATCTTCCCCTAGTTGATAGTGGCAAAACTTCTATGTGTATCTCTTGTAAGTTGTACATGATCTTCAAATTGCTTCCCCTCAAATGTAGCACGTATTTCTTCCCCTTTTTGTCACATCAACAAGGAAGTAAACAATGTATGCAATGTTGAAGATTCTCCAAATGTAGCTCTATGTAATGATCTTGAAGAACAATTAATATAGTAATTTTGATGTAGAAGTAGAATAACCCAACCTTGTGTTCCATGTCTTGTACTATCCATGTAACTAAGAACTTATATCAGACCAAGTATAAGTAGACCTCAATCCCTTGTCAATATTCTCATCCTATGTGAGACACTGAGCACGATAATGTAACTCCTTCAAGTGTTATGACAAGTCTTCGTCACCAATCATGTAAAGCACGAACAAGTTACCTTTAAAGTCAGTGAATGGTACGCCACGACTTTAAGATATGATAGAACACAAACTCGCGAAAATCTTCTTCAATCATCAAACTTACCATAAGAATTCTTCCCCTTAAGTTAACACCTCTTCATGACAATTTTAATGGAATCACATCTTCATACCATATGTAAAAGTGTTGTATGGATAACTCTTTTGCAAGGCTATCCCGATTATATAGTTTAAAATATCCATCAAATTCTCACGAATAGTTGCTAACTCGCTTTAAGATCATTAATTCCTTTCAAAAACATCCGAGCCATAAATATCACCATGATATTCTGAATTAAAATGGAGATTCCATGTACCTTTGTGTGTATAATCCTCCTTTTTGTGTGCTTAAAACGTCCAATTTTCTCAAACAGCAGCAAACCTTGTGTTGTCCAATATCTTCTTCTGTCCAATATCTTTGACAAATGTATTGTCCAATATCGGACAATACCTATCAGCGTTGAAGTTCATATATCGGACGACACTGTCAACCCCATCAGCGTTGACTTATTCTGTCAGCGTCAAAATTCTTCCTGTCAGCGTCTGAATTACAAACGTCAGTGCCAACCATACTCTGTCAGCGTTGCATTCATTCTTTCTTGTCAACGTTGCTCCAAAACATGTCTTGGAATTATAATCCCACGTGAATACAAAGTGACATTAGCGTATAACAATTGATCCCAACATGTAATGATCACTTTTATACGCTGCATATATTCCTTCTGTTATCAGCCAATTACGTTCTTAGAACCATGTGAACACAAATTGTTTACCTTAAATCCCATTCGTATGACCACCAATAGGAAGTCTTACACCGTGTGAACACAAGTTGAAGAACCAATCAGAATCGAAAGATTGACTTATCCCCACGTGAGTAACCATATACCAGCATGTAGAGGATTCGTGTGAATACTTTGATCGTGTGAACACAATTTTGGAATTTACGATCATGTGATATCACATTCAATCTCACGTTACAGCAAGCAAAACTATCATTGTAGCATATTATGATCATCGTGCCTTGGTCCCGAGACAAACACATCGTCTTTGTCTTCATGCGTTTTGAATATATCCACTTTATAAACCAATCACCAAGTAAAGATCGACATGCTAAATTTGAGATCTAGGGTTTCATATAAAAACCCTAACTAGAATCGAAGAACACATATTCCATCATGTGCTTCCTTCATGTGTTCTTTTTCTTGCTGCTATATCCCTCAAATCTTCAATTTTTCTGATTTTTAAATTGATTTAGGGTTTAAAGAAACCCTAATCATGATTTTATGTGAAAGCTTGAAAAACTGAAAATCACCTCTGCTGCCAACTTCGACACTTAATAACTTTTGCCTGGGAATAAAACTCGACAATCCCTCCGGTGGATGTTTAGATCTATGTATATAGAACACACATATAAAATTTCGTGACGATCCAACGGTTCAATCAAAAGTTATGACCTTCTGAATACTGCTGCGCACACAAAAACGTCCAGAAAAACTCTACGAATTTTTCTTCTTCTTCACGATATACGAACACCTTGTTGGTCCTAACATCACGAGCCACGAGGCTCTGATACCAATTGTGGAAACCTTGGTTTCCGGATCTTTTAAGCTACTAGGAATGATCATTGTTCATATGATTTAAACAATCAAAGCGGAATTAGAACAACAACCATTAACAAGGTGTTTAGGCACGAAAACATGAATTAAAACAATATGGATTGCTCATTATATTAATAACGAACAACCACTAGACGTGTATACATTGAATCCACGTCTAGTCGACACACACATTAGGTTTACATTGTGAATGAATTGAATGAATAAAACCTATGACTCTTGGTTCCTTTTATAGTGTAAGGATTAGGGTTTACAAGAGATAATGATGAATAAACAAGTAAATCTTCTATTTAAATAAACTTATGCAGAATATCTTTTGCATGTTTATCTAAATAGAAGCTTCCATAAGCTTCTTTTGTCTACGTTTTGTCAATGCTTGAATTACATGTAACAATGCTTACATTGTACATGACAACTCTTGAGCTATCAACGCCTAAATTGTACATGTCAACGCTTGATTAACTCTTGACAACGCTTGGACAATTTCTTCATGTTTTCTTCGTTTTTGAGTTTCTGCGACATCAACTTTTTGACCCAACAGCGTTGTCAAGAGCAAACTAAGCGTTGTTGGCCCAAGAGTTGTCACGTGTAATCTAAGCATTGTCACATGCAATTTAAGAGTTGATAGAAACGTAGACAAAGAAGCTTATGGAAGCTTCTATTTAGATAAACATGCAAGATATATTCTGTATAAGTTTATTTAAATAGAAGATTTACTTGTTTAGTTGATTTTATCTCTTGTAAAACCCTAGTCCTTACACTATAAAAGGAACCAAGGGTTATTAGGTTTTTCATAAGTTCATTCACAATGTAAACCTAAAGCGTGTGTTGACTAGACGTGGGATTCAATGTATACATGTCTAGTGATTGTTTATTATCAATATAATTAGCAATCCTATTGTTTTAATTCATGTTCTTGTGCCCTAAACACCTTGTTAATGTGTCGTGTTCTAATTCCGCTTTGATTGTATAATCATATGAACATGATGCATTCCTAGTAGCTCCAAAGATCTGGAAACCAAGGTTTCCACAAAATTAAAACTTAAAAACTGAAACTAAAAAGAACCTGAAAACAACTCATTCGGAATATTGCCCTGGTTCAGAATACTTGATGTTCCGAATGAACTCCTTGATTCGGAATATATTCCGAATGAACCACCTCTTGATTCGGAACTTTGAATCTTCCGAATGAAGTCCTTGATCCGGAATGTTAGATGTTCCGAATGAATCACCTTTATTCGGAATATTAAATGTTCTGGATGAACAAACTTTGGTTCGGAATGTTCCGGATGAACTCCCTTGACTCGGAATATTCTGTTGATCCGGAATAAATCCTCAAACCTTGATTCAGAATGCAAGTTGGTTCCGAATGAACTCCTTCACTCGGAATAATAAATTATTCCGAATTAACACCACTGATCCGGAATGTTTGGCTTGATCCGGAATAAAAGCTTTATCCGGAATATGTCACCTATCCTGAATATTTTCTTTGTTCGGAACAATCACAACACCACCTTGATTCGGAACAAATGCTTGATTCGGAATACCTGGGCAAACACAGTAACAGCAAAGAACAAGGAGAACAGAAAAGTAATACGGATTTGAACAAAATTAATCAAAATCAAACAAAAGATTAAATCAAACTAACCAAATAACATCTACTAATCATAAATTAACAATCTAAAACAATCAAACTAAAATAATAATCAAAATAATCAAAACCCACTTTAATCAAATCAATAAAACATCAAGAACATAAACATGAACAATAAAGCATAAAGATTAAGATCAAACAAGAAAGGAAGATAGAAGATTGACAATAAAAGTAAAGATTGACAATAATTAAAAAGAAACTTACTTGAAATTAAATGTATTTAAGGTGCAAGACAATTAATTAAATGACATGTAATTAAAGAACAAGTAATTAAAGGGTGGAAGACTAATTGTCACACTTAGCCACCAAAATGAAATGTAAATCCTAATGGCCTATTTATAGGAGGATTAGGGAGGTGCTTAGGAAGCTTCCTCCCCTCTTTCTTCTTTCTGTAATTGCATCATTAAGTCCTTAATCTTCTTAATTCTTTGACTTTAATGAATTTGTCTCGAGATTTCTTTAAACTCGTCTTGTAATTCTTTAATAAATTAGACTTGAGTTCTTCGGCTTTAAGTAAACTTCCATCTTTTGACTTTTTCTTCGATAAATCTTCAGAATTGGTCTTGGACTTTCGTTCTTTTTGCACTCTTGATTTCTTGACTTCGTCTTTTGTCTTTTTCTTCGATAAAAGCCCGTGAATGCCGTGTTTTCTTCCCTTTTAACATTTTGAACCTAAAATCACAACAAAAACACAAACCACGCATAATTTCGACATTTACGACATAAAATACACGTTTTGGCTTGGTTATTACTGTAGTTAAGTGGTAAAAAGGATGGGTGTTTACACACCTATCACAGGGCAATCTTCTGCTGAGGGGGAGAAAGTAAGTATTCAGCAGCTCTTCAAGAAACATGCACAGAAGAAGGCCCAAAAACAACCTTTTGTTTATGTATCTCCGTTCAGTGAAGGCAGTCCAGATAAGACTAAGGGGAGTCTTCAGCAAAGGGCACTCATATTGATGGCCATATTTATGGCCTTACCACCAGCATTGAATCATCTGAAGATGTGTCACCTCCCATCAAACCCAAAAGCAAAGGTGAAACCACATTAGATGAAAAAATTATCAAGGCAAGGTTGGTCACTCAAGAAGAACTTGATAGAATCCACAAAGTTTTAAATGAAGAAACGCTTAGAGATCTGAAGATGAGATTATATGAAAGAATTGGAAAATCTGAAGTTGAAGGCCTCTTTAAGAAAAAGATGTTAGACGAAAAATTATGTATAGCAAGGTTGAACAGAAGATGTCTCTCATAAATCACAAATGGTGACATGATGACTTACAAGGGAGATATCAATATAAAGTTCTATAGAGCTGATGGGGCTGATGAGATCATAGATGACTTCCAAGGGAAGGAGCTCTCCTATACTGAATGGCTAGAGATGAGCAGAATCATTGAAAAGAAAACATCCAGGAGATGGGTAGAAGTTCGCACAAGATTTGAGCACTTTGTGAGAAATCATGAAAGGCTTAGTCAGCATCTGAACATCAGCAACCAAATCTCACTGGAGGATTAACATCCAATTCTAGAACTGAACAAGAGAGCCAATCTGGTTCAACCTGGTGTCGGTGATATCTTTGTCACCACCAAGAAATACAAAGATTATGTCCAGTTTGAAAATCATCTCCCTGGACATGTGTTAGAAGAACCAGAATTGGGAATGATTATGTTCAACCATCGTGAACGACAAGACTTTGTGGGCATCAGTGATCTTGATGATCTGAAGAATGAATTTCTTGGAAACATTCAGAAAATCTTCTTTGCTCACCATGGTGGTCCAGAACTAATTGAAGCTACAAGAACCTTCAGCATGTGCTTACTATCGATACTGGACATCAGAAACTCAGATCCATCAGTACAGACCCATGTCATTGAAGAACTTAGGCCAAAGGAAAACTGAATAATCATTTGTAATATTTTGTTGTAATTTGTAATGTTATTAAATAAATGATTATCTGATGTTTATAAGTTATTAATTGTTCAATGCAAGTAAGAAGAAGTTGTTATGCTCACTTACTACTGACATTAGACTTAGGCTATTTGTATATCTAAATAGGGGGAGATTGTTGGGTCAGTATTTACTGAACCTAAAGCAACTCTAGGATTTGAATATAAAATTCCCCTAAGTGTTTCATGCTAAGTAGTAAGGCCAGTCTACTGATGGATGACCAGAGGAACAAAGTTCCTACTGAAGACTTTAAAGCTGAAGAAAGTTCAGCACTTCCCTTACAGTGAACTTAGAAGACAAAGGAGTCTTCGCTTCAATTACTAGGTGGTCTAGTTGCTGAAGAACAAGGACTGAAGAAGGGCTTTCAGTTCAGTTTGGCTTCACAATACCAAACTGAATGATGTCGATCTCCTCTAGGATACTAAAGACTCTTCAGTTTTCTGATGGTTTGCATTAGGCGAGAAAAGATAACTTTAAGTCAAAGTAGGTTGTTTGTATACTTAGATATATGTACAACCTTTATCTTTTCTAGAATAGTTTATTAAGTACTTTGTACTGTTTATCCAACATGGGCATCAACCACCCACTGGATAAACTGATGCATTGGTACATGCAAAATGCAAACCCTAATTTACACTGCCTATATAAAGGAGTATACATTGGGAGAGAAAGGTAACCAATACAATAGCTTAAACTCTAGAAAACCTTTCTATCCCGATACCAACTAAACCATATAGCCAAAGATGCATATGAACGTTTAGATTGAAGCTTAGAGTTTAACTTTTGTTAAACGTTTAAGTAGAGGAGATGAAACCCTATTGTCATTTAACCACTTTGTTATTCCGCAAAGAAAGTGGGTTATAGATTCTTATTTGATTATAATAAAAGTCTATACGTTGAAAGTATATTGGTATTGTTGTTTTAATCTTTCATAGTTTTTATCTTATGTTAAAACAACACACTTGAGTCAACGTAATAGTTATTACTTAAGATAATAAGTAATATCGAATTACTAGGGACCAATAGTCTATATTTCTGAGCTTGAAAGATTCCCAACATTCATAGGGTACTGTTCTTTCTTGTATTTCACACCAAATGATAATAATGTGTCTATGATTCCTGCCTATTGGTTATCTTCAGTTATCTTTCATAAGTAATTTGGACAGATGGATATAAAAGTGCATTATTTTTTCTTAGTCCAGACCAAATCTATGAAGTAATTGCTATTCAAAATCTTTAAGCGAAGGCCAAACCAAATTTATGGATGGTACTGGCTTGGTGTAGCCAATTCGCTTCGTTCTATTAAGGTTATCAGTACGGATTTCTGCATAGCACAAGAGGGGGCAGGGTGAGGACAAGGGAGGTGAAACTTACATCTCTCGTGAATCAGTTGTGCCAACTGTAGGAAGGCTTCTACGTCTTTAGCTATTTTGGTTACTCTTTCAAGTTCTTTGACAGCTTCTACTGCTACAAATGACTTGTTTTCCGCCTCAGCAACTTTGTATGCAACCACGCCACCACCGCTTCTTTTAAAGTTTCACCAAGATAGCATTCGATTATAGATAGTGTGACCCATCAATAACTAAATGGATCAAAATGCTCTCTATGAGTTCTATATCAAGTGACAACTGATGTGACACCCTAGAACCGAGGTCATTAACGTTACCCTAAATTACGCTAATTTTTGAAATTTTTTAATAAATTTTAATTTCTATATATATATAAGTATTTTGATTAAAGCCGATGTTCGAGGTTATAATTTTTACGATTGACGATTCAAGAAGGACGAGGACGAATACGATCCCGATGGATGCCCAAATTTCTATAATTATTGACATTTTAACAATAATATAATTTTTCGAGAATTTTACTTACGGTTCGTGTTAAGTTGAGTCGGGTGAGTTTTATAGCTTTCCGAGTACATTTAAAGTATCCCAAAAGTATTTTGGAGTGTTTGGGATAATTTCCGACTCCCGTAAATTTTTCTAAAATGACTAGTGAGTCAATCCCGCAAAGTTTTAGTGACGTTTTTACTTGAGGCCAAAAGAAAGCTTTAATTGCACAATGGGTCCTTCCAATTTTACAAAAAGGGGAAGAACACACACACTTAACAAAAATACTTGGAAAAATTTTTGGTTCTCTCCCTCTCTTCTCCTTAGGCCGACGGTCACCCCCAAACCCACCAAAACCACCATTAAAATTTTTTCTACTTGATTTTCATTAAAACTAAGGTTAGACCACCTCTAATCTTATCATTCCCCACCTTTCTATGTACTCAAATCCCACATGCATTCAAATTTTTTTTCAAGAATCAAAGAAAATTTTTCAAACTTGTTTTTGAGGATAATTGGATTAATGCATGTTAAATTCATGTGAAATGAGGGTATAATCACTAAACAAACCCACCAAAATTGATTTGGTTGTGGTGATTTGGTCACCCAAACCCCACGGCTAAAGGGGGTGTTTGGGGAGCCATGGTGATTGATGTTTTGAGCATTGGTTTTGTGTTTGGTTTTGTGTTTATTGATGTTCTAGATGGATACAATTGTTTGCATGTTTGTTTTTAGATTTTTAGCTTATGAGGTTGATGATCAATAGGGGTTAGGAACTGAAAATAGTGTTTGGTTATGATTGGGAATGCTTAGGATGAAGCCTAGTAATGATTAATGGGTTGGAAAACAAGTGTAGGAGTGATTTTGGTATGGTTAAATTTAGGCAGAAAGTTTAAGACATTTTCGTAAAAATAATTTTTCCTACAGGTCTAGATAGCTAAATGTAGTCATAGAGTGTCTTCTTAGCTTTAATTTGGTATAAGGTAGAGCTCGTGACTCCAAACGAGCCAAAAGTTATGAGGTTTTAAAGATCGTGTACCGGGAGATGAGAACTTTCATAATCCAAATTTATGTTTAGTTTTAGTCAAATCCCGAGGACCACAAGTATGAATTGGTAAAAGGTCAAAGGTCAAATTTTGGTCACAAACCTGTGTAATTGAGTCTATAAGTGGACTTAGGAGTCAAAGAGGTCAAAGGTGCATTTCAAATAGGTCAAAGAGGTCCAAGTTGGTCGAAGTACAATTTCAGTCCGAAAAATGTAGTTTTTGGAAAAGCGTTGAGTAACGGGTCGTAGAAGTAAAAAATTTTATTGGGATTAAATATGTGTTATCTACAGGTCTTATAGTATTTTTGAGAATTTTGTCAAATTTTATAAGAATGATTAAATATAGTAAAACAGCCCGTACTTTCGGTAAGTATCGGCGAAAATGAGTAAAAATGGATGACGTAAATAATAAGAACAAATGGTGTAAAATGAGTGATGCTTGTTGTTTTGTTTTGGCGTGAGTTGTAATTGTCCTAAGTGACTATTATCTATGTATTTTATACAGTACCATAAGGTTTTTAAAATGAGATTACTCATTACGCGTTATTTGGTTGATAGGTGTTGATTTACCCGGGCATCCGTATCGTCGTCAGTGATCATCTCTCGAACTACCGACTACTTGATATATAAGGTGTGAATTTATAGCCTCGCTTGTTATTATTTCAAACTGTTTTACCCGCGAGGGAAATGCATGCTAGTTTTTAAAATAAACGTATGTCATGAATGATTGTTAGTCCCGAATGTTGCCTTAGAAATTGTGTTGAGTACCTAGTTGCAAAAGACCCTAATTTCATGAACTATTAACTATTGTCTTGCCCTTGCGAAGGGGGAAATAGCCGCTTATACAAAGTGATAGTACTATGGGGTTGACTACCCTATCCGAGACGAGGGCTAGTACGTTGATACCCCCTGCGGACGGATAATTTGTGATAAGAGATAAGGTATAATTGCAACTGATGCCTTATTAGGGGCCATGGTTTCATCTGAATCACGCCGGTAATTATTACGCGGGTGATTGAGTTAACGGTTTAGTGTCATGAGCTTAAACACAATTGTCAGTATCTTGAATATAGATTGTTTGATCGACAAGTCTATGAATGATCGTGAATGGTTTTTATTTCATATACGTTCAAAATGAATTGTAAAACCTATGAATTCCACTCAACGTTTTCGTTGACCAAATTTTGGCATGTGTTTCAGGTAACCGCTGACGTGTAGCATGGAGCGTGCATGGGATGGATGTTGTGTGTATGGCTTGGAGTCTGCTTGTTTTTCCTCCCTTTCCTACTTAAACATTTTTAACTTTAATGTTATGTTGTTGTGAAACTGAAATTTTTGGGTCGAGATTCATGGGGACCGAAAACGCTAAACTCTGTTGTACCAAGTGGGGTTGGAAAAACCGTGGACATGTATCATTTAACAATTTTTAATTCAAGTTTTAAGTTGACGTCTCTTTAGAGTCGTTCGATATATCTTGTGTGTAATGATAACTGAGTAGCACCCAAATGTTGTAGTTCCGCTGCACATAGCATTTTGTGGGGGTGTTACAGATTGGTAATCAGAGCCATGAGTTATAGAGAACTAGGTCGTTTTTGAAAATCCTAAACTATAACTTTTGGTGTCGTAAGAAATGGTCCAAGCACACACAACTATCCTGCATGGCTCCGGTAAGATTTATTTTTGTATTCATGGCATTTGACGTATACTTTTGAGTTGAAGTATATATGTGGGTAATTATTACGTAAGTATGGAAATTACTATATGTAGACGTTGAAATTATACGTGGAATATCCGACATCGTAATTTTTGTATTAATCATGCGTGAGCATCATATTATTACATTTTGGGCATATGTACCACCTTTGCATTGCATTTGCATGCATGTATTTATAAATATTGTATAATTACTTATGTACCCTCCGAAATTCGCTGTTATTGCAGGAATGGCCGAGGTACCGCCTAATGGTAATGGAATCGATTACGTCGTAGGTCACGAAGGGGGACCGTTTCCTCCGAACCCGCCGGATAATGACAATGGATGGATCGCTCCAGAAGAGGAAATAGGGCCGGAAAATGACAATGATGAAAGTGAGGTGGACAATTTTAGCATCAGTAGTGATGAGAGTGAGGATTCTGAGGAAGAGCCCGAGGAACTAATGGATGATGGCATTCCCGAGAATGCTGTAGGTCAGACCGAACCTGATTTGTTTCAATCTCCGAATTCGCCAAAGGGTTATGAAGTACCTCCAACCGATCGATATGAGCAGCAACCCTTTAATCGCCCGATGGACAATTGTAAGGACTATTTGAGGACAGTGCCAGGATTTGTTCGAGTAAGTAATGGGAGCGGTGCAGAGTCCAGCAAATCATCCAAGTCGCAATCGATTCATGAGAATATCGCAAGGGTCTACTTTCCGAGACCAAGACACTACTGGGATCCCGCAGGTCGTTTGAGGAGGATGGATAGGTTGATGTATGAGCGGTTTGTAGTTGAGACCAGGGTAATTAAGAGGTTTGATAAGAATGAAAGGGAACACCAAAGACTGTTGGAAAGGACTGCAAGAATTGAGTATGATGGAAATGTAAACAAAAGCGATATCAACAGTCTAAGATCGATGGTCGCGAATTTGAGCGCTAGTCTTGACCGTGTTAGGGAAGATCAAGTGAGATTGTCAAGGATGCAGAGTTGGGAGCATCGAGTGAGAGCATCATTGCCCCCAGATTGGAGATTTGTGGACGATTTGGAAATGGAAGCGAATGACTTCATGATTCAGCCGCCTACTAGAGGTGCTTGTATTACTGTGGGAAATCAGGTAGCGATTGAGTGTGGGTCTACATCAGGGACGAAAAAGGAGACTGAATGTGGGCCGAACGACAAAGGAAAGAGAAAAATGGATGATGTGGACAAGGATGATAGCGAAGAGGAACCCGAGGAAGATGATGACGAACCGCCATCCAAGAGGCCGTGTGGATCACCACATGCCTAGTTGCTTGTCTTGTATTTTATCTTTGATCGTTGTAATAGAACTGTTTTAGACTTTTGTATGATGGCATTATGACGAAAAACTTGAGGACTTAAGTTTTATGGTGAATGATTGTAGTGGCAATACTTGTCACAATTTTGGTTAATTATCAATACAATCCATGTTTACCTTTCATGATCTGTGATATGGCTTAAATTTGATCTTTTGTGATGTGAATTGATGAATATTAGTAACTCTGTAGTGATGTGTCGTTGTATGTATATTATGTCTTGAAAGAGAAATCCATCTTAATCTTGATGTGTATACTTACATTGTTTTTCTATTTTCCTTGTCTTGCAGAAAGAGATATTCGATAACACCATGCCTCCAAAGCTAACCGCCGATCGTGTGAACACAATGATTCAGGAAGCTATAGCAAATGCGCTAGAAGCAGACCGAGCAGGAAGAAATCAAGACCAGGGTAGAAACGCGGGGAGACAGCAAGCCCCGAGAGTGTGTACCTATTCTAGTTTTATGAAATGCGGTCCCACGCAATTTCGTGGAACTGGTGGAGCTCTAGAACTTAGGAGATGGTTGGAAAAGGTTGAAAGTACTTTCGAGATTAGTGGTTGTTGAGAAGCGGACAAGGTCAAGTTTGCGGCTGCTACATTTCTTGATGATGCATTAAGTTGGTGGAACACCCAAGTAGCCACTGTTGGATTGGCTGTAGCGAATGCAAGAACATGGACTGCAACAAAAGCTCTTTTGACCAAGAAGTTCTGCCCGGAAGAGGAATTGGGTCAATTGGAAGATGAGTTGAGGCACCTGACCTTGAAGAACAATGATATCGCTGCTTACACCAGGAGGTTTAATGAACTAAGCCTTTTGTGTCCAGACATTTTTGCCAATGATGCCAAGAAGATGAAACAGTACATCAAAGGTTTATCCAGTAATATCAAAGGTGAGACGACTTCTTCTAAACCTGGGTCGTTTGATGAAGCGGTCCAGATGGCTCACGCATTGATGGATGTCAAGCTCCAGGACAAGAAGAACTTCATTGCTGAAGGAAATAAGAGGAAATGGGAAGCGGCACAGAGCAATCAATCCCAGGGCCAAAACCGAGGTGGAAATCGAAACAACCATGGTCAAAACCGCAATCAGCAGTTTAACCAACAAAGGAATGAAGGGATGAGAGCTGTGACAAACCCCAGAGGAGTAAAAGTGAATCCCCACTGTGGTAGGTGCAACTTGTACCATGTAGGGAACTGCCCACCTGCATGCGGCAAATGTGGAAAAGCAGGTCACAAGATGTCTGATTGCCGAACGAGAGGAGTAGCCACTGGGGCGAATGCTATCAGAATGAGGGGATGTTTTGGATGTGGAGAGAGAGGCCATATGCAAGTGAATTGCCCGAAGGCAGGAAACAAGCAGGGAGGTAACAATGATGCTGCCGTGTATCAAGTAGGGACGGCTGATAAACCACAGGGTCCTAACGTGGTTACCGGTACGTTTTTGCTAGACGCTTGTTATGCTAGTATTTTGTTTGATTCTGGATCCGACAAGAGTTTTGTAGATGTTAAATTTAGTCGTCATATCGATAGAAAACCGGTGTTGTTAGCGACTAGTTATAACGTTGAGTTAGCCGATGGAAAAATTGTTAGTACGAATTCTATACTGAAAGGGTGTACCTTGAAGTTAGGAAATTACGCTTTTAAAATCGACTTGATGCCTATAGAGCTAGGATTGTTTGACGTGATTGTGGGAATGGATTGGCTAATGGCGCACAGTGCTATGATCGTCTGTGGCGAGAGATTAGTTCAGATTCCATTGAGGAATAAAGTCTTGACTGTGAAGGGAGACGAATGCACTTCTCGTTTGAAAGTGATTTCCTGTTTGAAAATGATGAAGTATGTAGAGAGTGGATGCGATGTGTTTTTGGCACAGGTTTCGAGTGATGGTGACTTAGAGGCGAGGATTGAAGAGGTACCTGTTATCTGCGAATATCCGGAAGTTTTTCCAGATGAGCTGCCGGGTTTACCACCCACCCGTGAGGTCGAGTTTCGAATTGATTTGGTGCCAGGAGCTGCGCCGGTTGCGCGTGCACCCTATCGATTAGCATCATCCGAGTTAAAGGAGTTATCAGATCAACTGAAGGGATTGATGGACAAGGGATTTATTAGGCCGAGCTCATCACCATGGGGAGCGCCAGTGTTGCTTGTGAAGAAGAAAGATGGTTCATTTCGGATGTGTATTGACTATAGAGAACTCAACAAGCTGACGGTTAAGAATCGGTACCCATTGCCGAGGATTGACGATTTGTTTGATCAATTGCAAGGTTCCAGTGTATACTCAAAGATCGATTTAAGATCAGGGTATCATCAACTACGTGTAAGAGAGGAGGATATTCCTGTAACTTCCTTTCGTACGCGGTATGGACACTTTGAATTTCGAGTGATGCCGTTTGGGTTGACGAACGCGCCTGCTGTATTCATGGACCTTATGAATCGCGTGTGCAAGCCGTATCTAGATAAGTTTGTTATTGTTTTCATCGATGATATACTTATTTACTCTAAGAGTAAGGAGGAGCACGAGAAGCACCTGAGAAAAATTTTGGAGTTGTTAAAGAAGGAGAAGCTGTATGCGAAATTCTCGAAGTGTGAGTTTTGGTTAGAATCCGTGCAATTCCTAGGTCACGTAATTGATAGCAAGGGAGTTCGCGTGGATCCTGCCAAGGTCGAAGCGATCAGGGAATGGTCGGCACCGACAACGCCGACTGAAGTTCGACAATTCCTTGGTTTAGCTGGGTATTATCGAAGGTTCATTGAAGGATTTTCGTTGATTGCAAAACCATTGACAAAGCTTACCGAAAAGAATAGGGTGTATGAATGGGGAAATGAGGAAGAACTCGCTTTCAAAACGCTCAAGGACAAGTTATGTTCCGCATCGATATTGTCATTGCCTGAGGGAACCGAAGACTTTGTAGTGTATTGTGACGCATCTCGTAAGGGTTATGGAGCGGTATTGATGCAGCGTGAAAAGGTGATAGCTTACGCATCGAGGCAACTGAGGAAGAATGAGGAGAACTACACGACGCACGATTTGGAATTAGGAGCTGTAGTTTTTGCGTTGAAGTTGTGGAGACACTATTTGTATGGGACGAAGTGTGTTGTATTCACTGACCACAAGAGTTTGCAACACATTTTAGATCAAAAGGAGTTGAATATGCGACAGAGACGATGGGTAGAACTACTGAGTGATTACGACTGCGAAATTCGCTACCACCCTGGCAAGGCGAATGTTGTAGCGGATGCACTGAGTAGGAAGGAACGAGAGAAACCTTTGAGAGTTAGAGCTTTGGTGATGACTGAGAGCGTTGACTTAACCGAAACTATACTGAAGGCTCAAGAGAGGGGACTAATGAAAGGGAATATTGAAGCTGAGAACTTGGGAAGAATGTTGAAACCTCTTTTCGTGATTAGGTCAGACGGACTGAGATATTTCGAGAATCGGATTTGGTTACCATTATGTTCATCTGAGGAAGGAAAGCCTGGAGTACGAGAATTGGTTATGAACGAGTCGCATAAGTCGAAATATTCGATACATCCTGGATCGGATAAAATGTATCACGACCTGAAGAAAGTTTATTGGTGGCCGAATATGAAGGCGGATATTGCTCGTTACGTTAGTAAGTGTTTGACTTGCGCGAAGGTTCAAGCAGAACATAAGAAACCGTCTGGATTGTTGGTACAACCAGAGATCCCAGAATGGAAATGGGAGAAAATCGCTATGGATTTCGTGACGGGTTTACCTAGAACTCCTAGTGGATGTGATATGATATGGGTAATAGTGGATAGGTTAACGAAATCTGCTCATTTCTTACCTATGAAGAAGACGGACAGCATGGAAAAGCTAGCCAGTGTGTACGTGAAGGAGATCGTCTGCAGACATGGAGTGCCGTTATCGATCATTTCGGATCGCGACAGTAGATTTACTTCAGAATTTTGGAAATCGCTTCAACGTGCGATGGGCACTGAATTGAATTTAAGTACGGCTTATCATCCGGAAACTGACGGCCAGAGTGAACGAACTATTCAGACGATGGAGGACATGCTCCGAGCATGCGTGATTGATTTTGGAGGAAGTTGGGAACGCCACTTGCCTCTAGTGGAGTTTTCGTATAATAATAGTTACCATGCGAGTATCAAGGCAGCACCGTTCGAAGCATTGTATGGAAGGAAGTGTAGATCGCCTGTGTGTTGGAGTGAAGTAGGAGAAAGTCAATTGACTGGACCCGAAATGGTTTTAGAAACGACAGAGAAGATTGTGCAAATCAAGAACCGACTACTTGCTGCGAGAAGCCGACAGAAGAGTTATGCCGATAACAGAAGGAAACCGTTGGAGTTTGAAGTCGGAGATATGGTTATGCTCAAGGTATCGCCGTGGAAGGGTGTAATTCGTTTTGGGAAGAAAGGAAAGTTGAGTCCGAGGTATATTGGACCATTTAAGATCGTTGAACGAATTGGACCAGTAGCGTACAAGTTAGAGTTGCCGAGCGAGCTTAGTGCTATTCACGACACGTTTCACGTATCGAACCTGAAGAAGAGTTTGGCGGATAAGGAATTGGTGATTCCTTTGGACGAGATTCGACTGGACGACAAAATGCATTTTGTGGAAGAACCTGTGGAAATTATGGACCGAGAGGTCAAGAGGCTGAAGCGTAGTAGAATTCCCATTGTGAAGGTTCGATGGAATTCTAAGCGTGGACCGGAATACACTTGGGAACGTGAGGACTTTTTCAAGGAAAGGTATCCTCATCTGTTCCAGCAGAACGAAATGTGAGTATAAGAAGAGGCGAGCGCCGGGACGTCGCTCTCTTTAAGGAGGGGTGGATGTGACACCCTAGAACCGAGGTCATTAACGTTACCCTAAATTACGCTAATTTTTGAAATTTTTTAATAAATTTTAATTTATATATATATATAAGTATTTTGATTAAAGCCGATGTTCGAGGTTATAATTTTTACGATTGACGATTCAAGAAGGACGAGGACGAATACGATCCCGATGGATGCCCAAATTTCTATAATTATTGACGTTTTAACAATAATGTAATTTTTCGAGAATTTTACTTACGGTTCGTGTTAAGTTGAGTCGGGTGAGTTTTATAGCTTTCCGAGTACATTTAAAGTATCCCAAAAGTATTTTGGAGTGTTTGGGATAATTTCCGACTCCCGTAAATTTTTCTAAAATGACTAGTGAGTCAATCCCGCAAAGTTTTAGTGACGTTTTTACTTGAGGCTAAAAGAAAGCTTTAATTGCACAATGGGTCCTTCCAATTTTACAAAAAGGGGAAAGAACACACACACTTAACAAAAACACTTGGAAAAATTTTTGGTTCTCTCCCTCTCTTCTCCTTAGGCCGACGGTCACCCCCAAACCCACCAAAACCACCATTAAAATTTTTTTCTACTTGATTTTCATTAAAACTAAGGTTAGACCACCTCTAATCTTATCATTCCCCACCTTTCTATGTACTCAAATCCCACATGCATTCAAATTTTTTTTCAAGAATCAAAGAAAAATTTTCAAACTCGTTTTTGAGGATAATTGGATTAATGCATGTTAAATTCATGTGAAATGAGGGTATAATCACTAAACAAACCCACCAAAATTGATTTGGTTGTGGTGATTTGGTCACCCAAACCCCACGGCTAAAGGGGGTGTTTGGGGAGCCATGGTGATTGATGTTTTGAGCATTGGTTTTGTGTTTGGTTTTGTGTTTATTGATGTTCTAGATGGATACAATTGTTTGCATGTTTGTTTTTAGATTTTTAGCTTATGAGGTTGATGATCAATAGGGGTTAGGAACTGAAAATAGTGTTTGGTTATGATTGGGAATGCTTAGGATGAAGCCTAGTAATGATTAATGGGTTGGAAAACAAGTGTAGGAGTGATTTTGGTATGGTTAAATTTAGGCAGAAAGTTTAAGACATTTTCGTAAAAATAATTTTTCCTACAGGTCTAGATAGCTAAATGTAGTCATAGAGTGTCTTCTTAGCTTTAATTTGGTATAAGGTAGAGCTCGTGACTCCAAACGAGCCAAAAGTTATGAGGTTTTAAAGATCGTGTACCGGGAGATGAGAACTTTCATAATCCAAATTTATGTTTAGTTTTAGTCAAATCCCGAGGACCACAAGTATGAATTGGTAAAAGGTCAAAGGTCAAATTTTGGTCACAAACCTGTGTAATTGAGTCTATTAGTGGACTTAGGAGTCAAAGAGGTCAAAGGTGCATTTCAAATAGGTCAAAGAGGTCCAAGTTGGTCGAAGTACAATTTCAGTCCGAAAAATGTAGTTTTTGGAAAAGCGTTGAGTAACGGGTCGTAGAAGTAAAAATTTTTATTGGGATTAAATATGTGTTATCTACAGGTCTTATAGTATTTTTGAGAATTTTGTCAAATTTTATAAGAATGATTAAATATAGTAAAATAGCCCGTACTTTCGGTAAGTATCAGCGAAAATGAGTAAAAATGGATGACGTAAATAATAAGAACAAATGGTGTAAAATGAGTGATGCTTGTTGTTTTGTTTTGGCGTGAGTTGTAATTGTCCTAAGTGACTAGTATCTATGTATTTTATACAGTACCATAAGGTTTTTAAAATGAGATTACTCATTACGCGTTATTTGGTTGATAGGTGTTGATTTACCCGGGCATCCGTATCGTCGTCAGTGATCATCTCTCGAACTACCGACTACTTGATATATAAGGTGTGAATTTATAGCCTCGCTTGTTATTATTTCAAACTGTTTTACCCGCGAGGGAAATGCATGCTAGTTTTTAAAATGAACGTATGTCATGAATGATTGTTAGTCCCGAATGTTGCCTTAGAAATTGTGTTGAGTACCTAGTTGCAAAAGACCCTAATTTCATGAACTATTAACTATTGTCTTGCCCTTGCGAAGGGGGAAATAGCCGCTTATACAAAGTGATAGTACTATGGGGTTGACTACCCTATCCGAGACGAGGGCTAGTACGTTGATACCCCCTGCGGACGGATAATTTGTGATAAGAGATAAGGTATAATTGCAACTGATGCCTTATTAGGGGCCATGGTTTCATCTGAATCACGCCGGTAATTATTACACGGCTGATTGAGTTAACGGTTTAGTGTCATGAGCTTAAACACAATTGTCAGTATCTTGAATATAGATTGTTTGATCGACAAGTCTATGAATGATCGTGAATGGTTTTTATTTCATATACGTTCAAAATGAATTGTAAAACCTATGAATTCCACTCAACGTTTTCGTTGACCAAATTTTGGCATGTGTTTCAGGTAACCGCTGAAGTGTAGCATGGAGCGTGCATGGGATGGATGTTGTGTGTTTGGCTTGGAGTCTGCTTGTTTTTCCTCCCTTTCCTACTTAAACATTTTTAACTTTAATGTTATGTTGTTGTGAAACTGAAATTTTTGGGTCGAGATTCATGGGGACCGAAAACGCTAAACTCTGTTGTACCAAGTGGGGTTGGAAAAACCGTGGACATGTATCATTTAACAATTTTTAATTCAAGTTTTAAGTTGACGTCTCTTTAGAGTCGTTCGATATATCTTGTGTGTAATGATAACTGAGTAGCACCCAAATGTTGTAGTTCCGCTGCACATAGCATTTTGTGGGGGTGTTACAACTGAATTACGTGGTCGTGCCAAAAAAGTACATTTATTCTCCATTCCCGTCAAAATTTCTGAACAATCCTTTTCGCTCTTTCTTCAACTAGACACAAAACAACACCACAAGCGCCACATGTAACTGTCAAGTCTCCAAGATCAAGGTATTCGAAAAAGTAACATAAAATCATTTAGTGTACAATAAAAAGATAAATCCATTACAAATACTTTCTCGTAGGTGGTAAAATACGTCAAATGGTTTACCCCATTGGCTGCTAGCTTCATAGATTCTATCACAGATTCACCAGTAAATTTCCCTTTTGAGTCCTTAGACAATATGTTATTATTCTCGTCTCCCTTTATGAGCCCACAATATCCACCACCAAATCATTTCCTCCTATTTTTGCCCTTCGAACACCGACACGTAAATCATCTTTATCAGCACTAAGATATACAATCGAATCACCAGCCACAAGCTTCTTATTGTTCAAGAAATTACTCCAACTCGCGCTCAAAAGATGGAGTCGCGGGGCCCCTCTATAAATATGCCTAAACTTCCACATCTGCCCATGAACATCCTTGGCCAAAATATTCTGCACCGGTGGATCAGCCGTGTAATCCAACTTAGGAAATATAGTCTTATCAAAGTAGGTTGACTTCAAAATTGTGACTTTGAACTTCCCCTTGAGATAAATACATTGGTGCTCGTCTTTCCTATGTCAAATTATGCAAAAACTAAATAGATTAATTAGAATTTTATATTAAGAATCATGTATCACATGTTTCACCATAACCATCTCCTTTGCCGCCAGATCCTGAAGCAGCAGTTGAGTCACCACCATATAATTTTTTCGCATTAGTTTTGTGTGCTTCCTTCATGCTGGCTCTCACCGCTCTTGCTAATGTGGAAAATCCCGTTGTTGGGAGTTTCATACCCGTGGTTGTTGGTAAGATAGTTTTATTGACGAGGAACTGATGCAATTTCTGCACCAGAATGAGAAACCAAATTAGGAGATTATCATCGATGAACAAAGTGAACTGAGACATGTTGCTACATAAAATAAAAACTTGATATAGTCACTATTCTGATGTAAGTCAACACAAATGAGACGTGAAAGACAACCAATACTATCGGGGATACACCAAGTGTGTTTCTTGTTGCACTATCAGAAAAAAGAACCAACTAAATCGATAATTAAGATTTTAAATTATGTTGTGTTGAAATGCGTGTGTTTTTTATTTGTTTTATGTGTGAAGCTTAAAGCCATTCAATGACGTGTGGACATTACCACTGGTCCATCTCATAGTTTGATCATTGCTCAAACTATAGTTATTGATAGAATAGGTCCATATACGTTATACTTACATGAAACATACCTTTTGGTAGCAGAGGTCCAACTTGAATTTAATCTTCTATTCCAGCAACAATTGGATTGTATGACACTCAAGAATTTCATTTTGTATTACCATACTCATTAGAGTATCCTTACAACAACCGTTTAGTATGATTAATATGAACCTTAGTGAGAAGATAAAGATTATAAAAATATTATATAAAACATAGAGTAATATACACCTCAATGAGAACATGAAAGCAAATTCTGCTTCAGGTTTGTTATCAGTCAAGAATACATCGTAGCTTTTCTTTTCCCTTAACTGTCATCATATTTGTTTATTTTCATTATAAAGGATAACGCTTATTGTGTTTCAAAAGGTATGTTTAATTTTAACATCTTTTTCGTTTTTCTTCTCAGAGACTGATTTATTGTTCTCTGACTTGACTTCAGCTTCCTAACTCTCCAAGGCCGCAGTTTGCTTCCAAATAGTTGTACTCGTTAAGTTTTCCTTGGCCATTTCATCCTTATTAATGACTACCTTATTCATAGAAACCTTTTTAACTCTTTTCTTAACAATAAATTTAACGCTTGCACCAACCACATCTGACTTCTTTGTCTTATCCTTAGAATACTCAGATTCCTTGACTTCATCTTCTTTTGTATCGTTTTCACCACTGGAATCTTTTCAGTAGTTTTTTAATGGGTAGAAGTCTTAACAGTGACTTTTTGATGGTATTTTTCTAGATGATTTAATTGTTGGAAGTTCAAGAAGAGGTGCAATATGATCAATTTTACGTGGAGACATGAATATATCAGCACCAATGAGATTGAAAGTAGTATGTATGTTGACTCATGCTGGTGTGGGTAGTATAGGGTCTTTGGTTACGTTAAATTAATAGAGGTTACCTGTTTGGTTTGTGGTTACAGAGAGGTGTAGTATGTTTATTACAATTATAGGGTTGTTTGGTTGTTTGATTTATAGGGTGTTTTGTCGTGTATATTGATGCATAGTCTACCTATCTCGCTATAAAGTTGAATTTACAATATTTAGAATTAAACAACATCAACATGCTTGCATAATTTGTTTATCCAAACTCAGTTTTAGAATGCTGAGCTTCAAACATCAAATCCAAACAACCCATTCAACAATGACCGTTTGACCAGTTTCATGTGTTAGCTTCATTTTGTTAATTTGAGTTGTCATAGATTAAACACAGCCAAATTGACCCACTGACACTAAATGACCGAAAACTTACACACGTGTACATGATCATTAATTGAACTATATCACTTGATCAATAAATTAAAAAATATGAAATAACGTGGCAGATCACTAACCTTGATGTTGTTGTATATTGAGGGAGCCTGGTTGTAGTTTCGAACCAGAAAACAAAACACATTCGCTTTTAGAGTTGAGATAAAAGGGATGAATATATCTTGTTATATTAGCGTGAGATACACATACTTCCATATAATCTGTTGCTAACACACTTTACAATATAGTAACTATCATTCGCCTAGAGTACGACGATATTATGGTTAAATAATTAATTTGAGCCACTGATAGTATGATAGTATGAGAAATCATAGTATCAAGCATAGGTCAACCGTGGCAGTTTTTAAAGTGGTAACATTTTGATAACCAACAAACCCAAAAAAAAGTAAAAATTCATTATGATTAGTTTAGTTGTTGTTACAACTTGAATACATTTAGTATAGATGAACATAAGTTGTTTCAACCGCGTGTAATTCCATCCTCGGGCGCCCAATAATCACTAGTACAAAAATTAAACAAAATTTCAGTGATTTTATTCAAACAAAACTTAATATATGGTGATTTGAACAAAAACAATACACGTGTCTTACGTTGTTCACGTCTGCACAAACCTATCCAAATCAACAGCTGATGCATTTTGCTTCTGTTTAGGGCACTTTTGACGTTTTCTTCAATCATGTCGAGTAGCCGGGTTAATGGGGTGATTTCAAAGAAAAACTCATAGATTGCTTGATCTAACGGGTCCAATCGTATTCCAAATAGATTTCTGAAATTTCATAGCTTAAATATCAGCCACTATTAGTAGTTTCTGCGGATCTAATTAATTTTTTTAGGGGTATAAGTTCCTGAGGCCGACGTGAGACTCTGGTCAAGAACATAAACACTTCTAGACAATGTTTAACTCGTTTGACCTGTTTCCTTTATGACTAAACCCTTTTAGATAATCAGATTTAAATGATTTTTTAGCCACCTAATCGTTTACCTTATATACTGCGTGTTATTCCTGGCCCGGTTCAAGAACACTCTATATAAAATAAAAACTTGATATAGTCATTGGTCTGATGTAAGTCAACACAAATGAGATGTGAAAGACAACCAATACTATCTGGGATACCCCAAGTGTGTTTCTTGCTGCAATATCAGAAAACAGAACCAACTAAATCGATAATTAAGATTGTAATTTATGTGGTGTTGAAATGCGTGCGTTTTTTATTTGTTTTGTGTGTGGAGCTTAAAGCCATTCTATGACGTGTGGACATTACCTCTGGTCCATCTCACAATTTGATCATTGCTCAAACTACAAGTTTCTTTGGCTGTTAGGGGTATAGTTATTGATAGAATAGTTTACATGAATAAACTAAAAGGAAAAAATGTACCTCAATTATTTGGACTATGATAGAGGTCTCACTGAAATCTATATTGCAACAAACAGACAACAAAAATAGTTTAGATCACATGCCACTTTCAAGTTGTTATCCTTATTTGACAGAATTCGCCAATTTTTGAACTCGCATGCTAAGAAAAAGCTTTCGAGATTATACATCAATAAGGGAAGGGATAGAAGATTAGCAGATAACCGGAGAGGGATTTGGGTCAAAAGTTCTTCGTCCGTATTGACTGCAATTGTGGATGAAGTAATTCATTCGTATAAACTTAATTAATTTAAGATCTATTATGTGTATATTCTTGGTTTGTTTTAAAAGCACTGCTTGAAACCTGTAGCTGGTTGGGTTAAAAGCTGTGTTGATACAAAAGTTGGATGATCCTTGCTAGACCCGAATTAGGCTTAATTCGGGTTGGCTGGGTTCCGGCTCCTGCACCAAGTGAAATATCTTGTTGGGATCCTACACACTAAAACAACACGCGTTAGGCTTATCGTGGGAATGTATCCCACGATTAGACTCCAGCGTGAGAGTAAGTAATCGGTTAGGGTTTAAGAATCGGATGGGAGTTGAGAGTATGTAGAATGTAATACCTTTGTGAAACCCTTGGGGGTTCCTTATATAGGCGGTGAAACCCTAATGGGTTGTCACCAATGCTTCGGAACCAAGCAAAGGATAAGTGCCATAATTAGTTTTATTGTTATCTTCTAATTATGGTGAGTGTATATCCTCTACCTTTGGGTAAATCCTATTCATAATAAGATTATGATTCTGTCTAACCCTGTATCGACCGTGCCGGGCCGTGGGCCGCACGCATATATGCGGTCACTGTTCATCCGAAGCCCATAAGCTCAAAAGATATTAATCCAACTCATTAGTAACGGGCCAGATGCGGGTAATAACCGTGAGCCGGGTTCATGACCCGGTTGGGGACTATACGTCATCATGTCCCCCCAGTCTAGTTGTTACAGTTGTAGGCCTATCCTCTAGACTAATCAATGTCATGTATACCTTGTTGTTGCAAATACGGCCACACTCCAAAATAAGCCGACCGGGACAACTTAATGAATGCATTAATTGTAGTCATTAGTCGGACGCATGCATGCAAAAGTGCACCAGAAAGGCCCACCATTGAGCCACGTAAAACTGTCAAGAAGTGAAGCGTGGGTCCCTTCTGACGTTTCAGAAGTGTCAGAAATCCCATCCGTTATATGGGCTTAGTGGTTTACACGTGGCGAACATCCATGTTACCTCGTAAATCGAGGCAACCCTATAAAAGAGTTGGTGTGTGCTACAGTGTAAACACACAGTTTATACCCTTTTCCGCCATTGTCATATTTGAGCTCATTTCTTCATACCTTCTCTTCTTATCCCACGGATTTTCTCCACCGCAGGTTAGATCATCACGCCTCTCTAATCCTTTTTATAAAACATGGTCAAGGATAACCCTATTATTACGGATGTCCTCAACGTGATGCCTGCGGAGAAATACATAGACTTTTTGTCTAAGTACTATATTTCTAAAAGTGTACATCCGACCTATCCAGGTGACGGTGAAGCTATTACAGATTCTCTTAAGGGAAAGATAGGCGTGTATACGCGTCTATTTGACTTGGCTAACTACCGCATCCCGCTATCTAGGTTCTTAGTAGATATGCTTTTGTACTACGACTTCCACATAACCCAACTTCACTGCATAGGGGCATGTAAGATCAACCAGTTTGAGATTACTTGCTATACATGTGAGGTAACCCTGACCGTGAATCTATATAGGGTTTTTTACTCCCCCCAAATTGTGAATGGGTGGCTATCGTTTAAGAAACGATCCGCGACCGCCTTATGACTTATAAGAAACCCTTAGATTCCCTTAAGAATTGGTACAACCACTATTTTTTCGTAGATGAGAAAGTATTCCCCACCCTTTTGTTCTCAAAACTAGAGTACCCGTCGACTATCCTCCCAAATCCAAGGACTATAGTAGTAAGGATTTGAAAATATTAGACACCCACCGTACGGAATTCTATAGGGGTCTGCCGGATCACTTCCTCTTCTTAGTAGGGATCAGCCGATATTACTATGGGAGGGAGGATAGCTATCCGTGCTTTCTGACCGAGCGTAGACAGGGTAGGTCTTCTATTCTTTAGATGCGAACATGTCCTACAGTACTTGTGAAATTACTAACCCGTATGTATGCAAATGTCCGTAGAGATGAAGTTGTTCGGCTTATTACGCCAAGGCGATCCAAGCAAAGTTCCACAAGGATCTCGACCACTGAAAGAAGGTGAACCCCCTTACTAGAGGCCACCGTCAACATGATCATCCCTATAGAAGAAACAACTGAGCAACGATCGGATGAGGAAGAGCCCGTGATCCAGAAGTCCCCTTAGATTTACATAATGAAGATGGTGAGGAGCTGTTGTTGGAGAATACCATACCGCACTAAGATGAAGAAGAACAACTCACTGATCCATCTATCAATCGCACCCGTGAAGAAGATGAAACAATACATGATTCTGGATCCCTCAGCCATCAAAGCCCAAATCTAGAAAGCGCAAGACCACCAGGAAGGTAGCAGAAAACATGGAGGCTGAGGCAGGGGCACACAATGCTCCCCCAAAGAAACTAAGGCAGGACCACCCGCAGTTCCAAGAGGGAAGCAGTACCTCTACGGCCCAAGGCAACCCTTCGCTGCATGTTGATGATCAAGTCTGGAAGGCAACCCCTGTGAACGCCGTGGCTCCTACTACCACTGAACCCATAATTGGCACTACGTAAGTACCAACAATACTCCACAAGATATAATCCACAAACAAAAACTAATAAGTGTGTTTTAATAACAGGTCGGACCCGTCGATAGTAGCACAGGATGAGGAGGTGGAAAGGGAACCCTCACCCGTGATATCACTGAGACCTCCATCCCCTCCTGTAACTCACGAAGAGGAGCCACGTTCTGAGGGACCTAACACCAACCTTCGTCCAGCCTGGAACTTGTCCAGCTTAACAAGATTAGAGGCGGAGTCCGAGTGTAGAGAATTTATGGATCACATCACTCCTCCAGGCACAAGACTTGGATGAACTCGAGCACGAGACGCTGCTGGAGCAGTATGATGTAGCCACAACGCACCAGGTGAAAGTTGGCGCGGCCCTACGGCGCCGTCTGGAAGGAGCCTTAGCCAACGTGAGCCGTGCTGAGAGGAAGATTGCTCGCCGAGAGGAACTGGTGGAAAAGCATGAGAAGACTATAACGTCCCTGCAGGCAGCTTTGGTTGTAGAGGAATCAACAGTCAAGGAACAAGCCAACCACGACAATACACGCGAGGAACGCATTGCTGAGTTGGAGGCCCTCCTAGCTACATCCAATTAGAAGGTACGCGCTTCTATTGATACTCATCTGTTCACATAAGACCCATATCGTCTTGTAGTAATTCCAAGTATTATTTATAGGTATCAGCAGCCGAAGCCGCCACTAAAGTCGTAACAGTACAAGCCTTCACCATTGATCAATAACGCGATACGCTTAAGGACGAACTCACCCATGCGCATACTATCATGGAAGAGAGAGCTGCGGTAGCGGAGGGAGAACTGAGCAGGATAGCAACGGACTGCGCCGAAGTGTTGTGCCCTCCCTTGCTTATGGCCATAGCCGGGCGTAGATGGATGGTGGGCCAGGGGATGCGCCTTGCCGTGAGGAAGGTAACGGAGGCTCCTTACTTGTTGCAGGCTTTTGCGGATGTTGTATCAGACGGTATTGACCGTGGTAGGAACGAGGGTTTGATCAAAGTTGTGGAGCTGATAAGCAAGTATGAATACATTACCCGACACGCCTACCATAACCCTCTAGCTGAAGATAAGATGACCGCCTCTATGGCCGCCCTTGGGGAAATCCAGCTCCCATTTCTAGACGATCTTGAGTCGCTGAAGGATGCTCCAAACGAGACAGTCATGGCTAAGCTCACAGCCAACCCCATCTAACTGACCCAACCAACATATGACTCAACCTCGAAAGTGATAAAGGGTGAGAAACTCTTAACTGAGGCGTTGGATGCCAACATGACTAGGGTTCAAGATGGTAAAAATTCTCGCGGCGAGGTCCTCCATGCCTTGATTGCCAAAGGAAAGAGGGAAATATGAGAGTTCCTACCACCTCTGTAACTTATATTGCAAACATTCGTACCTTATTCGTCCGTGTATGTACACGGCTAGAACTGACAATATTGTTATAACTCGTTATATTTATGTAAGTCTGTGATGACCATGGCCATTTTGTGTTTTGAATTTGAAACTTGCTTATTTTGTTTAGATATCATGTATCTATATTGCATGACATGTCACGTCTTACCCAGAATAAAACCAAGTCTATAATTTACTAGACGTACGGCGTGCGTCTTTACCATGCAAAGCACTACGTAGGTGCGGCATATGGGAACTTATTACAATGTCTTGTAAATAAGGTGTCTAGTAAGGACACATGATCCACGTCACTGGCGTTGCATCCCTCTTATGTGACAAGTTGAATTATTAGGTTCACTTAATCCTCTTATCCCGCCTGGAGGCGAATAGTACATGTACGGTTTTGAATGTATGCGTATGAATAAGAGATAGCACATGATAGAAGTAACAACTAAATCTATACGAAAATAATTTACACATAGAATCTAAAAGACATGACAATAATTTGCACAAGAACGACCGGTGGAGCTAGCTAGGCACCACGACATTTTATTAGAACGTTTACGATTTTTGTTTTGACAAGAATGGGAAATCCTAAAAACAAATAGAACCTAGAAAGCATGAAAAACAAAACAAAAGAGAATACATGGATCTTCATTGAAGCCAACTATAGCGAAGTGTCCATGCGGAAGCCGTAGCCTTTCAGAGATAACACCTTTTAAGATTACAGATATTCCATGTGCGTTCCAGGTCACGGCCATCCATGTCACGCAACTTGTTTGCGCCCCGTCCTAAGGCTTCCGTAACCTCATACGGCCCTTCCCACTTGGGGCCCAGCTTTCCTGTATTCTCCGCTCGACTTGCCTCGTTGGCACAATAAAAAAAAATCTCTCGGTCGAAAGGAGACACCTTTAACCTTGGCGTCATAATAAGCCTTCCATTCGTGCCTTGGACTTGGCCTCATTGATAGCCGCTATTTCTCTTTTTTCCTCCAACAAGTCCATATTAATCCGGAGTTGCTCGTCGTTCGTGACAACATTAACCTCCGATGTGCGGATGGTCGGCATTCCAATTTCTACTGGTATAACAGCTTCAGTCCCGTAGGCCAACGCAAATGGAGTGTCCCCATTGGCTGTTTTAATCATAGTCCTATGTGCCCATAGAACATGTGGCAGCTCATCTACCCATTTGGCACTTCGTTCATCCAAGCATGCCTTGATGCCTTCACCTAAGCTTCTATTCGCTCGCTCCACAAGACCATTTGTCTGTAGGTGCTTAGCAAATATGAAGCGCCGCGTGATATTCAATGCTGAGCACCAGTCCTTAAATGGATTATCCGCGAATTGCTTCCCATTGTCCGAGATGATTTCTCCTGGCAAGCCAAAACGGCACACGATGTTTTCCTAAACAATTTTTTAACTTGCTTGCACGTAATGGATTTAACCGCTTTAGCCTCTATCCATCGTGTAAAGTAGTCCATTGCGACGATCAAGAACTTAACTCCCCCTGCAGCCACGGGAAAAGGTCCTGCAATGTCAATCCCCCACTTATAGAATGGCCATAGGGATGTAATGGGTGTCAGTTCCTGCTGCGGATGTCGCGGTACTGGTTTGTGCACTTGGCAATCACTGCACTTTCGAATCATGTCGCGTGCATCCCTATGCATAGTAGACCAATAATATCCTATGCGTAGAGCTCGTGCCACTATAGATCCGGGACCTACGTGCATACCACATGACCCTTCAGGTATCTCATTGATCACATAAGTAGCCTGGCGTGGCCCAACGTACCTCAACCACGGCTGTAGGAAAGAGCGCTTGTAAAGAATACCTTCTTGAAGCTCAAAGTGCTGCGACTTCCTTCTGATACGCCATGCGGCCTTTTCCTCATCCAGAAGGGTTTCATCAGTTAAATAGCTGACGATCGGGGTCATCCATGTAGGTCCATCTTCCTTAACTATAGCTGCGACTTCCCCTATCGTTATAGAATTTTCCTTTAGTATTTCTACAAAGACTTGCTTGGATAAGTGGGCGAAACATGTAGACGCAATCTTGCTAAGAGCGTCCGCCTTCTTGTTTTCACTTCTTGGTACTTGTTTGATAGAAAACTTGTTGAAAGTAGCTATGAGTGACTTGACTTTCTCCAAGTATCGAACCATGTTATCCTCCTTGGCTATGTAACCTCCTAGAATGTGGTTCACGACAAGCCGTGAGTCTACGTAAGCCTCAAGGTTGTGGACTCCCATTCTAGCGGCGATTTTTAAACCCGCAATCGACGCTTCGTATTCTGCCTCATTATTAGTGGATCTGAATTTGAAACGCAGAGCTTAGGTAAACTCCATTCCTTCCGGATTCGTAAGGATGAGGCTAGCTCCTGACCCGTCCGTGCACGAGGATCTGTCAGTAAACAAGACCCATGGCTCTACTGGGGTTTCCTCTTGTTGTACGTCCGGTCCGTCCTCATCTGGCTTCTCTATTAAGAAATCTGCCAAGATTTGGCCTTTGACCGATGTCCTTAGTCTATAAGAGATGTTATGCTCTCCTAACAGAATGCTCCACTTCTGTAACCTACCGGCCACGTCTGGTCTAGAGATGATTTTTTTATTGGTTGATCAGTAATAACCACAATTGGGTGCCCCTGAAAGTACTGGCGTAATCGTTTTGTGGCGAATACTAATGCTAAAACCAATTTCTCCATTGAGGAATAATTCAACTCAGGCCCTTGTAGTGTTCTACTTATGAAGTAGACCGGAGTCTGGACTGTGTTCCTATCCGTCATAAGTACTGCACTTATTGCTCCGTGTGTAGCCGACAGATACATGATGAGCTCTTCCTTAGGTCGGGGGGCTACTAGCATGGGAAGAGCTGCGAGGTGCTGTTTAAGCTGACCAAAAGCTTCCTCAACTTCCTTTAACCAACGGAAATCTCCCTTCTTGATGCACTTCTTGAGTGTTTTGAATAGGGGGAGTGACTTCTCCGCGGATTTCGACAAGAACCTGTTTAGCCCGGCCAGCTTTCCATTTAATGATTGTACCTCTTTTCGCGTCTGAGGAGATGGTAACTGTATCACCGCGTCTGTCTTTTCTAAGCAAGGTTTGATCCCATTCGGATCGATCATGTATCCAAGGAACATCCTTTTATTTTCCCCAAACGTGCTTTTTTTGGATTCAGTTTCATATTAATCCTCCTCAATGTGTCAAACGTCTCTTGGACGTCACGAAGAAGTGCCTCCTCCGTATGACCTTTGATGACTAGATCGTCAACGTAGACCTCAAGGTTGCAGCCTATCTGTGAGTCGAAGGCTTTATCAACAAGTCGCTGATATGTTGCCCCGGCGTTCTTTAGTCCGAATGGCATTTTTGTATAACAGTATACGCCCTGACTAGTATGAAACACCGTCTTCTCCGCGTCCTCTTCCGCCATCTGGATCTGGTGGTATCCTTTGTACGCGTCTAAGAAGCACTTAAAGGGATACCCACATAGGGATTCCACCTTCCAGTCAATCTCTGGTAACGGATAGCAGTCCTACGGACAGGCTTTATTCAGGTCCGTGAAGTCCACACACATGCGCCAACTCCCGTCATGCTTCTTGACCATGAACGGGTTGGATAACCACTCGTGGTAGTATACCTCGAGCATAATTCCTGCGTCTACTAATTTCTGTACTTCATCCAGTATTACTTGGCTGCGTTTTGGTGCTTGACCACGCTTCTTTTGCTTAACAGGAGGATATCCCTGGCGGATTTGAAGTTTATGTTCTGCTATCGCACGCGGCACACCCATCATATGCTTGGGCTCCCATGCGAATACGTCCAGGTTTGCTTTCAGAAGAGAGCACATGGCCCTCTTGCCGCTATCCGAGAGTGTTTCTCTTATGGACACCTCTTGTTCCGAATAATCGGGATGGATTGCCACCTTCCAGTTGGGGGTGGTGATCCTTCCTTGACGGGGATAGGTAGGACTGGTGTTGCCATGACATGACATTCGGATGCTGGTATGATTGAGTTATAGATGGTGACAATTCCTCCTTCCATAGGGAATTTAATCATTCCGTGAGCTGTGGAGGGTACTGCCCGTAAGGCCAGGATACCTGGTCTTCCTATGATCCCATTGTATGGAGAGTGTGAGCGTATCACCATGAAGTTCATCCACGCCATGGTGGAATGCTCTTCATTCCCAATGGTTACTAGCAGACGCAGCTATCTTATTTGCCAGATGGTGTCTCCACTAAAGCCAATGAGCGGCGACGTGGCCGGTACTAATTGGCTTCTTATTTCTGGACGTAGTTGTACAAAACAGTGTTCATACAGTACTTCCGCCGATGACCCTCCATCCACATACATACGGCGAACATTGTGTGTTCCAATGTTTACCTCAATCGTGAGAGGTGCATCGGCCACGTCGCTTACCGTAATGGGAGGGAATGAGATTTCTCTGCCTCGTGAAAATTTTTGACTAATTTTCTGCTTTTTACGGCGCTGCCAGGATTGGATCATGTATATAGTCGAAGGTTTGTCCTTTTGGGGATCCTTCTTATCGTGCTTCTTGTTATCCTTTCCGTCCTTCCAATCCTTGACCAAATGTTTGAGTTTGCCTGACTTGATCAGTGACTCAATATGCTTCTTGAGCTGGATACATTCCTCCATGCCGTGGCCCTTGTCGTTGTGGAATTCGCAAAAGCGATTTCCTTGACGACGGTCCACCGGAGTCGTCATTGGGGGAGGTCTCGGGAAGTTGGCCCCTTCTGTCAGCAGGATCTCTCAGTAGGACATCTTTAAGGGGGTGAACTTGTCCTCTGACTGCCCTCCTTTGTTTTAGCTCTTGTAGTCCGAGCCCCTTCCACTGCCTTGGTTGTTTTGACCACCCGACTGTCTCCTGGACTGATCGTTTGATCGATATTTGTTTCCCTTTTCAGGATAGGCTGAGGCTACCGCGGTTTCTCCTTCTATAGAGTTCCTGACCCTTTCCATGAGGTCGTCATACCTCTCCGGTCGCTTGTCATTGAGGCGCCTAATTAATTCCCTGTCTATTATGCCATGCATGTAATCGGAAATTTTTAGGAGTTCCGGCATTGTCTTTGTGCGCGTGCACTCGTCATTGAAGCGTTCTGTGAAGGCCTCCGTAGATTCTCCAGGCCGTTGCTTGACGGTTTCCAATGAGACCGGATCCCTATTATACTTCTTTCGCTGAGTATAATTGTTTTTTAACGCAGTACGCAGCTCAGTGAAGCTATCAATTCTTCGGGGAGGAAGCCCTTCAAACCAATCACGGGCATTGCCGATCAAGGTTGAATTGAACATCTGGCACCATATAGGCATGGGTCATCGTTCGATTTTCGCCGGCGTGTCAAATATATTTAGGTGGTCATAGTCTTGACGCACGCTGGCATGCGACGCTTCTTATCCTCGGAGTAATTCCGTATGCGGAGAGTAAAAGGATCTTCTCTGGGATCACACCATGGACGGGTGAGATTAGGGTCACACCATGGGCGGGAGAGATCTTCCTCTTCCACCTCAAGATAATAGGGGCCACAGTAGTACCCCTCATCGTCTGACAGTAGTGGAGGAGTACGCCTAGGTCGGTGACGCTTGGGTGGATGGTCATCCGAATCCTCTCTTGAGGGACCGGAGGAAGGGGGCGGTGCCCCACCCCTCAGCTAAGGATCGCTCTTGCGAGAAGAGATAGGAGCCTTCTTCCCGGTATTCATCCTATCCCACACGCTTGTGAGGCGATTGTTCATGGTTAATTCCAATTCCGGTTGTTCGACTGAGTCATCAGATCTATCTCCCTCTTCACGAGATTGTAGTAGTTCCTGCATAACAGGATCCCCTATGCGTTTGAACACATTCCGAGGTTGAGGGGTTTCCTCAAAGAGTTTTCGTTCCTGGGGTCGTTCCCTCTTCTTCATTTGAGTCTGAGGAGAGGTGCCGGATACGGCTCTGCCAAAGTTGAGCCTAGATTGGAGGTTCCTCCCTAGGTTTAACCTGGACGCTATTCCCTGGACGATCCTATCAAAGTTCTGCGTGAGAACTCGAGCGAGGTCTTCCTCACTAAGTGGTTCAACTTCCACTTCTTCTTCAGTCGATGGCCTACGCGGCTCCTTGTTAGGGGGCTTAGGCGCACTTCCTGGATCAGGGTTGTCCAAGGTCGAGGTTGGTGGTGGGGTGATAGCGGACGTGCCTATTCCACCCATGGGCTGAAAAATGCTCCGGTTATTCGGTCCACATGTTTGGTTGCTAGGGGACTTAGTGTGGATGAGTATCCCGTCCCCTATGGACTTCCGATTCGCAGGATTCGTGTTCCTGGGATTTCCTTGCGGATGTCCTTTCGTCATTGAAAGAGATCGAGAAGAAATTTGTTCTAGCTTAGTGTATGGGTCCCACGGATGGCGCCAACTTGTTGATACAAAAGTTGGATGATCCTTGCTAGACCCAAATTAGGCTTAATTCGGGTTGGCTGGGTTCCGGCTCCTGCATCATGTGAAATATCTTGTTGGGTTCTTGCAGACTAAAACAACACGCGTTAGGCTTACCGTGGGAATGTATCCTACGATTAGACCCCGGCGTCAGAGTAAGTAATCGGTTAGGGTTTAAGAATCGGATGGGTGTTGAGAGTATGTAGAATTTAACACCTTTGTGGAACCCTTGGGGGTTCCTTATATAGGCGGTGAAACCCTAATGGGCTGTCACCAATGCTTCGGCCCCAAGCAAAGGATAAGTGCCATAATTAGTTTGATTGTTATCTTCTAATTATGGTGAGTGTATATCCTCTACCTTGGGGTAAATCCTATTCATAATAAGATTATGATTATGTCTAACCCTGTATCGGCCGTGGCGGGCCGTGAGCCGTACGCGTATATGCGATCACTGTTCATCCGAAGCCCATAAGCTCAAATGATATTAATCCAATCCATTAGTAACGGGCCGGATGCGGGTAGTACCCGTGAGCCGGGTTCATGACCTGGTTGGGGACTATAGGTCATCAAGCTGTTAGGACAGGTTGGGTGCGTCCATAGACATTTTATCCCTTACACTCTAGCGCTACATCTAGAATATCTATGGAATAACAGACACAAGGCATCCGCTTAATAAAATGCAAACCAAGACAAAACGACTCAACCAATAGATCACATTACAGTTATGTTGTCCAACTACAAAACTAAATTAATAAACATACGAAAACATCCAAACTAAAACCCTGTTATCATTAATATAAAAAAACAAAATATCAATACAAATCGTGATTGCAAATCCTATTAAAACCCTACTATACTAAAGGCAGTCAGATTGCCTTCTAGACGATAGTATTAGTGGCAGAGGTAATGTTTCTTTTCTTCAACTTCTAAAAATCATTCATCGACATTATATAATTATCGTAAATCAACATTGCTCAATAGTCGTTCTTTGATTAACGGAATATATGGTTAATCTTTCGAATTGTCTGATTATTTATAGGTTGCATGTTAATCCTATGATAATATGAGTATGAGGTACGGTTAACTGTTGATATATGCTAAATCTGGGTTTTACATTGCTTCTTCGATGTTATTGTTATGGCAGTGCTAGGAATGAAGGCTATCACTGAGATATGTGATCAAGCCACGTTTTCAGAAGTAACAAAGAAATTATTAGGTATGATAATTATTATTACAGAACTCGCAATTTTTATTGCAAAGATATAAAATTAAGTATTCTATATATTATAATGAGGGGTCATCTGAATTTGCTTATCTTTCTGATGGCTCGGTGCTTGAGTTGAGTACCTCATATATCATTATTTTGAAAGGTGATACTTTGTAAACATGCACCTATAAAATTGTTCTATTGGTTGCTAAAAAAGTTGCAAAAGAAGTTAGTTTAATATGCTTTTATTGATATTATTTTTGCATACATTTACTTGCTACTTCTTTTGGGATTTTCTAGGCTTGTGTCTACAACTGGTGTTTTGCATCAGGTAACTTTGTTCCTATTATCCTTTAAATCTTTAATACAAATAGTTATTTGCCCTGTTACATCCTAACTTACATACTATATCAGAAACTCGGATGAGTTTGTTAGGCTTATTTTATGTAGCAATTGCAATTAGGCATATTGTGTGTGTATGTGCCCTCAACATCGTCAGATTGAGGTTTGCATCTTTTTCATGTGGGTTGCATTCTTTATTCTAATGGCAATAATAGGATATGATCATTGTAATGTATCCCCTCACAGATCCTACTCTATTATTATGTGTATTGAAGGATACTGTTACTGATATTGTGTTTTTATTATGCTTAAAAGTAAATAATCTTTGAGCCCCTAAATGGGAACCAGGAAAGCTTCCATGGAAAGGGTTTATTGTTCGTTTGATTTTCATCACCTTAATTCGTTTGGTTTTTATCATCTTGATTAACTTTCTTTTTCTTATAAAGAAAACGTATGATCAGAATGGATTTTACTTTCCAACGTCGTTTGTGACCAAGTGAGTACTCGCTTTCCAGCTTTATTGAAATCTGATAACTGATACCTGATAATTGCAATTAGGTTTCATTACATTCAGGTGTTGCGTGATGTTGATTTACAAAAGCTACACGTTATGTTCAGATTACAAGTAGGTACATGTCAGACATCCGATAAGGTGACCCGACTTTATCAAACAAATTGTAGCATTTGTGATACAAAATCAGCAAGTATGCTTCTACCTCCTTCCCTTTGTGTAAACACAACGATTTCTAATAATCTGAGTCAAGAGTCAAGAGGAAACCCAAAGAAATGACTGTTGAGATATCTAAATCTGCCACAAAGTTGATGGCTCAACAGATGATACATGTATTTTATTAAAGTCAGGAAAACCTTCCATAGAAAATATTTGTTGTTCTATAATTGTGGTAAACTTACACCTTTTAGGAAAAAGGCGTAAAAGCGGTAAGTATTAAGTGATGATTTAGGAAAATCAAACACTAATGACCCTTATGATGTGAAAGTTCGTTTCCCAAGGAGGTATATGTGTGTGAATAAAATGTGACAAGATTTGAGATTAATATCTGAGAGAAGGGGATGAGAAAATAGAATGACGAAGACGTGAAATTAATTACTACGACGACTAAACGTAAAACCGTAAAAAGAGCTAAAATAAAAATTAATTCTAAAAATTCCCAAAAAATTTCCAAAAATCAAAATAAATAAACTAAGAGTTTACCAATGATCAAAACTTTTTCAAACCTTTTAATTAATTAAATATTAATTTTTAAATGCTAATTAAAGCCCTAAAAATCAAATTAATTATCAAAAAGCCCAAATAAAGATTTTTCAATTGGTAAACCTCTAAAATGACCTAAAAAGATTAAAAACTATTTTTATAAATTTTTAAACTAATAAAACTATTTAAAATGATTTAAAAACTATTAAAACTTAAAATAATTATAAAAATTAATCTAATGATGATAAAATTAATCTAAGAGTTGCAAAAATCCTATTTTAATGTATTAAACCTAAGAAAAATATAAAAAGTGCAAAAATGTGAAATTTGAAATTTAATAATAAAATAATATTAAAAATCCAAAAATTATAAAAAATTCTAAAAACTTGCAAACTAGTTTATTGTAACCTAAATAATAAGAAAATGAAAGTGAAATTACCAAATTACCCCTAATGGTCCCCCAAATGGGCTAAAACCAAAAACAGTCAACCTTAATGGGCTTTTGGGCCCAAAAAGTCAAACTAGGCCCAAATGACCTAAAAAAGCCCTATCTGACTCAAAATTCAATTCTAAACACAAAAGTCTAAAGGCCCAAAAGCTGATTTTGAGCTTATCACAGCTTAAATAGTCAACAGCTTATTCTTATTGGGCCAATAAGCCCATTAAGCTATAAGTCAATGCCATAAGCTCTGCTTAAACACACAACCTTCTTTTGAGATTCCTAAGAGATCTGTGAAAAGAAATTTTGAAAAAGCACACTCAATAAGCCAGAAATAAGCAAAGAAAAATTTCACAAAAGGACAAAATAGTCGACTTGGAGTTCTAGACCACCTCAGGACTTGATTCAACTTGAAAAAGACTCTAAATAACTTAATTAAGCCAAATCAATCAAGAAAAGTTCAATAAGCAAAGCCAAATAAGCTGGATAAGCCAATAAGCACTTATGAAAAAGTCAAATGAGTTGATTTTCTAGTCAAAGCTTAAAGTCAACCCTCCAAATGCTCCAGTATGAACAAATGGGTCAAATAAGGAGCACCTATTACAAACTTAAAGTTGTTGCACGTTTGAATAAGCTGGAATAGCTTATTGATAAGCTGAACACCAAATTACACTAGCAGGGGGAACTTTCAGTAGGAACTGGTTCCCACTGCTTTGACTTTTTGACTTGAGATTTGTGAGAGATTTACTATGATTTGATGGATAACAAAGGCACCCTTACAACCAGTGAGTTGTAAGGAGTCACAATCAAGCAAAATATCACACTTCCAATAAGCCAATAAGCACAGAATAAGCCAACAATGCCTAGATATGATACAGACTTAGCAAATAAGCAGTTATGAACTCTTAAGCAATTTTAGCATGAATAAGCAAACCAGAATGAACCAAATGCATACTCAAGCTATAATAACTGTTAATAAGCACAAACAAACTTATTTCAATCACTAAAACAAAGATTACAAGCAGATCAAAGCATATGCAGGTTGCTGATATGAACTTCAAGAACACAAATACTTTTTCTGATATAGATGACCACAAATCCAAATTCAGCACTCAAATCCTACTTCCTTGGTTGTATTAACTTAGATTTAACACTTGTTAACCCTAGTATATGATTAGACCTAAGTTTCCTCTAAATTTCAGCCAATATTACCAAGTAATTAAGATTTTATAGCCTATTGTTAGATCTAGGTGTTAATAGCTACCAAACTTGCAGATACCAGACCAAATACACTAGTGAGACAAGAACAAACACAAAGCACCTATAATAACTTGTTCAAAACAACACAAAACCAAATCAAGCTGTAATAAGTGTGAAAACACTTATCCTTTTACCACTTATTTCTAATAATAACTAGACCAAAACGTGTATTTTATGTCTTAAAAGTCGGAATTATGCGTGGTTTGTGTTTTTATTGTGTTTTAGGACCAAAATATGAAAAAGGAAGAAAACACGGGCTTTCACGAGCTTTTATCGAAGAAAACGAGAAAAGACGAAGTTAAAAGATCAAGAGTGCAAAAAGAACGGAAGTCCAAGGCCTATTCTGAAGATTTATCAAAGAAAAATTCTAAAGACGGAAGTTTAATGAAGTCGAAGAACTCAAGTCTAAATAAGTGAAGAATTTATAAGACGAGTTTAATTAATCCCGAGACGATGTCGAGGAAAGTCGAAGAACTTAAAAGACGAAGATTCGAGAAGAAAGAAAGAGGAGGCAACACATGCACCTCCCCATTTCCCTATAAATACCCTCCTAAACACATTAGTAGGGTGGTTAGCTAGTTTCATTTTCAATTTTTTCTTTCTAGTTTTTAGAGAGAGAAATTTTTAAGCTTTCCCTCACTAAGTTTTCATCTTTTCTTCATTTTTATCTTTCAAGTTTAAACTTTTAATCATCCTTGTATTTGGATTTCATTAATCACTAGTTCAATTTAAGCTTTTTGTTCATTAATCTCTTTCTACCTTTCTTGATTTTGCTTTATACTTTGATCCGAAATATTAAAGATTTGTGTTTGATTTTGATGTTTTCGTGATTAAAAAGTTAATCTTTTTATTCCTTACTAAGCTTTCATACGGTATAAGCTATAAGCTCTTTGTGCTTATTGGCTTATTTGTATGTTTAGCTTGTTTAATTTTAAGCTTTCCTAAAAGTTTTAACGTTTTAAAGTCCGGTTTATTAAGTTCACATGCTTAGTATTCCAAAAGGTTTCGAATTTGTGCTTAATTACTCTTGTTTAAGTTGGTAAGTGCTTATTGGATTAACTGCTTATTCGTTTAAGCTTAGTTACTCTTTGGACGCCATTACGATCTTAGAAGGGTTTTACTTGGTCACGATCCTTGACTACGATCGCATTGAGTGAGATCCCTTGTTCTTTCTTGGGCTACGATCCAAATCCACACCACGATCACTCATTGCGATCTGTGGGTGCGATGGAGTGTCTCGATCCTTGAGTACGATCGCATTGATTGCGATCATTGTTGTTACGATCACAAACCACTATCAAAGACCACGATCCACTTGTTGTGATCGTGGTTGCGATCAGTGAGTGCGATCCCTTTTTCCCATCGCATTGAGTGCGATCTGATTCATAGGTTGCGATCGGTGGTCACGATCCACCACTGTGATCCATCATACAATTTGAGTACGATCGCATTGCGATCTGACTCAGGTTTTTGTTTTAATTTCCTTAGTTTTCAAATTTAACTTTTCCCACCACTTTTTACTTAGTTTATTTTAAACAAGTTTTCAAGTTTTTGATAATTTACGTTTTAATTTCTAGTAATTTTTAGTTTAATTCTCATAGCTTTTATTTTTACTCAACGAAAATTTTCTTATTTGCTTTTAGTAGAAAAATAGAAAATCAAACAAACCATTTTAGTGACCATTGTCGACTATTCCATCATTAACCGTGATCAATTCGATTAGATACTGAGAACGATATCGAGTACACACATGCTAAGCAAAGTTCCATATATTAAATGGCGCCGCTGCCGGCTCTTTTCGTAAAGATTAACGGTTTTTAGTGAGAAAATTGGATTTTGGGATCTGTTCTTTTAGGAATGTTATTTTCAAGCTCAAAAATTTTCAAAAATCCTAAAAAATACAAAATTTTCAAAAATCCAAAAACAATAAAAAAGATAAAAAATCAAATATATTTTATTTCCTTTTAGTGTATGCGTACTCAATCTACGTCTTATCCTGGGCCCGAGACTCTTAGAGACATAGATATGGCCGGTATGCATAACAATAACAACAACCCACCCCACCCCAATTTGAATAACAATAACAACAACAACAATGTTCCCCCACCCGACCTACGAACAATGGAGGAGCTTTGTCAACCAACCATGAACGGACGCGGAGGACCGATTGTGCCGATGCAAATAACGGCTCCTGAATTTTCGTTGAAGCATCACATGATCCAGCAAGTTCAAAACGCTTGCCCGTTTCGCGGATTACCGGATGATGATGCCAACAAACATCTCAACAAATTCATTACCGTCACCCAAAGCATGAAACTTCCCGGTGCTTCTATGGATTTTCTTCGCCTTCACCTCTTTCCACACACTTTATCCCATCATGCCGAAAAATGGTTTGATCGTCTTCCCAAAAATAAAATTCAAACATGGAATGACATGACTCAAAAATTTTTGTCGCGCTACTTTCCACCATCCATGGTCACTAGTCTTCGCAACCAAATCAGTGGATTCACACAAGAACCTGATGAGTCGCTTTTCGATGCTTGGGAACGCTATAATGTCTTGATCGACCGTTGTCCAAACCATAACATGCTCCTTATTACTTTGATTGATACTTTCTATAATGGCCTAACTTTTCGTGATCGTGATACGATTAATGCTGCCGTCGGTGGTACATTCATGAAGAGAAGACCTGAGGAGTGTAGAGAGCTGATAGAGAACATGACCACTCACCACAAAAATTAGGATTCATCTGCATCTTCAAGGAATAACAAGAGGGCCAATGTTTCTTCTACATCATCCAACTCAAGGATAACCGAACTTACTCGCCAAATAGCTGAGATGAACAAAAACTTCTTAACCATGGCTACAAACCAATTTCAACAAGCTAAAGCTGTTGCTACTTCTTGTGAGATTTGCGGGGGTTCTCATTCATACACCGATTGTCCCTCTACTCTTGACAATCCGGAAAATGTGTATGCCGCCAACGGTAACTTTTCTACAGGAAGCTACCAAGCATGTCCTCAAGGAGACCGTAACTTGCTAAGTTATCGTTCCAACAACTATCTATCTCCACCCGATTTTTCTCCTCAAAACCAAAACCAAAACAATTTCAACCGCAACAATCAAAGCCAAACTCGAGCTACCAATCAATATCAATCCCAAAGAAACCCATATCTACCTCAAGGAAATAATTCAGCTTACCAAGCCCCACCTCTCAATCAACCCACGACATTGAACCAATACCTCAAAGCTTACATGAGGACCAATAGAGAGATGGTGACGAATCTTCAAAGCCAATTAATTAACTTGAAGGGTGACATGGCAAAGCAAGGGAACGATATTCGGGTCGAGCTAAGGATTGACATAGCGAAACAAGGGAATGCTCTTCAAGCCGATATGAGAAACTCTATAAGAAATCAAAAAAATAATTTAAGGGATATGATGGCTAGTTTTTTCCCAAGTAATCAAGCCTCTGGTTCGGGTTCTCTTCCGAGTAACACTGTTGCTAATCCAAGAGGGGAGATGAAAGCAATCACCACCCGAAGTGGCAAAGGTTTAAAGGAACCCGAGATTCCTACACCTACACCGGTGATTGTGACAAAGGAAAACGAGTCCCCTTCTCCAATTCCTCCACCTTCTACATCTACGCCTCCACCACCCAAGGATGTGAGTGAGAATTCCATTCCAAAGCCTTCATCTCAACCCAATATACCTTATCCCTCAAGGTTGAGGAAAGAGAAGTTGAAGAACAAGGATGATATTCAAGTTTCTAACTTTCTCAAAATGTTTAAACAACTGAATTTCAATATATCCTTTGCTGAGGCTCTCGCTCACATGCCGAATTATGCGAAAATGTTTAAAGATCTTCTCAGTTATAAGGAGAAACTCCTTGATATCGCTCAGACCCAACTTAATAAGAATTGCTCTACAGTCCTCTTAAGGAAATTACCAACCAAACTTGGTGATCTGGGTCGTTTCTTGATTCCTTGCAACTTCCCCGGGGTAGAGAATTGTATGGCCCTAGCCGATCTAGGTGCTAGTATAAACTTAATGCTTTTAAGCATTTGGAAACAATTGTCTCTACCCGAGCTAGTCCCCACACGAATGACTTTGGAATTAGCTAACCGTACGGTTGCTTATCCGGTGGGGATAGCCGAAGACGTCTTCGTTGGTGTCGACAAATTCACCTTTCCGGCGGAGTTTGTTGTCGTTGACCACGAGATGGACCCCTGTGTTCCATTAATCGTCGGACGTCCATTCTTGAGGACCGGTCGTACTCTCATTGATGTCGCCGCGAGCGAATTAATCATGAGATTTGGTGACGATAAAATCGTTTTCAACATGGGCAAACTTTCTAAGCGGCCTTCTGAAAACGAGAGTGTTAATTTCATTGACGTTCTTGATGAGGCTTGTGAAGAACATTTCAAAGACGCTTGTAAAAGTGGTTCTTCTTCTCTACCCATTGTTGAGACCGTTGCCTCTATTGCTCCATCACTAACTCCATTTGGAAAAAGTGATTTCATCTTGAAAGAATTTGAAGCTACTTTGGGAGATGTGCACTTAAAATATGACGATTCTTTCTCCGATTGGGATGAAGACATTCGTACCATTGAGAAAATTCTCAATGAGGACCATATTTCTCCACCATCTCCTAAGGATATCTCTATCGATGATACGAGTTTGACTACGCCTTCCATCGAAAATCCTCCAGATTTAGAGCTTAAGGACCTACCGTCTCATCTCGAGTACGTTTTCCTTGAAGAGAGTAAGAAGATACCCGTCATCATCGCAAAGGATTTGAAAGAAGAAGAAAAATCCCGACTTATCACCGTGCTGAACAATCACAAGAAAGCGATTGCTTGGAAAATCTCCGATATTCGTGGAATTGATCCTCACTTTTGCACACATAAAATTCTCATGGAGGAAAACTTTAAACCCACTATTCAAAACCAAAGAAGGGTGAATCCCAAGATCCATGACGTTATCAAAAAAGAGGTTATCAAACTTCTTGATGCGGGAATGATCTACCCTATCTCGGATTCACCATGGGTTAGTCTCGTCCATTGTGTGCCTAAGAAAGGCGGAATCACCGTTGTGACCAATGAAAACAACGAGTTGATTCCTACTCGTCTCGTTACAGGGTGGAGAGTTTGTATAGACTATCGCAAACTCAATGATGCTACGAGAAAGGATCATTTTCCCCCTTCCTTTCATGGACCAAATGCTTGAACGTCTAGCGGGTAATGACTATTACTGCTTCTTAGACGGTTTCTCGGGTTATTTTCAAATACCCATCGATCCCCAAGACCAAGAGAAAACCACATTCACTTGTCCTTATGGAACATTTGCTTATAAAAGAATTCCTTTTGGCTTATGCAATGCTCCCGGGACTTTCCAAAGGTGTATGATGGCTATCTTCCATGACATGGTTGAGCACGGTGACTCCTTCTCTTCTTGCCTTGCCAATTTGGAACGCATGCTTAAGCGATGTGAAGACACTCGCCTTTTTCTAAATTAGGAAAAATGCCATTTCATGGTAAAAGAAGGCATTGTGCTTGGACATAAAATCTCAAAAGCCGGTCTTGAAGTGGACCGTGCTAAAGTTGATGTCATAGCAAAATTACCTCCACCTTCAATCGTGAAGGGTGTGAGAAGTTTCCTTGGTCATGCGGGATTCTATCGTCGATTCATTCAAGATTTTTCTAAAATCGCTCGCCCGATGACCCACCTCTTGGATAAAGATACTCCTTTTATCTTTTCTAAAGAGTGTATTGAATCCTTCAATCTTCTTAAGGACAAGCTAACTAAGGCACCGGTCTTGGTTACCCCTAATTGGGAGCTACCTTTTGAATTGATGTGTGATGCTAGCGACTTTGCTATTGGAGCGGTTTTAGGCCAAACAGTGAACAAACACTTCCAACCAATCCATTATGCTAGCAAGACAATGACGGGGGCTCAATTGCATTATACCACTACCAGAAAAGAGCTTTAGCTGTAGTGTATGCTTTTGAGAAGTTCCGCCCCTATCTTTTCCTTTCTACCACAATCATGTACACCGATCATTCCGCGTTGAAGTACTTATTGACTAAGCAAGATTCTAAGCCAAGACTTCTTCGTTGGGTTTTGCTCCTTCAAGAATTTATAATTGAATTTCGTGACAAAAAGGGAGCCAAAAACCTAGCCGCGGATCATCTAAGTAGACTTGAGGATCCTTATCAAGGGGATCATCCGAATCAAGAGATCAATGACTCTTTCCCCCTTGAGGCCTTAATGTCTATTAATTCCAATCTTGATGACACCCCGTGGTTTGCGGACATTGCAAACTACTTAGCGGGTGGTATTCTCATCCAAGGGTTAACATCCCAACAAAAGAATAAGTTCTTTAAAGATGTTAAGACTTACTTTTGGGATGACCCTTATCTCTTCAAACAATGTGCTGATCTGATTATTCGTCGGTGTGTTGATGGTCCCGCAGCTTTAGACTTCTCGAAGCTTGTCATAAAGGACCCACCGGTGGTCACTTTGGTCCCAACTACACCGCGAAGAAAGTGTTTGATTCTGGATTCTATTGGCCCATCATTTATCGTGACGCTCACGAGATGGTTAAAAATTGTGATGCTTGCCAACGCCAAGGCAAGATCACACATATAGATGAGATGCCTCAAAATTTAATACAAGAATGTGAAATCTTTGATGTATGTGGTATCGACTTTATGGGGCCATTTCCATCATCTAAAGGGAACAAGTACATCCTCGTAGCCGTTGACTACGTCTCCAAATGGGTTGAAGCTAAGGCTCTCCCTACGAACGATGCGAGGGTGGTTGTGAACTTTTTGAAGCAGCTTTTTGCTTGATTCGGTTTTCCTCGTGCTATAATTAGTGACCGCGGGACTCATTTTTGCAATGATCAATTTGCTAGAGTCATGGCTAAGTACGGTGTCAATCACCGTCTTTCCACCGCTTATCATCCCCAAACCAATGGTCAAGCCGAGATTTCTAACCGCGGATTGAAGCAAATTCTGGAATGTACTGTGGGAGAGCATCGTGCCTCATGGCCGATAAGTTAGATGATGCTTTGTGGGCTTTCCGTACCGCTTATAAGACCCTGATTGGTTGTACACCTTATCGTCTTGTGTACGGGAAATCATGCCACCTCCCTATCGAGTTGGAACATAAGGCATACTGGGCCTTGAAGTGGGCTAACTTCGGCATCAACAAAGCCGGTGATCTTTGGAAGATTCAAATCAACGAGCTCAAAAAACTAAGGAATGAAGCTTATGAGAACTCGTTGATCTACAAGTAGAAGACCAAGATCATCCATGATGCAAGGATTAAGAACCAAGAGTTCCACGTTGGTGATCAAGTCTTACTTTTTAACTCTCGGTTGAAGGTCTTCTCGGGCAAGTTGAAAGAGCCGCTGGTCTGGTCCATTTAACGTCGCCAAAGTCTTCCCCTATGGCACCATTGAGCTTTCTCAGCCAAATAGGCCCAATTTTAAGGTGAATGGCCAGCGCGTGAAGTTGTACTTTGGTGATGACATCTCTTATGAGATGATTCCATCCCTCACCACGTTTCCCTTGAACTAGTTCTGGGTCGAGTCAGGCTCGTGACTCGGTTATCAAAAACAAGCGCTTCTCGAGAGGCAACCCGTGATCTATCCTTTACCGTTTTCATAATAAGTGTAGGGGGAGCCCCGTATGTGTTTGTTGTCTTGTTTCTTCTAATGTGCAAGGATTTAAGCTTCAAATAGTACTTTTGATGACTTTTGACGAACTGTGATCCCGTGTTCCCATCTTCCTAGTTCTATCCTAAACTCTTTTGATTCACTATTTTATATTCTTCAATATTAAAATAGGAATCACTATAGTTGTCCTTTCCTTAGCAAGATTTAAACAAAGTGCACAATGTCCTAAGTGTAGGGTAGTTTACTCCCACATGCTTAAACATTGAGGACAATGTTTATATCAAGTGTAGGGGGGACTTCTATCGAAGTAAGTGGTCTTTTCCATGAATTTGCACTCATTTTAACCGGAAAATCTAATTTTTCGACCTTTTTCAAAATTTTTAATCTATTTTGGCATAGTAGTATAGTAGTATACTTTCTTTGCTAGAATAAATTTTCAATAAAGTGGTTTTAAATTTTTCAAAGTCGTGAATATTTTGACTCAACCCGAGTTTACTTATCTAAGTTTACTCTAGCTAGTATCCTTAACGTGTTTAAGTCAAGTTTTGCTAGGCTTTTATATAGGGAACTTTAAAACGCGAAAGTCTTAACTCTCACGGGTTAAGAACAAGAACTTTTCGCAAGTTCCTATAATTGATCCTAGAGAGTCGTTTATCAAGGGAACTTTAAAATGCGAATTCTAAACTTGAGAAAGTCTAAGAGTTTTCAAGATCCTATAGATGACTCGAAAACCCAAAACTTTGATTTAATTGGCTAAGCATCCACGAGTCTCATTCCTTGAGATTTTAAATTGTGGAGAACGAGAGATGATAGAGTCAATTATAAGTTTGGTATTCTTTTGTGAATTTATGTGAGTTGATTATAAGCCTATTCTCCCATCGCTTGCTAATAAATTTTTCAGCAATAAATAAGGTTGTACGATTTGAAAAGTTACTTAGCTTCTAGCACAAGATCGTTTAAAAGTTGCTCGGTATTAATTAGATTTCATAGCCAAGGCATAACTTATTCAAGCGGGATGCAAAGATTGGCGAGTCCGAAAAGGCCCTAACAAGGCATGAGGGCTACATTTTGTTGCTAAAGATCCAAAAGTGATGTGAAGAATCATTTATCAAAAATCAATATGAAGGATCGAGACACACGGCGAAAAGCAAATACTCCCCTAAAAATCATGGAGAAGTCTATCCAAAAAGACCCTAGCAAGGTATGCGGATAAATAGTTCCAAGTCCTAAAAGGAGGCGGATCGTTGTATATCAAAGTCCAAAGTAAAGATTGGAGAAAAATGAAAAAGTCGTGGTCCAAGTATGAAGAATCTCTCAAAAACTTCAAGTGAAGAAATTCCTATTATGAAGAGAAGACCATAATTTCAAGAACGTCTCTCAAGATTCGAAGTATGAAGTCACTGCCAAATATCGGTCCGACAAAGGTCTCAAATCGTGAAGCGAGTTAAGCCAAGATATGAACTTTAAGAGGTCCCGAGAAGCAGTTTTAAAAGATTTTGTCCTTTAGCTAACTATTGACTAAATCGTACCACTTTATTTTCAGCCTAAATAACTATCAAAATAAGTCAACAATGCATCCTCGTGATCATTCAAGACAACAATAAAATATAAGAGATACACCTAGGAATAAGGGAGTCTAAGTAAATAATTGGCCCATATGAATTCGTGTTAGTTTGCTAACTTATAATAACAATGATCTCGTTTTTAAGCTTGGTATGGGGAACGTGAAACTTGAGGATGATAAACGTTCATGGCAGCCAAAACCTCAATGTAAGTATTTTATTTCTTTACTTGTTTCTATCTTTTTATTTTCCTTAATGTTTAGTATTTAATAAAGGCCAAGGTGGGTCATTTATGATGGAAAATGTAAACCGTGCTTTAAAATTAATGCATTGCATGAGGGCATTGCAATGGTCAAGTGTAAGGGGTTTAATAAGTGTGAAAACACTTATCCTTTTACCACTTATTTCTAATAATAAATAGACCAAAACGTGTATTTTATGTCGTAAAAGTCGGAATTATTCGTGGTTTGTGTTTTTATTGTGTTTTAGGACCAAAAGATGAAAAAGGAAGAAAACACGGGCTTTCACGGGCTTTTATCGAAGAAAACGAGAAAAGACCAAGTCAAAAGATCAAGAGTGCAAAAAGAATGAAAGTCCAAGGCCTATTCTGAAGATTTATCGAAAAAAAGTCTAAAGACGGAAGTTTAATGAAGTCGAAGAACTCAAGTCTAAATAAGTGAAGAATTTATAAGACGAGTTTAATTAATCCCGAGACGATGTCGAGGAAAGTCGAAGAACTTAAAAGACGAAGAGCCAAGAAGAAAGAAAGATGAGGCAACACATGCACCTCCCCATTTCCCTATAAATACCCTCCTAAACACATTAGGAGGGTGGTTAGCTAGTTTCATTTTCAATTTTTTCTTTCTAGTTTTTAGAGAGAGAAAGTTTTAAGCTTTCTCTCACTAAGTTTTCATCTTTTGTTCATTTTTATCTTTCAAGTTTAAACTTTTAATCATCCTTGTATTTGGATTTCATTAATCACTAGTTCAATTTAAGATTTTTGTTCATTAATCTCTTTCTACCTTTCTTGATTTTGCTTTATACTTTGATCCGAAATATTAAAGATTTGTGTTTGATTTTGATGTTTTCGTGATTAAAAAGTTAATCTTTTTATTCCTTACTAAGCTTTCATACGGTATAAGCTATAAGCTCTTTGTGCTTATTGGCTTATTTGTATGTTTAGCTTGTTTAATTTTAAGCTTTCCTAAAAGTTTTAACGTTTTAAAGTTCGGTTTATTAAGTTCACATGCTTAGTATCCCAAAAGGTTTCGAATTTTTGCTTAATTACTCTTGTTTAAGTTGGTAAGTGCTTATTGGATTAACTGCTTATTCATTTAAGCTTAGTTACTCTTTGGACGCCATTACGATCTTAGAAGGGTTTTACTTGGTCACGATCCTTGACTAAGATCACATTGAGTGCGATCCCTTGTTCTTTCTTGGGCTACGATCTAAATCCACACCACGACCACTCATTGCGATCTGTGGGTGCGATGGAGTGTCTCGATCCTTGAGTACGATCGCATTGATTGTGATCATTGTTGTTACGATCACACACCACTATTGTGACAATCCGTCAAATTATGGTTGATATTTTATTCTCAAATATTATTTAAAAATATTATTTTAATGTTATATTATGAACTCACTTATTTTTGGGAAGTAATTTGGATTTACGTCTTGAAGTAGCGTCGACTACGTCTAAACCGGAGGATTCAACGTTACGTGCTTACGTTTACATACACCGTTTTGGTGACAGTCCGACATTTCAGGAAATAAATTTATCCGTGAATATTATTTTAGAATTTTAAATTTGTGTTGGTTTGATGTAGTGTTTTTTGTATATACTTTATTTTAGGAAAAACAAAGCAACACAAAAAGCGGTAAGTATTAACGAGCGGTTTAGGAAAACCACAAGTTATGACCCAATGAGTGGGTTCGTTCTCTCGAGGAGGCACGTGTGTTGTGTAATGAATGATTGATTATGTTTTTGATTATTAATGAGAAGAAAAGAAGAGAAAATGACGAAGACGAAAAAAATAGAAAAATAAGGCGAAAACACTACTAGAAAGTTACAACGTAGAACGTGAAAAAGTGCAAAATTTAAAATTTTAATCTAAAAATTCCTAAAAATTACTAAAAATCCACAATAAAATTCTAAGGGTTTACAAAAAAATCAAAACTTGCCAAAACCTTTTAATTAATTTAATAATGACTTTTTAATGCTAATTAAAGCCCTAAAAATCACTTTTAAATATTAAAAAACCCTAAACAAGATTTTATAGTTTGTAAACCTCAAAAATGACCTAATTAAACTAAAAACTATTTTTAAAAATTTTAAAACCAAATTAAACTATTTTTAAACTCCTAAAAACTATTAAAATCTATTAAATCTTAAATTAATTCTAAAAATTAATTGAAAAGCCTAAAAATTATTCTACAAATGGGAAAAGTCCTAATTAATGATAAAGAACCTAGGAAAAATGAAAAAGAAATAAAAATAAAACTTTTTATTTCAATGAATAAAATAATAATAAAATAATCTAAAAAATTAAAAGTTTTCAAATAAATTCTAAAAAATTCTCAAAAATCCTAAATATTCTAACTAAGAAGAAAACGTAAACAAAAGTTCCTAAAACCTTTTAGTTAATTTTATATTAATTTTTAAAGTTGCTAAAAAACCCTAAAATTAAATAAAATCAAAAATTAATGTTTTTGAAAACTTTTTTATATGTAAACCTCAAAAATAAGAGTTAAAACCTAAAAACTATTTTTTTGTATTTTTTTATTACTGTTTAGTATTTTTTATTGACTTCTAAAAATAAAAATAGAAATAATCCTAATAATTAATTAAATAAAAGGAAAAATAATATTTTTAAACAGAAAAATCTAAAAACCTAATCAAAACCTAGGAAAAATGGAATAAGCCCAAAGTGCTTAATAAATAAGCCAGAATAAGCTTAAAAAGCTACGGCTTATTAAACAAACACAAAACCAAAACGAGGTTAAAAGAGTAATGAAATGGAAGCTAAACGTAAAAAGGTGTCTAGATCAGTGGTAGTTCCCCTACTCCTCCAACGAGAGGTCTGGGGTTCGAGTCCTGCTGCGGGCAACCTTTTTATAAAAATTTCTTTTTTTTTTCTTTTCCAACTTGATTCCAGTAACTTTTAACACACAAAAACCAAAACACAAACTAGATTCAACAAAGATTAAGCCTGGAATAAGAGCAAACGTGCCCAGTTCTTGTTTGGTGACTGATGAACAAGTGACAACCAAGAGGACTTGGTTGTTTGCTTTGTTTGTGGTGAATTCTTGGAACAAAGGCACCCCTACACTCTTTCTGAGTGTAGGGAGTCAATTACAAGCTGAAAACAACACTTAGCTCAAACAAACTCACAAAATCAGGCTCACAAAGCACATTCAAGTTTCTGAGACAAAAGCTTAAGTCTGGTGGTTTGATTAGCAGATTACAAGCATCCTAGTGACTTTCAAACAACCAAACTTTGCACACACAATCACCAAATGGTACACAATCAATAGCAATAACTCAATAAACCTGATTCTAAACAGTTTTCAAGATTCAACCACAAAAATCTAGGAAAAATAAGCAGCAAAATGGTTATGCAGATTTCAAGCTTACTTTTCACTTTTTTAATGCAACACTTGTTACCAAACTATCCAAACTTACTTACCAACTAACTAAAAACCTATCTTAACCTTGTTCAACTGTTCTAACACATTTTCAAAGCTCAAATCAAATCAAATTCCCTGCTAAAACTTATATCCAAACACCCTTTTAAAAACTGATTTCCTACTTTTTCAAATCAAATCACTCACAAACCTAATCAAACTATTCCAAATAGCATCAAACATGCATAAAAACACATTAGAATACAAATCCAACAACTTAACACACTTATATCAGCAAAATCATGCAGGATCATACAACCTTCACTTTCTGAGATTTTTCACAAGGTAAAGGGATTTTTACCTCAAGGGCTTACATCCAAGCCCTTGGTGGATGAAAATCCACTTCCTTATGCACCCGGGTGCATGCAGATCAAAAATCAATCAACCTTCACACCTGTTTAAGAAAAAATCCAAGAAAAACACAAATATCCAATATTCTATCTTCTTTCTGTTTTTCTTTCTTTCTTTAAAAACTTTTCACAAAGACTTCCAAAACTTCACACACGTTTTAAAACCACTACAACCTCACAAATCCAACTCCTTTTCCACTTTCACTTCCAAGAAACTGGATTTATGAAAGTTGAGCCCTATTTGAAAACACTTGAAACAAACAAATATAATTTTTGGAACTCAGATTTTCCTTAAAACTTTATACCAACTTCTTAATAAACCAAAAGGAATTACACTTGTATACCACAAATACCAAACTTTGCATCTAAATAAAAAAGAGTTACAAAAATGTGAAAGGAAAAATCTGGAACAAGTATAAAAATGAAACCTACGTTGCCTTATATACTGGCTACAAGAAGGTTCTAGGTACTGGAATAAAATATTAAAAACCCTAAAACCCTAATGCTTGAATTGTCAATAAAGCCCTTTGGTCTTGAACTTGAATCTTGGTCAAAAGGTGCCATGTGATTGCCAGTGGTGTAAAGTTGATCTCAGCCTTTGAATGAGTCCTTTGGGAACACGTTTTGGACTTGGGACGTTGGATTTCTGTTATGATTCCAATTTTGCTAAAAATGGAGGAGCAGGGGACACTGGGGGACCCGCTTGGAGGTCACGGGGGTGAAGTCTTGTGAGTGGGTTTTGATGTGGATGGTTTGAATCACTTATCTGGAAAAGTAGGGTAAAAACCCCTTTGATCTTGAGTGAATTGAACCTGGGGGGTAATTAGGGTTTAAAGGGTGATGAAGGCAAGTTTCAATCTGAATTGGGAGATTAATTTTTTAAATATCTTGTTTAGTGGGAAACTTTGGGATGTTGACTGGATTTGACCAGGTTTATTTAATAAACCTGGTGGGTGGGTTTTGGACGGGTTGGACTGGGTTAATGGGTAAGGGTTTGGGTAAATGGGTGGGTATGGTGACGTGTCAGGTTGTGAGTGGGGAAGAGGGTTTACTTGTTTGGCAGCATTAGTCCCCCATGTTTCTTTACTTCTTCATCTTTTGATAAACAGCAAATAACTTGGTTTCCCTTTATAACAACTTTCCATAACTTGTCAATTTTGGCAAGTAAAGTTTGTAAACTTTCACCAAGGACCTCTTTTGTAATTATGGCATTCTTCAAGGGCTGAATAAGCAATATCTTGAAACTTAAAGGACCTACTTGTAATATTTGAGATTTACAAGGGCCTAAAGTGGCAAGTCTTCAATAGTTGAGGGACCATTCTTGACATTCTTCAATTCTTCAAGGGTATTTTTGCAAAATCCAAACTTGGGCCCGGTTCATTGTGCGGCTTCGTTTCCCGTGTTCGTTTTTGATTGATTCTTGTGTTCTTTTGCCAATTCCTCAATATCCGTACCTAAAAATACACAAGTAACAAACACGAGCATATATTTGGTCTATTTTATGATATTTTATGCAATTTAAGGCCGTTTTGGACGATGAGACCATGTATAAAAGCAGTCTCATCATGGTTCATAAACTCACAAATTTACGAGAAGAGATTAGAACTTACGATTATAATTTAACGTCCTTTACGACTAAACCGGAAACCTTAGGATTACGTATTTACGTTTTCGAACTCCGTTTTTTATGAGACAATTTTTATTAGATTAGTTTTGTGCCGTTGATTCAAAATTTATAAAAACGTTTTTCGTAAAACGACCTGAGGGCACGCAAATAGAGGAAACTAGAATCGAGGAGTACCCGTAAACTAATAGGGATGGGACAAGTTTACACTTGCCCACCCCTATACAAATGGGCACCCCATTTGATCTAAATTTATCCATGAAATCCTATGTTATTCTTGCACAAGATGATGCCCTCTTGAAGCCTTGTTGATTGGTGGTGATTATAACATCTAAAAAGGAGATTTCTTGGTGTCATTGGGCTGATTTTATATGAGAAGTTTATAAAGATTGGTGGACTTGAAGATGATATTGGTTTATCACAAGTTTTGCCATCAAAATCCAAGCCTTGATCATAACCTACACAACCTTGGTTGTATAAAGATTGTTCTTCCTATCCTTTTGTTATTTTGATTATGTAATCTTGTATTTTCTTTATTTATGTATATGTATATGATGATGAATGATGATTAAAAATATTATATGGAGATTTGGTGTTGATAGATTTGATAAACATGGATAAAAAGATGGAAAACCCCATGTAAAATGGTTAAAATCTTGCTAAATATGATGGTTGTATAAAAACAGTAAGTAACCAAAGGTTAAACTGATAAAATGATAAAGTAAAATCCATTTACAGTAAGTATAAGATATCATACACATGTGAGAGTTGGCCATGCAATGGAATCATTATAGTGAGTGAGATATGACCAAAACAAGTTTAGAGTATCAATCTGAATAGTCAGTTTTGGACGGACTGTTAAGGATATTTAGAGTTGGATTGAGCAGTAGCTAAAAGTATGTTAATTTTAGCACATATCATGTAGTTTATGGTGTACAAAAATGAGCTTCTATCTCCTTATAAAACTCAAGATATGGTAAAAATGGTGAAAGCGAAAGTAAAAATCAGATTTTGGGAAATTAAAGTATAATAGTATTATATAAGCACTCAAATAAAAATAGTATAAAATGTGAATTAAAACCCACTAACTTATATAATACATTTATATAAATATGTATAAGGATAAATAAATGGTACATTTTATAAAAATGGTAATTTGATAAGTTTTATAAGTTATAAAACTATAAACATGATTTTTACGTCTTTTCGGCTAATACCATAAAATTAACGTTTTTTTCAAATAAAACTTAGACCATCAAACCCGTCTAATGTAAAGTTTTTAAAAGTCACATACTGATGTATAAACATATATAACAAGTAAAAACCGATAAAACCCAAACTTTACAACATATAGACATTAACGGGCCAAAGTAGCCTTATTGGACTATAAAACCGACTAGTTAGTAAAACACTTATAAACTTACTCATTGGGCTTAACCCACTTGGGCCCAATATGTAAAGTATAATACTGATAATAAAATTATAATTGGGCTAATGAATAGTATTGGGCTTGTAATAGGCCCATTGGGCTTTAAAATGTAAACAAGTTGAACTAGTGTAACTAGTCTTGAAAATTTCCAACACATAAACACTATAATGAATGAGTAAAGATGTATAAACCCACTTGATCATCATCATATATATAAAATCATCATATGTATACATAATTGTTATTTTTATAAATTCATTGGACAAAAGTCTAAGACCGATTATTATTTATATAGGTTTCCGTGATTGAAGCACGTACCGTACATCCGAATTGCCGATAACCCGCTTTCCCACATCAACGTGAGTTCATAGCCTCGCACTCTTTTAAATGTTTTTATGAAATGTTTTATAAACCCGCGAGGGAGATAACATGTTAGTTTTGATAAAATAGGACACCATTTGTCCCGATTGTCTGTTTATTGATTTGGACCCGAATGATTGTATGACCCGATGAATGATTAAATGACCCGATAGATACAATAAAATGGATTATTAAAGTTAGGTTATGTCACTAAAAGTCCCATTAGCATGAATTGTGAACTACCGGGATTTGGTAGACGCTTATGCATATAATAGTACTATTTGGGGACGATCACCCCAGTTCGCGCCTTGACGGTTGATCCCCGTCGTGCCACATTGATTGGTAAGCGAATTTATGTATGAGAAGAATTACACAAGCGTGATTATTGTGACGACACGCTAATTTAGATGGGAAAATTGAGTTTCGGGCTAGCTACCCGTTATTTGTTGTAGTAAGGTAACAATGTCATGCGGCTTATAATAATCCAAAATAACGGAAATACTGCTTTATGCATTGAATTACATTATATTGCCTGACTAGCAATACGGGGTCTTATTATTGATTTTATATTTGTGTTTTGGTTTTTCATAACCATATTCATATAACGGTTTTTATTTAACTCTATACAACGTTATAAAACGTATGGTAGGATGTTTTTAACGACAATGGTTCGTATAATGATTTTGAAGGCGAAAGCCTATCTTATGATTTTTGATAAGGATTTGTATAAAATGACTTTGGCTATTTTATGACCTACTACAAAGATTTGTACAAAATGATTTTCGGTAATAAATATATACCGATGATATATTAATGGTTTTCTTTAAACTCTATGAATTCACTCGGCGTTATCGCTGACCTTTTCTTTTAACATGTTTTATCTCAGGTACTTGAAGGTAATTCTCGGGAAGACAACAAGAATTCATGGCCCGCACCTAAATAATAATTTCCATTCAAATTCTTTGTAAAACTTGTATGAAATACAATGACTTGGGACCTATGTAAATTTGATATTCATGAATGGGAATGCTTTATTATTAAACGACGCGATTTTTAAGCGTTGTCTATGATGTGAGTAATGTGCTATCCCGTAACACCAACGAGTCTTCCGCTGTATTGAATTGTATAAATTTGGGGGTGTTACAACTATCAAAGACCACGATCCACTTGTTGCGGCGTGGATGCAATCATTGAGTGTGATCCCTTTTTCCCATCGCATTGAGTGCGATCTGATTCATAGGTTGCGATCGGTGGTCACGATCTACCACTGCGATCCATCTTACAATTTGAGTACGATCGCATTGCGATCTGACTCAGGTTTTTGTTTTAATTTCCTTAGTTTTCAAATTTAACTTTTCCCACCACTTTTTACTTAGTTTATTTTAAACAAGTTTTCAAGTTTTTGATAATTTTTTTCGTTTTAATTTCTAGTAATTTTTAGTTTAATTCTCATAGCTTTTATTTTTACTCAACGAAAATTTTCTTATTTGCTTTAGTTGAAAAATAGAAAATCAAACAAACCATTTTAGTGACCATTACCGACTATTCCATCATTAATCGTGATCAATTTGATTAGATACCGAGAACGATATCGAGTACACACATGCTAAGCAAAGTTCCATATATTAAGTTGTTAACCCAAACACCCCTTAATAATCTGTTTAGCAAATTTTTCAAAGGATTATTCAGATTTAACCAACCAATCAAGTTCAAATCAACCTAATATCATGCAACAATCTCCAATACACAAGATCAGACCACAAAAACACAGATAACCAACAAATCATACAAAATCACCAAATATTCAAAAAAAATTCAGAAAAATGAAAAAGGGAAGAGATACAAACCTCCAAGACTTACATCCAAGCCTTGGAATGTTTGAGATGAGGTGCTAGCAAAACAAGCACCAGCTTCCTTGTACCTGCTAAGATCAACAAACACAAAGGAAGAACACAAAATATGAAACCTGATCTTTTTAAAACACAAGCTTTATTACTAAAAACCTTGCCTCAAAAACCATCAAACAGATAAGTGGAACTCAGATTTTATCTTCTCAAACACCAAAATTTTATCAAACATAAAGAGAAATCATAATTTTCAAAAAAACAACTTTTATTTTAATAAAAAGGAATTACAAAGATTAAAGATAAAATCTGGAACAAAGGGCACATCACAAGTTAAGGCTCCTTTTATAGGCACTAGTAGACGATTCTAGAATGGAAAATACAAAGAACCCTAGCTAGAAATTTCCCAGAATGCCCTTGAGTGCTTGTTGTTGTGAGCTGTCCATTTTGATCAAAACCGTTCATTTATGCTTTGTGGCCAAGCAATGAGTCTTGGTTGTTGATTTGGCCACGTGTCTTGCCTTGGAGAGGAGGGTGTGTTTTGATTGGGTAACGGGGTTGGGTGTGGGGGGCATTGGTGAGTGGAGAAGAGGGAATTAATGTTGGGATAGGTTTCTGCTTGTGTGAATTAAGCGTGTGTTAAGGTAATTTTGATTTACCCATTGTTAAGTGGAAGTAAATTCTGGGGGTGAAGAACATGAACAGTGGTAACTTTTGATCCGAGTCTAGTGGGGAAAGGGTGTTTGGCGTGTGTTAATGCGGTTTAAACTTTGGGAAGTGGCAGGAAGGGTCCTTGTTCTTTGGAAAAGGTTGTATAACATGTTTTTCAGACTTGCAAACTCGTTTTCCTTTGTTAAACAAGTTTCTGATTTTAGGTTTTGGCCACAAAAAGTTTTTGAAAGGGATTTTAGGGCTTTTACAAGTTTAGGCTATTTACAATTTCAGTCCTTTTGATATTTAAACCATTTTCAAAGAACTAGAAATGTAATATTCTTGAACTTCAATGGTTTCTATGGATCTTGAACTTTATGAAGGACCATTATTGACAATTTAGTATTGTTGAGGGACTAAATTTGCCAATTCTTCAAACTTGGAGGACTTTTTTGTAATTTTGACAAACTTAAGGGACCAAACTTGTAATTATGAACATACAAGGGTTTTAAGTGTCATTTCTTCATAATTTGAGGATCAATCTTGTACATCTTCAAGTCTTCAAGGGTTTTTCTTGGATAATTCATGAACTAGGGCCCGGTTCTTTGTACGACTTCGTTTCTCGTGTCCGTTTTTCCTTGTTTCTTGTGATCTTTTGTCTTTTTCACGATATCCATACCTAAAACACACAAGTAAACAAATACAAGCATATATATGGTATTTTAAGACATTTTAATGCATTTAAAGCCCGAAAAGAACGATGAGATCATGTATAAAAGCCATCTCATCACTCCCCCATACTAAGCCATTGTCGTGCCCTCACACAATGCTAGAATAAAGTATCTAAGAATCACCAAAATTCAATTTTATTAACCTTTATTCAAAAGTAAAAGACTTGCAATAATACTACGAAGATGTGTAAAGACATAATGTATGATTTTGATCACGAATGTGACTTTTAGGGTCAATGAACAGAAACAAGTAAATGTCCCTTAGAGTAAATTTCGTCATCCTTGATTGTCATACATTCCATGCTAAGTGCAAAAACGAGATCATTGTTGGTACAAGTCACAATGCTAACACTACTCATACGTCCAAATTGTGTAATACTTTTTCTCCCCGCAATCCTAGTTATTATAAAAGGAAATGGGTTTCTAGAATTTTTTAACTATTTGTCATGGATCAAAAGTGATTCATATTGACTTATTTGAGTATTTATTAGTCCGAAAGTAAAGTAGCACAATTTAATCGATAGTTAGCCGAAGGACAAAATTTTTTAAAACGGCTTCTCGTGTATGTCCTTAAGTTCATATCTTGGCATAACTCGTTTCACGATTTGAGACCTTTCTCGGACCGATATTTGGCATGTACTTCATACTTCAAATCTTGGGAAGACGTTCTTGAAATTATGGTCTTCTCTTCATATATTGGAATTTCTTCTCTTGACGTTTTTGAGAGATTCTTCATACTTGGACCACGACTTCATCATTTTTCTTCAATATTTATTTTGGACTTTGATATACAACGACCCGCCTCCTTTTTGGACTTGGATATATTTATCCTCATACCTTGTAAGGGTCTTTTTGGATAGACTTTCTCTATGATCTTTAGGGGAGTAATTGCTTTTCGTCGTGTGTCTCGATCCTTCATATTGATTTTGGAATAATGATACTTCACATCATCTTGGATATTTAGAAACAAAATAGAGCTCCTCATGTCTTGTAAGGGCCTTTTTGGATCTTCACCAATCTTCGCGTCCCGCTTCAATAAGTTATGCCTTGGCTATGAACTCTATTCAACCCCGAGCAACTTTTAAAATATCTTGGGCTAGAAGTTAAGTAACCTTTCAAATCGTACGGCCTTACTTATTACAATTATTTTTATTCCTAATGCATTTATCTTATGGGAGAAAAAGACACAATTAAAAACATATGAGTTTTTGAAAGAACATTTTCATGTTCTACGTTTAGCATGATCACTTGTCTAACTCTATCATGTCTCGTTCTTCACTATTTAAAGACCTCTAATTAAAGAGACTCGTGAATACTTAGCCATGTAAGTCAAAATTAAGCCAAATTTGGATTAGCTTTCATTAAGACTATATCAAAGCGAAGTTTTGGGTTTTCAAGCCACCTATAGGATCTTGCACTTTCTTGGACTTTTTCAAGATTAGAGAATGCATTTTATAGTTCCCTTGATAAGTGACTTTCTAGGATCACCTATAGGAACTTGCGAAAAGTTCTTGTTCTTAACCCGAATGAGCTAAGACTTTCGCGTTTTAAAGTTCCCTATATAAAAGTCTAGCAAAACTTGAATTGAGCGGGTTAAGGAATGCAAAGGGCTCCAAATTCCCATCAAGTCAAAAATTAGCTCTTATTCTACCCATCGGAAAATATACATTCGTGTCTTAAAAACACTTATTAAAACTAAGAAAATTTTTAAAATTTGGCCATTTTTTGCCTTATTAGCAACAAAACAAAACGTTGAAAGTTGGAAAACGTGAGGACGTAGCAAAGCAAGTACCTATTCACCCCCCCCCCTACTAAAAGTAAACATTGTCCTCAATGTTTCGAGTCTAAAGGTGGAGCACCCCCATACTAGAGACGAAGAGTCGAATGCTTAGGATCTAGCATGGAAAGGGTGATCAACAATATATCTAAAGCCGTTTATTAAGTATGCTAAAAGATAATTGTTAGAACAATAAAGGATATGTCATGGATTCGTGAAAAACTTGTTCAAGCAAACGATGGAGGCTCACGTAATCGAACACGAGAGTCTTCAATCGTAGATGATGATGATGATCTAGATAACACAATCACAAACAACCACGATACAACAAGTTGGAAGGGCACAAATCCCCTCTCATTATTTATTATAAAGCATAAAAAGATAAGCATGGGATCTCCCCCACGAGGCCCCTCGTTTTTGATTACCGAGTCATGAGCTCGACTCGATCCCCTCAATGCTAATTATCTTTGGGGAAGGTGACTTGGTCGAGGTCATCCAATGAAGGAATTTTCCCACCAAATTAGTGCTTAAGACTATGTCCATTCACCTTGAAGTTAGGACCATCATTTTGAGCTAGCTCGATGGTCCCATAAGGAAACACTTGTGTAATGGTGAAAGGACCCAACCAACGAGATTTCAGTTTCCCGGAAAATATCTTTAATCTAGAGTTAAAAAGTAACACTTGATCACCAACGTTAAAAACTCGGTTTTTAATCTTTGCATCATGAAACTTTTTAGTCTTTTCTTTGAAAATCAATGATTTTTCATAAGCATTGTCTCTTAGTTCATCCAATTCATTCAATTTGTATTTTCTAGTGATCTCCCGCGGTCTTTAAGTCAAATTTGCATGCTTAAGGGCCCAATATGCCTTGTGCTCCAATTCAATGGGCAAATGACAATTCTTCCCATAGATTAACTTATAAGGAGTACAACCAATAGGTGTCTTATAAGCGGACCTAAAGGCCCATAAAGTGTCATCAAGTTTGTCAGACCACGAAGCACGATTTTCTCCAATCGACCTCTCTAAAATCCTCTTCAAATCTTGGTTCGAAACCTCGACTGGCCCACTCGTTTGCGGGTGATAAGCCGTAGAAAGACGATGAGTAACTCCATATTTCTTTAAGACCTTTTCGAATTGGTCATTACAAAAATGGGTTCCACGATTGCTTATAATAGCATGAGGGGTTCCGAACCGAGAGAATAGTTGCTTCAAAAACTTCACTACCACACAAGCATCATTAGTAGGTAAAGCCTTAGCTTCCACCCACTTAGAAAGGTAGTCGACGGCGACGAGGATATACTTGTTACCATGAGACGATGGGAACGGCCCCATAAAGTCTATGCCCTAAATGTCAAAAATCTCACACACTTGAATTATGTTTTGCGGCATTTCATCACGTTGAGACGATTTTCCTTGACGTTGGCACGAATTACACGACTTCACAAGTGCATGTGCATCACGATAGATAGAAGGCCAAAAGAACCCGGCATCGAACACTTTCTTAGCCGTGAGATTAGCACCGTGGTGACCACCCGTGGGTCCCTCGTGACAAGCTCTAAGGATGTTAGAAGCTTCGGCACCAAAAACACAACGTCGAACGAGTTGATCCGCACAAACCCGAAAGAGATAAGGGTCGTCCCAAAAATAGAACTTGACGTCACGAAAGAATTTTCGTTTTTGTTGTGTCGTCATACCCTTGATTATGAAATTGCCCGCATGGTAATTTGCAATGTCGGTAAACCATGGGGTGGTGTCTTTAGAATTCACTACACCGAGAGTCTCGAGAGGAAATGTTTCGGTGATTTCCTTGTTCTCGAAAACATATTTGTGAGGATCTTCTAGACGAGACAGATGATCGGCCGCTAGATTCTCGGCTCCTTTTTTGTCAAGCACGGTGACATCAAATTCTTGGAGGAGGAGCATCCAACGAAGCAATCTCGGCTTAGCATCTTGCTTAGCTAAGAGATACTTGATAGCCGAATGGTCGGTATACACGATGCTTTTAGTTAAGACGAGATAAGGTCGGAATTTCTCAAAAGCATAGACCACGGCATGGAATTCCTTTTCTGTTGTTGTGTACTTTAATTGAGCCTCGGTCATCGTCTTACTAGCATAATGGATAGGACGGAAATGCTTTTCATAACGTTGCCCTAAGACGGCCCCTATAGCATAATCACTTGCATCGCACATGATTTCAAAGGGTAATTCCCAATTATGAGCAACAAGAATGGGAGCTTCGGTAAGTTTCCTTTTGAGAGTTTCGAAAGCTCTAACGTAATCCTCATTGAAGTTAAAAGGAGCATCCTTCTCGAGAAGGTGTGTCATAGGTCGAGAGATTTTCGAAAAGTCTTTGATGAAACGACGATAAAAGCCCGCGTGGCCTAGGAAACTCCTAACTCCCTTAACGGTTTTGGGATGAGGTAATTTGGCGAGGACGTCTACCTTAGCTTTATCGACCTCAATCCCCGCTTTCGAGACCTTATGTCCTAAGACGATTCCTTGTTTACACATAAAATGACATTTTTCCCAATTAAGCACAAGATTGGTTTCTTCACAACGTTTTAACATTTTCTCGAGATTAGATAAACACGACGTGAACGAATTGCCAAACACCTAAAAGTCATCCATAAACACTTCCATCGACTTCTTGATCATATCGTGAAAAATAGCCATCATACACTGTTGAAACGTACCCGGTGCATTACAAAGTCCGAAAGGCATCCTACGATAAGCAAACGTTCCATAAGGATACGTAAATGTAGTCTTCTCTTGATCACGAGGGTCGATAGGGATTTGAAAGTAACCGGAAAAAACCATCTAAAAAGCAATAGGGATTAAAAAGTCATTTCCCGCGAGTCGCTCAAACATTTGATCCATGAAGAGCAAAGGAAAGTGGTCTTTACGAGTGGCGTCATTTAACTTTCGGTAGTCAATACACACCCTCCAACCGGTCATAACACGAGTGGGAATTAACTCATTTTTTTCATTAGGTACAACGGTCATTCCTCCCTTTCTAGGGACACAATGGATTGGGCTCACACATGTGCTATCGGAGATAGGATAAATCATTCCCGCGTCAAGGAGTTTTAAAACTTCCTTTTTTATGACATCGTGAATTTTGGGGTTTACCCTTCTTTGACTTTGAATTGCGGGTTTGTAGTCCTCCTCCATTAAAATCTTGTGAGTACAAAATTTTTGGTCAATACCCTTAATGTCGGAAATTTTCCACGCAATTGCCCCTTTATGAGCTTTAAGAACTTTCAAGAGCTCGGTTTTTTCATCATTAGCAAGACCTTTTGCAATAATAACCGGCAACTTGTCATCACCTTCCAAGAATGCATATTCAAGGTGAGATGGAAGATCTTTCAATTCAAGGATAGGCGGTTCTCGATTGAAGATTTTTGCTCAATACTCATAACTTCCATTGGCGGAAGAAATGGTGGAATAGAAGTATCATCACTAATAGTCACCTCATCTTCATTGTCGATTTCATTTGAAGTAAAATCGCCTCCTTGGAATGGAGTGAGATTTGGTGTAGAATTAGCAAGAATCGGATCCAAAATAGTGGGATTGCCACTTGACGTGCTATCGGAAAAACCTAACACTTCTTGTGAAATCTCATCGCAAACCACATCAACTAAGTCGATGTGATTGATGGTAGTGATTGCATAAACATGAGAAGGTTTTGAGTTTTGAGTAGCGTTTATAACAAGTTCCTCTTCGTTGAATCTCAAAGTAATAGTTCTTGCATGAACGTCGATAAGCGATCTCGAGGTGTCTAAAAATGGACGACCTAAAATTAGAGGAACTTGAGGATCCTCGGGGATGTCAACTACTATAAAATCAACGGGATAGTAGAACTTCCCCACTTTCACGAAAACATCCTCGGCTACTCCACATGCTAAAATCATAGAATGATCGGCCATCTCGATAGACATGTTTTAAGAAGTAAGAGCCGGAAGCGAAAGTGATTTCCAAATGGAAAATGGCATCAAATTAATGCTCGCACCAAGATCAGCCAAGGCGAGGCATTCTTTCATATCTTTTATGTCACAAGGAATGAGAAACTTTCCGGGGTCACCATCTTTTTCCGGTATGCGGTTAAGATAAACCGAAGAACAATTAGCAAGCTTTGAAAGCTTTTCCTTATCGCTCATCATACTTTTAGAAGTGGAAGCGAAACGAGGCATGTATAACAACGCGTCGGCTAAACTTACATCAAAATGAACTTGTTGAAACATTTTTATAAGAAGCTCGATTTGTTGTTTGTTACGTTCTTGCAATTTCTCTTTGTTTCGTCTCGAAGGGTAAGGTAAGGGTGGTGTGGGTTGGACATTAGGCAACGGCCTTGGAATCTCGGGTTCCATGATTGGTATTGGTTCAATCGTAGGTGTGGTTTGAGCAGTACTTCGTGGGCTTGTAATATGCTCCTTTTCGACCATCACCTCGGGCTCTTTCTCGATTTCCTTCTCCGTAGAAGTACTTGGACGAGAGATTGGTTCCTTGAAAGTTTTACCACTACGTGTAGTAATAACCTTCATTTCTCCCTTCGGGTTTGCAATGGTATCACTAGGAAGACCACCCGAGGAAGAGGGTTTACACCTGATTGCTTCAAACATTTCCGCCATTCGGTCTTCAAATTTTGATTGCCTTAAATCCGCTTTTAACAATTCTTGTTTAATCTCATGTTGTCCTTGTTCCATCTTTTGTTGATTTTGTTGAAGACGTTGAACGTTTCCTTCCATTTTATTAGCATGAGTCTTAAGTTCATTAGCAAGCTCGTTTTTAAGCTCGTTTTTAAGCTCGTTTTTCAACTCGGATCTTAAGCTAATCATCTCACGTTGCATGTTATCAAATTTAGCATCATTTGCTTTAGCATAATCCAAAAATTCTCCTTGAAGATTTTTAGTGTGAGCATTTTGAAAACCTTGTGTAGTGTTTTGAAAATCACGGTTTTGGTTTTGATTTGTAACTTGTCCATTCCCACTTTGATAATTCCCTTTGTTGTAGTTACGTGAATTGCCTTGATACCCACCATTTTGATTGTTGTTTCGATAGTTATTAACATTTTGATTTGGTGGAGCTTGATTTGGGCGGGAACCTTGGCCGTTTTGGTTGTAAGTTCCCGTTGCTACGTAAGCACTCGAAGTGTTACCACCGGCGGTAATGCACTCGGACAGATCATGAGCTCCACCACAAGACAAACAACTCTTATCAACCGCTTTAAACGAAGCGGAATTCAAAGCATCTTGTGCTTTCCAACGAGTCATAAGATTTGAAAACCTATCGAAAAACCGATTTTCCTCATTAGCTTCATCATGTAAGGCATTAATGTGACGAGACGATGATGAACCCATATTGGCAACAGTCGGTGTGTTACAAGGGTTGTAAACCTTAGATCTATTCTCGATAATCTTTAAAGCTTCATCGGTCGTTTTGCACAAAAAATTACCACCCGCGGTGGTATTCAAATAATCTCGTTCATGATAATTAAGCCCATTGTAGAAAGTATCTATTTGATGCAATTCCGAAAAATCATGGTGTGGACATTCATGTAAGATTTCCTTAAATCGTTCCCATGCCATTGAAAAACTCTCATTATTACGTTGTGTAAACCTTGAAATCTCATTTTTCAAATGTGTTGTTTTAGATGGTGGAAAAAATTGGTTCACAAACTTAGAGACGAGATCACCCCATGTAAAAATCGAATTTGGCGGTTCTTTCTCAAGACAAATTTTAGCGGGTCCATCTAACGAGTATGGAAACAACATCATCTTAATGGCGTCATGTGGAACATCCTTAAACTTGCTAGTTGCGGTGAGACGATTAAAATTCCTTATGTGGTAATGCGGGTTGTCTTTTTCATGACCTCTAAACTTATTTGCTTGCAACATAGACATTAAACCCGTCTTAATCTCGAAATTCTCAGCAAGGATGGCGGGAATCACAATGGCTTCTCCAAAACCCTCGGTGGGTGCTTAAAGCAACTCCATCATAGTACGATTAGCCATGACGACTTCTTCTTCTACAATAGGTTCAACAATTGGAGTTTGTTCTTCAATCAATGTCTCTGGATTTCCTTGACTTTGACGACGTTTACGAGCTCTTTTTGCTTGATTACGAGCTTTCATAAACTTCACGTAGAATGGGAGGTGAGCAAAGAAGATTCTTTTTGGGTGTTTTGTGAATTTTCAATTTTTTTGTGTTTTTGATTGTTTTTAATTTTTTTGGATTTTTGTGTATCTTCGTAGACAACAATCTACCAAATCTCTCCTCGAATCAAACTCTTGATTAAAGAAGCCTCAAAAGAATGAAAACGATCATGTGGAGTGAACGCCTTCGAATGACTTTAGAACTTTGGTGAAAACCAAATTGTTCAAGAGGGTTTAATCACAAAGAAAATCAAGCAAATATATATGATACGTAATAATACTTTGGGCGGCAAAACCCTCGATTAGCCTTCAATCTCAAAATACTCACAAGCAAGCGGGGAAACGAGGCGGCGCGAAGCACTTAAGAGCCTTTTTCCTTAGGGTATATTTTATAATACCCACCTTATACCCACCTTATAGTTTGTATTTTTCAAAATCGAGCTTTACGAAAGTATTTATCTATTTTTGCCTTTTTCTTTGTTTGAGATTCGAATACAATAATTAGGAGATCAAATCCCAATTAAGGTTGTGTTTTAACACTTTTGGAGATATTTTGTATTGATTGTGATACTTAATACAATATAGTAAATAATAATTTCACAAGAAAAACGAAAAAAAACCGATATTACGTATTAGTAGATTTCTACTAATACAAATACTATTTATGGTTAATATTAAAAACAACAAGACAAATTAATCACGACACACCTCCCCGGCAGCGGCGCCAAAATGATTGTGGTAAACTTACACCTTTTAGGAAAAAGGAGTAAAAGCGGTAAGTATTAATTGATGATTTAGGAAAATCAAACACTAATGACCCTTATGATGTGAAAGTTCGTTTCCCATGGAGGTATATGTGTGTGACTAAAATGTGACAAGATTTCAGATTAATATTTGAGAGAAGGGGATGAGAAAATAGAATGACGAAGACGTGAAATTAATTACTACGACGACTAAACGTAAAACCGTAAAAAGAGCTAAAATAAAAATTAATTCTAAAAATTCCTAAAACATTCCAAAAATCAAAATAAATAAATTAAGAGTTTACCAATGATTAAAACTTTTTCAAACCTTTTAATTAATTAAATATTACATTTTAAATGCTATCTAAAGCCCTAAAAATTAAATTAATTATCAAAAAGCCCAAATAAAGATTTTTCAATTGGTAAACCTCTAAAATAACCTAAAAAGATTTAAAACTATTTTTATAAGTTTTTAAACTAATAAAAACTATTTAAAATGATTTAAAGACTATTAAAACTTAAAATAATTATAAAAAAATAATCTAATGATGATAAACTTAATCTTAGAGTTGCAATAATCCTATTTTAATGTATTAAACCAAAAAAAATATAAAAAGTGCAAAAATGTGAAAATTGAAATTTAATAATAAAATAATATTAAAATAATATTAAAAATCCAAAAATTATAAAAAAATTCTAAAAACTTGCAAACTAGTTTATTTTAACCTAAATAATCAGAAAATGAAAGTGAAATTACCAAATTACCCTTAATGGGCCCCCAAATGGGCTAAAACCAAAAACAGTCAACCTTAATGGCCTTTTGGGCCCAAAAAGTCAAAATAGGCCCAAATGACGTGAAAAAGCCCTATCTAACTCAAAATTCAATTCTAAACACAAAAGTCTAAAGGCCCAAAAGCTGATTTTGAGCTTATCACAGCTTAAATAGTCAACAGCTTATTCTTATTTGGCCAATAAGCCCATTAAGCAATAAGATAATGCCATAAGCTCTGCTTAAACACACAACCTTCTTTTGAGATGCCTAAGAGATCTGTGAAAAGAAATTTTGAAAATGCACATTCAATAAGCCAGAAATAAGCAAAGAAAAATTTCACAAAAGGACAAAATAGTCGACATGGAGTTCTAGACCACCTCAGGACTTGATTCAACTTGAAAAAGACTCTAAATAACATAATTAAGCCAAATCAATCAAGAAAAGTTCAATAAGCGAAGCCAAATCAGCTGGATAAGCCAATAAGCACTTATTAAAAAGTCAAATGAGTTGGTTTTCTAGTCAAAGCTTAAAGTCAACCCTCCAAATGCTCCAGTATGAACAAATGGGTCAAATAAGGAGCACCAATTAAAAACTTAAAGTTTTTGCACGTATTAATAAGCTGGAATAGCTTATTGATAAGCTGAACACCAAATTACACTAGTAGGGGGAACTTTCAGTAGGAACTGGTTCCCACTGCTTTAACTTTTTGACTTGAGATTTGTGAGAGATTTACTATGATTCGATGGATAACAAAGGCACCCTTACAACCAGTGAGTTGTAAGGAGTCAAAATCAAGCAAAATATCACACTTCCAATAAGCCAATAAGCATAGAATAAGCCAACAATGCCCAGATATGATACAGACTTAGCAAATAAGCAGTTGTGAACTATTAAGCAATTTTAGCATGAATAAGCAAACCAGAATGAACCAAATGCATACTCAAGCTATAATAACTGTTATTAAGCACAAACAAACTTATTTCAATCACTGAATCAAGTATTACAAGCAGATCAAAGCATATGCAGGTTGCTGATATGAACTTCAAGAACACAAATACTTTTTCTGATATAGATGGCCACAAATCCAAATTCAGCACTCAAATCCTACTTCCCTGGTTGTATTAACTTAGATTTAACACTTGTTAACCCTAGTCTATGATTATATCTAGGTGTCCTCTAAATTTCAGCCAATATTACCAAGTAATTAAGATTTTATAGCCTATTGTTGGATCTAGGTGTTAATAGCTACCAAACTTGCAGATAATAGACCAAATACACTAGTGAGACAAGAACAAACACAAAGCACCTATAATCACTTGTTCAAAACAACACAAAACCAAATCAAGCTGTTAACCCAAACACCCCTTAATAATCTGTTTAGCAAATTTTTCAAAGGATTATTTAGATTTAACCAACCAATCAAGTTCAAATCAACCTAATATCATGCAACAATCTCCAATACACAAGATAAGACCACAAAAACACAGATAACCAACAAATCATACAAAATCAGCAAATATTCAAAAAACTCAGAAAAATGAAAAAGGGAAGAGATGCAAACCTCCAAGCCTTGGAATGTTTGAGCTGAGGTGCTAGCAAAACAAACACCAACTTCCTTGTACCTGCTAAGATCAACAAACACAAACGAAGAACACAAAATATGAAACCTGATCTTTTTGAAACACAAGCTTTATTACTTAAAACCTTGCCTCAAAAACCATCAAACAGATAAGTGGAACTCAAATTTTATCTTCTCAAACACCAAACGTTTATCAAACACAAAGAGAAATCATAATTTTCAGAAAATCAACTTTTATTTTAATAAAAAGGAATTACAAAGATTAAAGATAAAATCTGGAACAAAGGGCACATCACAAGTTGAGGCTCCTTTTATAGACACTAGTAGACGATTCTAGAAAGGAAAATACAAAGAAACCCTAGCTAGAAATTTCCCAGAATGCCCTTGAGTGCTTGTTGTTGTTGGGCTGTCCATTTTGATCAAAACCGTTCATTTATGCTTTTTGGCCAAGCAATGAGTCTTAGTTGTTGATTTGGCCACGTGTCTTGCCTTGGAGAGGAGGGTGTGTTTTGATTGGGTAACGGGGTTGTGTGTGGGGGCCATTGGTGAGTGGAGAAGAGGGAATTAATGCTGGGATAGGTTTCTGCTTGTGTGAATTAAGCGTGTGTTAAGGTAATTTTGATTTACCCTTTGTTAAGTGGAAGTAAATTTTGGGGGTGAAGAACATGAACAGTGGTAACTTTTGATCTGAGTTTAGTGGGGAAAGGGTGTTTGGCGCGTGTTTATGCGGTTTAAACTTTGGGAAGCGGCAGGAAGGGTCCTTGTTCTTTGGGAAGGTTGTATAATGATATGAGCAAAAACTCATATCAATTTATCAACAAATCACCCTAAAACAAAATAAAAATACCTAAACTTTGTGCTATAAAGCGGAATTATGTGGTATGTTTTGTGTTTGTGCTCAAATAGGTAAGAAGGATACATTTTCAAGCAAACAAAGGAAAATCAAGCTTAATTTGATGAAAAAGACAAAGAAGGATCAAAAGTGACAAGACTTTGAAGACAAAGGACCTATCTTGACAATCTGCCAAAGATGAAGGACCAAAAGTGCAAATTTTGGAAAAGTCAAGATCATAGTCAAATTTGGTCAACATTCAAGTCAAACAAATCATAGGGCTTCAAATGTTAAAGATGAAAGTTGAAGGCTCAAATATGTCAAAGAAATGAAGTTTGGGGACTAATTTATACTCTACATAAACTACAAGGGCTGAAATTGTCAATTTTACACCAAGTTTAGTACTTGATCCAGCTTTATACACTGCAGCCAATGGGAGGCCAAGAAATAAGTCACACGGATCACCACCTAAGCGCCAGCTGGCCACTAACGCCGCCAAGCATTAATTGGTCAAAATCTCAATAGTCAAACCCACTCAGACTTTTTCAACCAATGAGATGGAGACATGCAATAATCGATTTATCCAAAATGGATAGTGATCCGCAACTCATGCTGAGAACCAATAATACTTCGCCACATGTCATCTTCTCCAACGCGTATTGCCAGAATCGTTTTTGAGCTAGAAGCAATTTCAAGGGATGTTATAAACATGAAACTTGCTCGTTTTTTAGAGACAAATCCAATGGTCACAACCAATAAAGCTGAAATCAACTCAAGAGAAAATCCCCAAATTTGTTCTTCATCAGCAAAATCCAATTGGCAGATTTTTGACACGTGGAAGCTGGGGATTGGTTCCAACACGTCACCAACCCCAACTACTTTACTCCTGCAGTCTATAAATACCAATGATTGTTCTTATTTCTTGTATGGTAGAAAAAGTGTGAAAACACACACTTTAGTTTTTTTCTCTCAACTCATTTTTAGTTTTAGCTTAACAACTCAAGAGTTTGACACACTCTTGAGTCTGTTATAGTTAGTTGTAACAAATAACTACCCTTGTAACTACTTCTTTACTCAATAAATTCAAATTTCATTTTCCCTCCAAAATTCTCATTACCTTCTCTACTGTTCATTACCTGCTTCATTGATATCATTAGTTGCTGATATTGGTTTGTTATGATCATCACTTGATCATAACTGACTAAGTTTGAAGATTGTAGCTGTGTACCTGTTTTGATCATCCAGTTCAAGTATTAGCAGATTTTGGAGATTTCAGTTCATTAATGGCAGATTTGATGATTGTTAACTGTTGATTGGTTTTTGATAGTGTGTTCTAGTGCTGAGGTGGTGGTTAGCACTAGACTAGAGAGCTCAGCGCTCCTCTACTCCCCAAAGGAGGCCTTAGCTCAAGGTTTTCATTTTCTGATTTTAATTCCTCTAAACAGTTGAATGCCTGCTTCATTCCTAGTTAAGCTTGCTTGATTGTATGATAAAATGTGTTTTAGCCTATTTTTGATCTGATCTCATTGTTGTTGTAGCTTGATAGTAGCTTAATCCTGCTTAATACTCTTGTAATTGTCCTGTTTTTCAAGCTTTCATCAGTCATTTAGCTTTTATAACCATTTTGAGTTCTAGTTGTTTTCACTGCTTGTTACTAGTTCTCATTCACTCAATTTCAGCTATAAGACTTAGTTTGATAAAGCTCTTAACTCAGTCTATACATTTACTCAAAAAGTCTTCACAAATATTCCAAAAAGATCAGTAAGTGGTGTTTGGCATTAGCTTGTAACTGATTTTCAAGTGTTAGAATTTGAAAAACTTTGGTTCATTTTCAGTTAACAAGTCATAACATTTAGCTTTGAGTCACTTTTGAGTCAAAATTTTGGTCAAATAGGCAATTGGTCATCTAAAAAGTCTGGGTCAGGTTTATACAAGTTCCTTATCAGAAAGTTGTCAATTTGATTTGCTTGGAATTTCTTTGCTACTTGATGAAATAACTCCAAACCAGTTCTCATTTCTTACTCAACATATAAATTTTCAACTTGTATAAGGAAATAGTACAGTATCAAGTATTGAGACAGAAATAAGCAAAAGTTTGAGACAATAAGCAAATGCAAGTTTCTGTAACTTGGCAAACTGCTTTTTAAAATCTCCATTTCCACTTCATCAACTAGCTTATTTTCTTTTACAAAATCATTCCATTAGTGTTCCTGGTTAAATTTTGAGATTTTGGGCTTATTGAAATTCCTGGTCAACGAAAGTCAACATAAGCACTCTTTTGGCATATTTTCAAATTCTGAGCTTATTACTTGATGATTTTCCATGAGACTTGATTTCTCGTCCTTCTTTTGAGTTTATTAACAAGAATTTCCATTAAAATCTTGTTGTGCAAGTCTAGTTTAGCTTGTAGCTTATTGTGTGCTTATTGGATTTAGCTTATCAGCTTTTTAGTAACTTTTAGCCAATTTCCTTGGATAGGTCTAGCTTAAATTCAATTTTAAGTCGTTTGCAACTTGTTTGGTCAAATTTGGTTGAGAAATAAGCTCAAACGAGCTTATTGATGTTCTAAACCCGTTTTTGTTAAAAAGTTTTGAAAAATTGCATTAAGGTCCCTGAAGAATTAATCTGTTTGTAATCATGGCTAATCTTTCAACTTTTTAGGTTTTGCAAAAATCCAGTCCTTGTACTTTTAAGTTTGTTTAAAATCAGTTAGGCAGTTTCAATTTTGTTGAAAAGTAGTTACATTGTTTGAATAATTTTCATTTCAAGTCCTTATAGTTTACTGTTTTTACACATTCAGTCCTTATACTTTTTAGTTTTACATTTTTAGCAGTTAAATTTCAAAGAATTTACATTTCTAGTCCTTATAGTTTGTAGAATTTTCATTTGGCATTTTAATTGAATAAAAACTTGGTATTTGCACTGTGTTTTACATATAAGTAGACGATATTTTTCATTTTTGCAAGGCATTGTTTGAATTAGCAATAGAATATCCAAAAAAACATTACCAACCAAAAACAATTAAAAACCCGATCTTGTTAGGACTTTCAATTTGTTAAGAACTGAGAAAAACGAACTTCAACTATACACATTTCAAATGGCGCCGCTGCCGGTTCTTTGACTTTACGAGAGACTATCGATTGACGGTTTTCATTGGCTTTTGGGATCCGTTCACCTAGTGAACGTTATTTTTACGTATCATAAATCAAAAACAAATAAAAAATCAAAAATATAAAAATATATAAAAACTAAAAAATTAACAAAACAATTCTTTTCCTAAAGAATTGACCAAACAAATTAAAAAATCCAAAAAGAAATCTTTTTCCTAAGAGATTGCACCCAAAAATATATATTATTGGATTCTCTCGGTTTTTATGTACATATAGTATTTTCTCTTAAAAACCCATAAATACAAAAAAATATTTTCCATATATTATTATAAGTAAATACGTATACGTATAAGAACAACCAATCTACATATCTCCATAAGTATTTCCAAGGCAATACACCGTGTTGAGGGGCGTTCCGGTCCTTGACACGTGTATCGATCAAACAAAATAAAGCAAGAATAGATAAATACTCTCAATAAGCAACAATTCGAAGAATACAAACAATTAAGTGAATAGAAAGGCGATGTGCTATAAAATGCCATCTAAGGGTCAATAGGTACTTAAGTGCTTCGCGCCACCTAACCCCCCCCCCCCCCCCCCCCCCCCCCGTTCACTTGTGAGTATTCTAAGAAGGAAGGCTTCATTAGGGGTCTTTCACCCAAGTAGTACATACGTATATTATTATTTTCTTGTGGATATTCCATATTGAAACTCGAAGAGGATAATCCTTTTCTCTTCAAAGTCACACGAGAGCTTCTCTCTCATTCCTCGTATTGAGTTGCATGCTCACTCGCGGGCGTGCACAAATACCGATTGGTGTACAACCTCTTCCTCCGAAAAGGAAGAAAAAGAGAAAGAGTAAGACCACCACCGTCCATCAAGCCGATCACGAGAATCGTGCTTTGATTCATCCACAACAAGAAGCCATGGTTGTTGATAATCGTTCTTTGATGGAACGTTTGCAATCCAATGTTCATGGATATTCCAATGCTATTAGGATTCCCGACATTCCCGCAAATTCGTTTGAGCTAAAAACGGCTATGATTACCTTGGTTTCAAACACACCTTTCTATGGTCACAAGAATGATGATCCTCATGATCACCTTAAGAGATTCCTTGCTCTTTGCAATACCCTTAAGTACAATGGAGTTCCACATGATGCTATTAAGTTGATATTAGTGCCATTTTCACTAGAGGGACCCGCTAAGCATTGGTTAGATACCCAACCACCCGATAGTATCACCACATGTGATGGTTTCACCACTAAGTTTTTGAACAAGTTCTTTACTCCATCTAAGACCACGGCTTTGAGGAACTTAATTATAGGCTTTCAACAAAAAACCTAGTCAATCCTTTAGTGATGCTTGGGAGGAGTTTAGAGAGTTATTGAGAAGATGCCCTAACCATGGATTGGATGAAGTTCACCAAATCAATACTTTCTATGATGGCCTTAAACCTCATCACCAAGATTCACTTAATGCTTCCGCGGGAGGGAATATTCTTCTTAAATCCATTCAAGAGGCCTTGGACATCATTGAGACTAAAGCAATGGTTCAAACAAATTCTCAATTTGAAGAAAGGGTTCATGTTATCCAAAACGATTCTCAAACACCTTGTGATAACCAATTCCTCAAGATTCAACAAGAGATCCTTCAAAAAATGGATAGAGGTCAACAAGAGATGATTCAAGACATTAAGAGCCTTTCATTGAACAATTCTTCAAATGATGTGAATGCCATTACTCTTTCTTGTGTAACTTGTGGAGGTCCCCATTCCTATGAACAATGTGATAAGGTGCAAGGTAATCAAGGGGAATGTTATGCTTACCAAGAGGAACATCGTGAACACTTCAAGCCAAATATCAATCCAAATAACCTTTCTTACAAGTCCCAAAATTACCTTACTCCACCAGGATTCCCACCCCAACCACCCACCCAACTTCAACAAAATCCTCCTCAAGTGTTACAAAGGAATCAAGGGCAAAGACCACCTTACCAAGGAAATAACTACAAAGCACCCAACAATGTTCAACATCAAGGAAATAACTTTTATCCACCACATCAAGGATTTAATCAACCTATTCCACCTTTCCCAAATCAAGGATATTCTCAAATACCAAATCAAGCTTACCCTTAACTTCAAAATCAAGGATATGGGATGCAAGAGCCTCATGAGTATGTTGATAAGAGAATTCGTGAAATTGAAAAGAGAATGAATGACCAAATGAACTTGCATTGGATACACAAACCAATAGGATTTTAATGGTATTCAATCAAAGACCACAAGGGGCTTTACCTTCCAACACACAAACAAATCCAAGGGCAAATGTCAATGCTATTACAACAAGAAGTGGAAAGACAACAAAGGATCCTTCACCTTCTAAACCTCCTATTGTTCCACCCACTTTTGTTCCTACATGTGACAAGCCTTCTACATCTACTTCACCACCTCAAAATGCTCCCATTTCTCCCACTTCAACGCCTACTCATGGAGAACTCAATAAGGAAATTCCTTCATCAACCACTCAACCACAACCAAAACCAAGTCTTCCTTATCCATCAAGATTGAGAAAAGAAAAGCTTAAGAACAAGGATGATATCCAAGTTTAAAACTTTTTGAGGATGTTCAAGCAACTTAACATCAATATCTCTTTTGCGGAAGCTTTAGCCAATATGCCTAAGTTTGCTAAGATGATCAAGGACTTACTTTCTAACAAGGAGAGATTGGTGGATTTGCCTAATGCTTCCTTGAATGAAAATTGCTCCGCGGTTTTGCTTAAGAAGTTGCCTACTAAGCTTGGAGATCCGAGGAGGTTTTTGATTCCGTGCGATTTCCCGGGGGTGGAAAATTGTATGGCTTTAGCGGATTTAGGAGCAAGCATAAACCTCATGCCATTATCGGTTTGGAAGAAACTTTCACTTCCCGAGCTCACTCCTACTAAGATGACTCTTGAGTTGGCCAACCGTACTATAGCTTATCCGGTGGGAATTGCGGAAGATGTTTTTGTTGGGGTTGATAGATTTACCTTTCCCGTAGATTTTGTGGTGGTTGATTATGATATGGATCCTAGAGTGCCTTTGATTGTTGGTAGGCCATTTTTGAGAACGGGTCGTACTTTAATAGATATGGCGGAAGGAGAACTTACAATGCGGGTAGGAGATGAGAGAGTTGTGTTTAACATGGGGAAGTTGTCTAAAAAGTCTAATGAGCCCGAAGCGGTAAAACATATTGATGTTGTGCATGAGGAGGAAACACAAGATGATATCCTTGATGAAGTTTGTGATGAATACTTTTATGAAGCTTGCTCAAGTGGAGATTATGATTTACCTCATGTTGAGACCATTGCTTCCATTACTTCATCTTTGGATTTTCATCAAGAGCTAAACTTTGGTGAAACCCCATATGACAATTTACTTTTCCACAATGATAACCATATTCATGAGGACTTTAGTGATGGAGAATCTTTTCTTTGTGATACACCAACATATGATGACTATAGTGATGATGAGCTTTCTACTTATGACTCTCCATTTGTTGATGATCATACTTCCTTTGGTTTTGAGAAATCACCAATCTTTGATAGACCTATCTATGATGTTTATGGTGATGAGGCGGATTTTATAATGGATGAGAGTGATGAGTTTTTAGCGAAGGATATATCTTTTGAATACACTCTTGGTTATTTTGATGAGGAGGGGGACATCCTATATCTAGAATCTCTATTGCATGAAGATCCTTTACCTTCTTCCTTGCCCACCTCGACCTTTCAAAGTAAAAATGGAAAACAAGTCATGATGGTTCCTTCCAAGAACTTGTTGTTACCCATGCCTCCACAACCTTTCTCTCACCGTGTGAACTACAAGGGAGAGTCTTCTAAGGCAACCAACACTTGTTGTTTTCCCATCAAGGAACGGATTTTTGATCCTGGCATAGAGCTTGCTAAACCATCTCAGTATCCGCCTGATGCAACAAAAGGAAAACTTGTGAAAGATTTTAGAGTTTTACCCTATCACCTTGTGAAGAACATATGGGAAACCATTTTGGAGAACAATACCTCATTCTTTTCACCATTGCTTGGGAAGTTAGTTGTGGATTTGTGTTATAAGTGGGATGGTAATTATGTATTTGATCATGGGGGATATTTATGGAGTTTTGATAAATGAAAACTTGTTTTACCTCATCATGGAGATTTTTCTTTAGAAAGGGCAAAATTTTTCTTCTCCATGATAGGTTTTAGACATTTTTAAAGTGTGGGACGAGTCGAGCTAGAGACTCATTAACTCAAGCATCGTATAACTGGGTTTAGAGTGTTGTAGGTTAGCAATAAGGGTATAGACTTGGAGATAAGTGTAGGGGAGATCTTCTTTTGTCTTCCTGATTGTTTGTAGGGTTGCTCACTCATTTCATGCTTTGGAGCTTATGGAGGAGGCCCTTGTATCCAGTTAACTTCGTTACTATTATGATCTTTCATTGACACCTTGTGCTTAAACATGAATTCACTAATAGTTGTCCTTTCCTTAACTTGGGTTAAGCAAAGTCTATTCATTGTCATAAGTGTAGGGGAAGTTTTTATACTTCCATGCTCTTAAACATTAAGGACAATGTTTAGCTTAAGTGTAGGGGGTCTTCTATCGAAGTGACCTTACTTAGAACTTGTCATTGTCTTTCATGATAACATGGAAAATTAATTTTTCAAACATTTTTCAAGTTTTTGATCTACTTTGGCCACCAAAAATATGCATTCATAATTTTTGCATCAATCATTTTTAATTTGCATAAAACACTTTTGCATTGTAGATACTTCTTCTTTTATTTTTCATCAAAAATATATAAAAAAGAAAAAAATAAGAAGAACATGGTTTAACAAATTTAGACTTCTTTGACATATTAGGCCCGCCATGGATATTTTGACTCAACCCGAGTTTGCTTATCTAAGCATTCTCTAGCTAGTATCCTTAACCATGTAGTCCTTCATTGGTCTATTAGGCTAAGCATCCACCAATTTCATTATTTGAGATATTAAATTTGTGGAGAATGGGAAATGATAGAGTTGAAGCAAGTATAAAAGGGCTAGATAAACTTCATGATAATTACTTGTGGCTAAACCCTTCTCTTCTTTACCTCTATTTTCTTCGCATGTATATATTGTTAATAAATAATCAAGAACGGTTTTAATTGGTTTGTAATCTCTTATGCATTTTTGACTAATCAATCATGGTTGATATAAGTACGTCTTAAGATTCTAAGTTAGAACGTTTTATGTGTACTAGACTTATGTCATGCTCAATATTTAGCGGGTGTTTTTCCTTTTATTCTTTTCAACTTTCTTTGTGAGGAATAAAGAAAAAATAAGAGCGGCTTATGAAAAAAATGAGTGGCTAGAAAAAAAAAGAGAAAAAGAAAAGAAAAGAAAAGAAAAAAATATATACAAGACTCCCAAGAGGGGCAGTGTGGTGTTAATTATAGTGACTATTGAGTTCCAATATTACCTTGACGGGTTGCGGGGATTCAATAGATTGCTCCAATCCAATATTACCTTGACGGGTTGCGGGGTTGAAGATCCAAAGTCTCAAAAAGATGGCGGATGTAAATTATTGCGTGAGTTTTATTTTTTTTCTTTCCTTAGCGAGTGTGTAGCTACTTATGAAAGCATGACATGAGGATTTTACACATAAGGCGAATGACTTATTACTCTTGAAACGGACTTGTATTAATTATGAGCGGTTTTTCAAGTAATGGATGAGAAGGTTACTTAGGATTAAAACCGTGCTTCCTTATTTTTGGATTTTACACTTCTTATACTTCACACTTGAAATAATGACAAATTTGCCCACAAGCAATTTGCTCAAATAATAACCGGTTCCACATTTAATTGTCATGAATAAGTTGATGCACTTTTTACTTGTGAATACAATGATCCCATTTTTAAGCTTGGTATGGGGAAAGTGAAACTTGAGGGTGATAAATGTCCATGGTACCCAAGCCCTAATCAAAGTCTTTGAATTCTTTATGAGTTATTTCCATCAAAACCATTTCAAGAAAAACCAAAAAGATGTAAATAGAATTGTATTTTGTTCATTGCATTGTTAAAATTCAAAATCATGCATCATTTAGTTTAGAGTAGGGTAGATGCATTCCATAATGGCCAAGGTGGATTAATTATGAGGAGAATGTAAAATTGTGCTTAAAATATATAGCATTGCATGAGGACATGACAATGTTCAAGTGTAGGGGATTTGATATGAGCAAAAACTCATATCAATTTATCAACAAATCACCCTAAAACACAATAAAAATACCTAAACTTTGTGCTATAAAGCGGAATTATGTGGTATGTTTTGTGTTTGTGCTCAAATAGGTAAGAAGGATACATTTTCAAGCAAACAAAGGAAAATCAAGCTTAATTTGATGAAAAAGACAAAGAAGGATCAAAAGTGACAAGACTTTGAAGACAAAGGACCTATCTTGACAATCTGCCAAAGATGAAGGACCAAAAGTACAAATTTTGGAAAAGTCAAGATCATAGTCAAATTTGGTCAACATTCAAGTCAAACAAATCATAGGGCTTCAAATGTTAAAGATGAAAGTTGAAGGCTCAAATATGTCAAAGAAATGAAGTTTGGGGACTAATTTATACTCTACATAAACTACAAGGGCTGAAATTGTCAATTTTACACCAAGTTTAGTGCTTGATCCAGCTTTGTACACTGCAACCAATGGGAGGCCAAGAAATAAGTCACACGGATCACCACCTAAGCGCCAGCTGGCCACTAACGCCGCCAAACATTAATTGGTCAAAATCTCAATAGTCAAACCCACTCAGACTTTTTCAACCAATGAGATGGAGACATGCAATAATCGATTTATCCAAAATGGATAGTGATCCGCAACTCATGCTGAGAACCAATAATACTTTGCCACGTGTCATATTCTCCAACGCGTATTGCCATAATCGTTTTTGAGCTAGAAGAAATTTCAAGGGATGTTATAAACATGAAACTTGCTCGTTTTTTAGAGACAAATCCAATGGTCACAACCAATTAAGCTGAAATCAACTCAAGAGAAAATCCCCAAATTTGTTCTTCATCAACAAAATCCAATTGGCAGATTTTTGACACGTGGAAGCTGGGGATTGGTTCCAACACGTCACCAACCCCAACTACTTTACTCCTGCAGTCTATAAATACCAATGATTGTTCTCATTTCTTGTATGGTAGAAAAAGTGTGAAAACACACACTTTAGTTTTTTTCTCTCAACTCATTTTTAGTTTTAGCTTAACAACTCAAGAGTTTGACACACTCTTGAGTCTGTTATAGTTAGTTGTAACAGATAACTACCCTTGTAACTACTTCTTTACTCAATAAATTCAAATTTCATTTTCCTCCAAAATTCTCATTACCTTATCTACTGTTCATTACCTGCTTCATTGATATCATTAGTTGCTGATATTGGTTTGTTATGATCATCACTTGATCATAACTGACTAAGTTTGAAGATTGTAGTTGTGTACCTGTTTTGATCATCCAGTTTAAATATTAGCAGATTTTGGAGATTTCAATTCATTAATGGCAGATTTGATGATTGTTAACTGTTGATTGGTTATTGATAGTGTGTTCTAGTGCTAAGGTGGTGGTTAGCACTAGACTAGAGAGCTCAGCGCTCCTCTACTCCCCAAAGGAGGCCTTAGCTCAAGGTTTTCATTTTCTGATTTTAATTCCTCTAAACAGTTGAATGTCTGCTTCATTCCTAGTTAAGCTTGCTTGATTGTATGATAAAATGTGTTTTAGCCTATTTTTGATCTGATCTCATTGTTGTTGTAGCTTGATAGTAGCTTAATCCTGCTTAATACTCTTGTACTTGTCCTGTTTTTCAAGCTTTCATCAGTCATTTAGCTTTTATAACCATTTTGAGTTCTAGTTGTTTTCACTGCTTGTTACTAGTTCTCATTCACTCAATTTCAGCTATAAGACTTAGTTTGATAAAACTCTTAACTCAGTCTATACATTTACTCAAAAAGTCTTCATAAATATTCCAAAAAGATCAGTAAGTGGTGTTTGGCATTAGCTTGTAACTGATTTTCAAGTGTTAGAATTTGAAAAACTTTGGTTCATTTTCAGTTAACAAGTCATAACATTTATCTTTGAGTCACTTTTGAGTCAAAATTTTGGTCAAATAGGCAATTGGTCATCTAAAAAGTCTGGGTCAGGTTTATACAAGTTCCTTATCAGAAAGTTATCAATTTGATATGCTTGGCATTTCTTTGCTACTTGATGAAATAACTCCAAACCAGTTCTCATTTCTTACTCAACATATGAATTTTCAACTTGTATAAGGAAATAGTATAGTATCAAGTATTGAGATAGAAATAAGCAAAAGTTTAAGACAATAAGCAAATGTAAGTTTCTGTAACTTGGCAAACTGCTTTTTCATATCTCCATTTCCACTTCATCAACTTGCTTATTTTCTTTTACAAAATCATTCCATTAGTGTTCCTGGTTAAATTTTGAGATTTTGGGCTTATTGAAATCCCTGGTCAACGAAAGTCAACATAAGCACTCTTTTGGCTTATTTTCAAATTCTGATCTTATTACTTGATGATTTTCCATGAGACTTGATTTCCCGTCCTTCTTTTGAGTTTATTAACAAGAATTTCCATTAAAATCTTGTTGTGCAAGTCTAGTTTAGCTTGTAGCTTATTGTGTGCTTATTGGATTTAGCTTATCAGCTTTTTAGTAACTTTTAGCCAATTTCCTTGGATAGGTCTAGCTTAAATTCAATTTTAAGTCGTTTTCAACTTGTTTGGTCGAATTTGGTTGAGAAATAAGCTCAAACCAGCTTATTGAAGTTCTTGAAATGTGTATAATGCAAGTTCGTTTTCTCAGTTCTTAACTAATAGAAAGTCCAATCAATATCAAATTTTTAATTGTTTTTGGTTGTTCAAGCTTGCTTGGTAATCTATTGCTAATTCAAACAACACTAAGTAAAAATGAAAAATATAAACCTATTTATACGTAAAACAAATTGCAAATTCCAAATTTTATTCAAGTAAAATATTACAATGCAAAATTTAAAAGTATAAGGACTAAAAATGTAATTTCTATGAAATGTAAATGCTAAAAATGTAAATTCTAAAAGTTACAAGGACTAAAAATGTAAATCAGTTAACTAAAAGGACTAAACTTGTAAAAATTCTAACAAACTAACCAAATTTAACAAACTAACAAACTTCTAAAACTGAAATTAAACAAACTAACAAATCCAGGGACTAACTTTTGCAATTACCACAAAATTAGAAAGATTAGCTAGGTTTAAACACTAATTAAACTCCTAGGGACTAAAGTGCAAATTTCCAAACTTATAACCAAAAAACGGGCTTAATGAAAGAATAAGCTCGTTTGAGCTTATTTCTCAACCAATTAAGCTGAAACAAATTGCAAACTACTTCAAATCCAATAATAGAAACGTGTGTTTAAGGAAAATGTCTAAAAGTCCAAAATAAGCAAAAGAGAGCTTATCAATAAGCTCAAAATAAGCTACAGCTTATTCCAAACATCCACAACTTGATTTTTGTAAAGAAAATGAATAAGCACTTGATTTAAAGCAGGGGAAATCAAACTAGAACAAATTTCATCCAGAAATAAGCAAGTTATCTGAAAATAAGCTCAAATGAGCTTATGTTGACCAAACGTTGACCAAATTTATGAAAAAGCTCAAAATCTCAAAACTTGATATTCAACCCTTTCTAAACTGATTTGTGAAAGAAAATAAGGACTTTTATGAAGTGGATTGTGAGATCTAGCAAAACAGTCAACCACTTATATCAGAGAATGCAATTTGCTCAGGTCTTAACTAATAAGCTGATTTCTTGCTTATTTCTGAAAACTGTAGAATTTCCTCCTAAAGTCTGAAAGATTATGTATTAAGCTATAACTAGAAACTGGTTTGAGCAATTTTGATCTAGTAATGAAGGAGAAATAAGCAAATGAATCTGACAAGTTTTGAACTAAAAGCTGTTAAAATGAATGACCCAAACTTTTTATTAACCAATTGCCTTTTTGACTATATGTATGACTTATAAAAGACTCAGGACTACTTGTTAACTTCTAAGGACTGCAAATGAACACTTAAACACTAATTAACAACACTTGAAATCTGATTTAACACTAGTCCCAAACACACCTTATCTGATTTTTATCAAACTTTTTCAAAGGATTATTGAGTAATGATTAAGACTGAGTTATGAGCTATAGCAAACTAGTTTATGTGATCAAAATGAAGGCTAATGAAACTGAAATCAAGCAAGTTTACCAACTAGAACTCAATTAAGGTGTTTAGCTAAGCAATTACTGAAATTAAGCCAAAAACTTCAATACTAAACTCAAGTGAACAAGATTAAGCTACAATACACTAGACTCACTCAATCAAACAACCACTTATCAAATAGAATCAGGCAGCCATCAAGTTTACACTAGAGAATGAAGCATGCAAAGACTGTTTAGAGGAATTTGAAAACAGAAGCTTTAAAACCTAATGTAGAAGTCCTTTGGGTAGAAGAGGAGCGCTGAGCTCTCTTGCCCTAGTGATACCACCACCTATCACTAGCTATCAACTCTTATCAATCACCAAAACAGCTAAAACTCATCATTCTGCCATGGAAACTTCAAGAACAATGGAAAGGACTGAATTTTTGATCAAACAGCAACAAATCTTCAACAAAGCCAGTTATGATCAATGTATGATCATAACAAACTTCTATCAGCAACAAATTAATCTCACAATAGCAGTAAGGTAGCAGGAATTGAAGAACAAGAATTGGCGGGAAAACTTGGATTTGAATTTTTATTGATGAAAACAGTTACAATTGGTTGTTACAAGGTTCTAACTAACTAACAAACTCAAGAGGTTGTCAGTCTCTTGAGTTGTTAGGTGAAAAGGAGGGAAAAGAAGAAAAGGGAAATTGAGAGAACTATGTGTTTTCTGAAAATTAACTACTACTGAAAATGAAGAACAAGTTGTGTATTTATAGGCTAGACTTGAGAGTTTGTTGGAGATGTGACGTGTTCAGGCCAATCATTGCTTGACACGTGGATGAATTCTGCCAATCTTCTTTAAAGGTGATGAACACATTTTGGGGATTTTTGATTCATTGGATAATATGCTAATTAAGTTGCACCATTGGATTCGTCTCATCAAAACGAGCAACTTTGATATTTTGATCTTCTTCTGAAATGCATTCTATCAAAAACGCGATCCTGGAAAATATTTTGGTGAAAGAGAGAGACACGTGGCAGCTTCTTATTGGTGGAAAAAGTGTTACACGGATCACACTGTTGTGATCTTGCATTAAATGTGGCGGCTTGTAGTGGGATTTAATTGTTTGATCCGTGTGACATGTTTCCTTGTTTCTGATTGGTTAAAAGCCTTTGCACATGGATTCAACTTGCAATACTTTCCAAACTTGGCAATTTAAGTCCCTTAACTTGGCAGATTTCTCTTTAAGGCTAGAAACTTCATTCCTTTGACAATTTTGGCCCTTCAACTTTCATTCTTCAACAAAAATGGCCCTTTGACTTGATTGACTTTGTAGTTTGACCAGGTTTGACTTGGATCTTGACTTTGCAGTATTTGCACTTTAAGTCCCTCAACTTTCAAGACTTGTCAAGATAGGTCCTTGAGCTTTGAAAACTTGTCACTTGTGATCCTTCCTTGTCTTTTTCATCCTTTTGAGCTTGGTTTTTCCTTGTTTGCTTGAAATTGTATCCTTTTACCTACATAAGATCATACAAACACAAACATACCACATAACACTGCTTTTTACAATATAAAAGGGTATTTTGCTTCGTGTTTTAGGGTAATTTGTTGATAAAAGGATATGAGTTTAAGCTCATATCAAATTCCCCTACACTTGAGCATTGCCATGTCCTCATGCAATATTATCTTTCAAGGCTTAAAAATTTACATTTCCCTCATAATTAATCCACCTTGGCCATATGAGATGCATCTACACTACTCTAAACTAGATGATGCATGATTTTGAATATTAATAATGCAATGGATTAAAATACAATTCTATCTATATCTTTTTGATTTTTCTTGAAATGGTTTTGATGGAAATAACTCATAAAGAACTCAATGACTTGGATTAGGGCTTGGGTACCATGGACACTTATCACCCTCAAGTTTCACTTTCCCCATACCAAGCTAATAAATGGGATCATTGCATTCACAAGTAAAAAGTGCATCAACTTATTCATGACAATTAAATGTGGAACCGGTTATTATTTGAGCAAATTGCTTATGGGCAAATTTGTCATTATTCAAGCGTGAAATATAAGAAGTGTAAAATCCAAAAATAAGGAAGGACGGTTTTAATCCTAAGTAATCTTCTCATCCATTACTTGAAAAACCGCTCACAATTAATACAAGTCCGTATTAAGAGTAATAAGTCATTCGCCTTATGTGTAAAATCCTCATGTCATGCTTTCATAAGTAACTACACACTCGCTAAGGAAAGAAAAATAAAACTCACGCAATAATTTACATCCGCATCTTTTTGAGATTTTGGATCTTCAACCCCGCAACCCGTCAAGGTAATATTGGATTGGAGCAATCTATTGAATCCCCGCAACCCGTCAAGGTAATATTGGAACTCAATAGTCACTATAATTAACACCACACTGCCCCTCTTGGGAGTCTTGCATTATTTTTTTTTTTTCTTTTTTTTTTTCTAGCCACTCATTTTTTTTCATAAGCCGCTCTTATTTTTCTTTATTCCTCACCAAGAAATTTGCAAAGAAGAAAAGGAAAAACACCCGCTAAATATGGAGCATGACACAATTCTAGTACACATAAAACGTGCTAACTTAGAATCTTAAGACGTACTCATATTAACCATGAATGATTAGCCAAAAATGCATAAGAGATTACGAACCAATTAAAACCGTACTTGATTATTTATTAACAATTATATACAAGCGAAGAAAATAGAGGTAAAGAAGAGAAGGGTTTAGCCACAAGTAATTGCCATGAAGTCTATCTAGCCCTTTTACACTTGCTTCAACTCTATCATTTCCCATTCTCCACAAATTTAAAATTTCAAAGAATGAAATTGGTGGAAGCTTAGCCTAATAGACCAATGAAGGACTACATGGTTAAGGATACTAGCTAGAGAGTGCTAAAATAAGCAAACTCGGGTTGAGTCAAAATATCCATGGCGGGCCTAATATGTCAAAGAAGTCTAAACTTGTTAAAACCATGTTTTATTATATTTTTCCTTTTTATATATTTGATGAAAAATAAAAGAAGAAATATATACAATGCAAATGTGTTATGCAAATGAAAAAATGATTGATGCAAAAATTATGAATGCATATTTTTGGTGGCCAAAGTAGATCAAAAATTTGAAAAATGTTGAAAAATTAATTTTCCATGTTATCATGCAAGACAATGACAAGTTCTAGGTAAGGTCACTTCGATAGAAGACCCCCCTACACTTAAGCTAAACATTGTCCTCAATGTTTAAGAGCATGGAAGTATAAAAACTTCCCCTACACTTATGACAATGAATAGACTTTGCTTATCCCAAGTTAAGGAAAGGACTACTATTAGTGAAATCAAGTTTAAGCACAAGGTGTCAATGAAAAATCACTAAAGTAACGAAGTGAACCGGATACAAGGGTCTCCTCCATAAGCTCCAAAGCATGAGATGAGTGAGCAACCCTACAAACAAACATGAAGACAAAAGAAGGTCTCCCCTACACTTATCTCCAAATCTATGCCCTTATTTCTAACCTACAACACTCTAACCTAGTTATACGATGCTTGAGTTAATGAGTCTCTAGCTCGACTCGTCCCTCAATGAATTAATTCATGGGGAAAATGGGGACCTCTTGGACCATTTCAACGGAAATGTCCTCCCCAAAGTAATGCTTAACACGGTGACCATTCACTTTAAAATTTGGACCATCGGGTTGGGACAACTCAAGAGTTCCATATGGAAACACTTGAGCAATAGTGAATGGACCGGACCATCTCGACTTAAGCTTGCCCGCAAAAAGCTTCAATCTTGAGTTAAAGAGGAGAACCGGCTCTCCAACTTTGAACTCACGATTCTTAATCTTAGCATCATGCAATTTCTTAGTCTTTTCCTTGTATAGCAAAGAATTCTCATAGGCATTGGCTCTCAACTCATCCATCTCATTGATTTGATCTTTCCTATGTGAACCGGCTTGGTTTAAATCAAAGTTAGCCCACTTGAGAGCCCAAGATGCCTTATGTTCTAACTCAAATGGGAGGTGGCACGCTTTTCCATAGACAAGCCTATAAGGAGTACAACCAATTGGTGTCTTAAAAGCCGTCCTAAACGCCCACAAAGCATCATCAAGCTTATCCGACCAAGAAGCTTTATGCTCTCCCACCGTTCTCTCTAAAATTCTCTTTAAACCACGATTTGTGACCTCGGTTTGACCATTTGTTTGAGGGTGATACGCGGTAGAAAGTCTATGATTCACTCCATATTTCTTCATAACTCTCGTGAATTGATCATTACAAAAGTGCGTACCACGATCACTTATGATGGCCCGAGGTACACCAAATCTAGCAAACAATTGTTTCAAGAACTTTACAACCACTCTAGCATCATTAGTAGGTAAGGCTTTAGCCTCCACCCACTTGGACACATAATCCACCGCCACAAGTATATACTTGTTTCCCTTAGAGGATGGAAAAGGTCCCATGAAATCTATTCCCCATACATCAAATATCTCACACTCTTGGATAAAATTTTGTGGCATCTCATCACGTTGTGTAATTTTTCCTTGTCTTTGACAAACATCACAAAATTTCACCATCTCTTGAGCATCCTTGTAAATGGAAGGCCAATAGTAACCCGAATCAAAGACTTTCTTGGCGGTGTAGTTAGGCCCAAAATGTCCACCCGTAGGTCCTTTATGACATGCCTCTAAGATTTTAAATGCCTCGGGCCCATCTACACACCGTCTAATGATTTGGTCCGCACATTGCCTAAAAAGATATGGATCATCCCAAAAGTAATACTTAACTTCCTTAAGAAACTTTTTCTTTTGTTGGTAAGTAAGACCCTCAATAAGCACATTGCCCACAAGATAATTTGCAATATCCGCAAACCAAGGTGTGGCATCCTCTTGGGAAGAGATAGACATGAGCTCCTCTAATGGAAAGGATTCATTGATTTCTTGATGTGGGAAATCTCCTTGAAAAGGATGCTCAAGTCTACTCAAATGATCCGCCGCTAAATTCTCGGCCCCTTTTTTATCACGAATCTCTATCTTAAACTCTTGAAGCAATAAAACCCATCTCAAAAGCCTAGGCTTAGCATCTTGTTTTGTCATAAGATACTTGAGAGCGGAATGATCCGTATACACTATGGTCTTGGAAAGCACAAGGTATGGTCTAAACTTCTCAAAAGCATATACTATAGCAAGCAACTCTTTTTCCGTGGTAGTGTAATGAAGTTGTGCACCGGTCATGGTTTTACTCGCATAGTGTATAGGTTGGAAATGCTTATTAACTCTTTGTCCTAAGACGGCCCCCACCGCATAATCACTAGCGTCACACATAAGCTCAAAAGGTAATTCCCAATTTGGAGAAACCAAAACGGGAGCCTTTGTCAATTTTTCCTTAAGTGTCTCAAAAGATTCTAAACAAGCATGGTCAAAAATGAAAGGAGCCTCTTTCTCCAAGAGATGAGTCATCGGTCTAGCTATCTTAGAGAAATCTTGTATAAAGCGCCTATAAAAACCCGCATGACCTAAGAAACTCCTCACACCTTTAACCGAGGTGGGTGGGGGAAGCTTAGCAATCACATCAATTTTGGCTCGATCAACTTCTAATCCCTTATTGGATATCTTGTGTCCTAAAACAATCCCCTCTTTCACCATAAAGTGACATTTCTCCCAATTAAGCACCAAACGTGTTTCCTCACAACGCTTAAGCATTCTCTCAAGATTGGTGAGACACGAGCTAAAGGAGTTCCCAAATACGGAAAAGTCATCCATAAAAACCTCCATGGTTTGCTCTATCATATCATGGAAAATTGCCATCATGCACCTTTGAAACGTCCCCGGTGCATTACATAGGCCAAAAGGCATCCTCTTGTAAGCAAATGTACCGTATGGACAAGTGAATGTGGTCTTTTCTTGATCCTTAGGGTCAATGGGTATTTGGAAATAACCCGAAAAGCCATCAAGAAAGCAATAGTACTCATTTCCCGCTAAGCGTTCAAGCATTTGATCCATAAAGGGAAGCGGGAAATGGTCTTTCCTAGTTGCCTCATTAAGTTTTCTATAATCAATGCAAACTCTCCAACCGGTTACAAGTCTCGTGGGAATAAGCTCATTGTTCTCATTAGGCACCACGGTGATTCCACCCTTCTTTGGAACACAATGAACCGGGCTAACCCATGGAGAGTCGGAAATGGGGTAAATCATACCCGCATCTAAGAGTTTAATCACTTCTTTCTTAATAACCTCATGAATTTTTGGGTTAACTCTCCTTTGGTTTTGAATGGCGGGTTTATAATCATCCTCCATAAGGATTTTGTGAGTACAAAAATGTGGATCAATTCCCCTTATGTCGGATATTTTCCATGCTAAAGCTTTCTTATGTTTCTTAAGGACTTCAATAAGTTGCTCCTTCTCATCCTCTTTCAATTCCTTAGCAATAATCACCGGTAATTGGTCTTTTCCTTCTAAGAAAGCATATTCTAAGTGGGATGGAAGTTCCTTAAGTTCAATGGGAGGTGGACTCTCTATGGAAGGTTTCACTATGGAAGGTTCCTCAATGCTAATCTCTTGTGGAATAGGGGAAGGAATAGGGTCCTCATTGAGCAACTTTTGGATTGTAAGAATATCTTCTTCCCAATTAATGGGAGAATCATCATCACCAAGAAAGTTAGACTCAAATTCCTCCAAGAGGAAATCACTCTCTCCAAAAGGTGTTAAAGAGGGAGCAATTGAGGCCACGGTTTCAACATGTGGAATCTCATCACTAGCATTCTTACAAGCATCATGAAAGTGTTCATTACACACTTCATCTAACACATCCACAATGTTAATCGTCTCACAAGGTCTAGACTCCTTAACCTCTTTTCTATCACAAACTTTCCCTAACTTAAACACCACTTTCTCATCCTCTACTCTCATAATTAATTCTCCTTCCGCCACATCTATCAAGGTACGACCCGTTCTCAAAAACGGTCTACCAACAATCAAAGGCACTCTAGGATCCATGTCATAATCGACCACTACAAAGTCGGCCGGAAAGGTAAACTTATCCACACCTACAAACACATCTTCCGCTATACCTACGGGGTGAGCTATGGTTCGGTTGGCTAGTTCAAGAGTCATCCTAGTGGGGGTGAGCTCGGGAAGAGAGAGTTGTTTCCAAACCGATAAAGGCATGAGATTTATGCTTGCCCCTAAATCCGCCAAAGCCATGCAATTTTCAACACCGGGAAAATTACAAGGTATCAAGAAGCGCCCCGGATCTCCAAGTTTTGTTGGTAAGGTTTTAAGTAACACCGCGGAACAATTTTCATTAAGTGATGTGTTGGGCAAATCAACCAATTTTTCTTTGTTTGAGAGCAAATCCTTGAACATCTTAGCAAACTTTGGCATATAAGCGAGAGCTTCCGCAAAGGATATGTTGATATTGAGTTGTTTGAACATCCTTAAGAAATTGGACACTTGTATGTCATCTTTGTTCTTTAACTTGTCCTTTTTCAACCTTGAAGGGTATGGAAGAGTAGGTTTGGGTGTAGGTGGAATAGGTGTTGTAGTGGAAGATTTGTCTTTGTTAGCCTCTTCATTGGGAAGTGTGGAAGGTGAAGGAGAAGTATGAGGTAGTTGAGAAGGTGTGTTTGAGTGAATAGGATCACTTTGAGGAGGTGGAGTAGAAGTAGAAGGCTTATCACAAGTAGGAGCACAAGTGGGTTGAACAATAGTAGGTTTAGGAGGTGAAGGATCCTTTGTTGTTGTACCACTTCTTGTTGTAATGGCATTGACATTGGCCCTAGGATTTGTTTGTGTGTTGGAAGGTAAAGCTCCTTGTGGTCTTTGAGTTACCGCCACTAAAACCCTATTGATTTGTTCCTCTATTGTACGTTTCACTTGATCATTCATTCTCTTCTCAATGTCACGCATTTTCTTGTCAACATACTCTTGAGTCTCTTGCATCCCATATCCTTGAGTTTGATTTTGAGGGTAAGCTTGATTTGGTATTGGAGCATATGCTTGATTGGGAATAAATGGAAGTGGTTGATTAAATCCTTGTTGTGGTGGATAAAAGGTATTAACTTGAGGTTGAAATTGATTGGGTGCTTTGTAATTATTGCCTTGGTATGGTTGTCTTTGCCCTTGATTCCTTGCTAGAATTTGAGGAGGATTTTGTTGAATTTGGGTGGGTGGTTGGGGTGGGAAGCCGGGTGGAGTAAGGTAATTTTGGGATTTGTAAGAAAGGTTATTTGGATTGATGTTAGGCTTGAAGTGTTCACGGTGTTCCTCTTGGTAAGCATAGCATTCCCCTTGATACCCTTGCACCTTGTCACATTGCTCATAAGAGTGAGGTCCTCCACAAGTAACACAAGAAATGGTGATGGCATTCACATTGTTTGAGGAATTGTTCAATGTCATGCTCTTAAAAGTTTGAAGCATGTCTTGTTGTGCTTGCAAATGCCTCTCACTTTCTCTATCCATCCTTTGAAAAATAGCTTCTTGAAACTTGAGGAGTTGGTTGTCAAAAGGGATTTGAGAAGTGTTTTGGATAACATGAACTCTTTCCTCAAATGGATCATTGGTTTGAACCATTGCCTTAGTCTCAATAATGGTCAAAGCCTCTTGGTATGTCTTGAAATGAATACTCCCTCCCGCGGAAGCATTTAGTGAATCTTGGTGGTGAGGTTTAAGGCCATTGTAGAAGGTATTGATTTGGCTTAGATCATCCATTCCATGATTAGGGCATCGCCTCAACAACTCACTATACTCTTCCCAAGCATCACCAAAGGATTGACTAGGTTTTTGTGTAAAGCCCATAATCAAATTTCTCAAAGCCATAGTCTTTTGTGGAGGAAAGAATTTGTTCAAAAACTTAGTGGTAAAACCCTCCCATGTGGTGATACTATCGGGTGGTTGGGTGTCTAACCAATGCTTAGCACTCCCATCTAGTGAAAATGACACTAACAACAATCTAATGACATCCGGTGGAACCCCATTATGCTTAATGGTATTGCAAAGTGAAAGGAATCTCTTAAGATGAGCATGGGGATCCTCATTTTGTTTGCCATAGAAAGGTGATGCAGCAACCATATTGATCATAGATGTATGTAGCTCAAATGTGTTAGCGGGATAGTCGGGAATCTTAATGGCACTAACAAATCCATGAATGTTGGTTTGCATACGTTCAAACAAAGTACGGTTATCAACAGCCATGGCTCCTTGTGGTGATGACAAAGCACGATTCTCGTGATCGGCTTGGTGGACGATGGTGGTCTTACTCTTTCTTTTCTTCTTCCTTTTCGGAGGAAGAGGTTGTACACCAATCGGTATTTGTGCACGCCCGCGAGTGAGCATGCAACTCAATACGAGGAATGAGAGAGAAGCTCTCGTGTGACTTTGAAAAGAATAAGATTATTCTCTTCGAGTTTCGATATTAAATATCCACAAGAAAGTAACAATATATGTAATACTACTTTGGGTGCAAGACCCTCAATGAAGCTTTCCTTCTTAGAATACTCCCAAGTGAACGGGGGGTTAGGTGGCGCGAAGCACTTAAGTACCTATTGACCCTTAGATGGCATTTTATAGCTCATCGCCTTTCTATTCACTTAAATGTTCGTATTCTTCGAATTATTGCTTATTGAGAGTATTTATCTATTCTTGCTTTATTTTGTTTGATCGATACGCGTGTCAAGGACCGGAGCGCCCCTCAACACGGTGTATTGCCTCGGCAATACTTATGGAAGATATGTAGATTGATTGTTCTTATACGTATACGTATGTACTTATAATAATATATGGAAAATATTTTTGTATTTATGAGTTTTTTAAAGGAAAATACTATATGTACATAAAAACCGAGAGAATCCAATAATATATATTTTTGGGTGCAATCTCTTAGGAAAAAGATTGCTTTTTGGATTTTTTAATTTTTTTTGGTCAATTCTTTAGGAAAAGAATTGTTTTGTTAATTTTTTAGTTTTTTTATATATTTTTATATTTTTGATTTTTTATTTGTTTTTGATTTATGATACGTAAAAATAACGTTCACAAAGTGAACGGATCCCAAAAGCCAATGAAAACCGTCAATCGATAGTCTCTCGTGTAGTCAAAGAACCGGCAGCGGCGCCATTTGAAATGTGTATAATGCAAGTTCGTTTTCTCAGTTCTTAACTAATAGAAAGTCCAATCAATATCAAATTTTTAATTGTTTTTGGTTGTTCAAGCTTGCTTGGTAATCTATTGCTAATTCAAACAACACTAAGTAAAAATGAAAAATATAAACCTATTTATACGTAAAACAAATTGCAAATTCCAAATTTTATTCAAGTAAAATATTACAATGCAAAATTTAAAAGTATAAGGACTAAAAATGTAATTTCTATGAAATGTAAATGCTAAAAATGTAAATTCTAAAAGTTACAAGGACTAAAAATGTAAATCAGTTAACTAAAAGGACTAAACTTGTAAAAATTCTAACAAACTAACCAAATTTAACAAACTAACAAACTTCTAAAACTGAAATTAAACAAACTAACAAATCCAGGGACTAACTTTTGCAATTACCACAAAATTAGAAAGATTAGCTAGGTTTAAACACTAATTAAACTCCTAGGGACTAAAGTGCAAATTTCCAAACTTATAACCAAAAAACGGGCTTAATGAAAGAATAAGCTCGTTTGAGCTTATTTCTCAACCAATTAAGCTGAAACAAATTGCAAACTACTTCAAATCCAATAATAGAAACGTGTGTTTAAGGAAAATGTCTAAAAGTCCAAAATAAGCAAAAGAGAGCTTATCAATAAGCTCAAAATAAGCTACAGCTTATTCCAAACATCCACAACTTGATTTTTGTAAAGAAAATGAATAAGCACTTGATTTAAAGCAGGGGAAATCAAACTAGAACAAATTTCATCCAGAAATAAGCAAGTTATCTGAAAATAAGCTCAAATGAGCTTATGTTGACCAAACGTTGACCAAATTTATGAAAAAGCTCAAAATCTCAAAACTTGATATTCAACCCTTTCTAAACTGATTTGTGAAAGAAAATAAGGACTTTTATGAAGTGGATTGTGAGATCTAGCAAAACAGTCAACCACTTATATCAGAGAATGCAATTTGCTCAGGTCTTAACTAATAAGCTGATTTCTTGCTTATTTCTGAAAACTGTAGAATTTCCTCCTAAAGTCTGAAAGATTATGTATTAAGCTATAACTAGAAACTGGTTTGAGCAATTTTGATCTAGTAATGAAGGAGAAATAAGCAAATGAATCTGACAAGTTTTGAACTAAAAGCTGTTAAAATGAATGACCCAAACTTTTTATTAACCAATTGCCTTTTTGACTATATGTATGACTTATAAAAGACTCAGGACTACTTGTTAACTTCTAAGGACTGCAAATGAACACTTAAACACTAATTAACAACACTTGAAATCTGATTTAACACTAGTCCCAAACACACCTTATCTGATTTTTATCAAACTTTTTCAAAGGATTATTGAGTAATGATTAAGACTGAGTTATGAGCTATAGCAAACTAGTTTATGTGATCAAAATGAAGGCTAATAAAACTGAAATCAAGCAAGTTTACCAACTAGAACTCAATTAAGGTGTTTAGCTAAGCAATTACTGAAATTAAGCCAAAAACTTCAATACTAAACTCAAGTGAACAAGATTAAGCTACAATACACTAGACTCACTCAATCAAACAACCACTTATCAAATAGAATCAGGCAGCCATCAAGTTTACACTAGAGAATGAAGCATGCAAAGACTGTTTAGAGGAATTTGAAAACAGAAGCTTTAAAACCTAATGTAGAAGTCCTTTGGGTAGAAGAGGAGCGCTGAGCTCTCTTGCCCTAGTGATACCACCACCTATCACTAGCTATCAACTCTTATCAATCACCAAAACAGCTAAAACTCATCATTCTGCCATGGAAACTTCAAGAACAATGGAAAGGACTGAATTTTTGATCAAACAGCAACAAATCTTCAACAAAGCCAGTTATGATCAATGTATGATCATAACAAACTTCTATCAGCAACAAATTAATCTCACAATAGCAGTAAGGTAGCAGGAATTGAAGAACAAGAATTGGCGGGAAAACTTGGATTTGAATTTTTATTGATGAAAACAGTTACAATTGGTTGTTACAAGGTTCTAACTAACTAACAAACTCAAGAGGTTGTCAGTCTCTTGAGTTGTTAGGTGAAAAGGAGGGAAAAGAAGAAAAGGGAAATTGAGAGAACTATGTGTTTTCTGAAAATTAACTACTACTGAAAATGAAGAACAAGTTGTGTATTTATAGGCTAGACTTGAGAGTTTGTTGGAGATGTGACGTGTTCAGGCCAATCATTGCTTGACACGTGGATGAATTCTGCCAATCTTCTTTAAAGGTGATGAACACATTTTGGGGATTTTTGATTCATTGGATAATATGCTAATTAAGTTGCACCATTGGATTCGTCTCATCAAAACGAGCAACTTTGATATTTTGATCTTCTTCTGAAATGCATTCTATCAAAAACGCGATCCTGGAAAATATTTTGGTGAAAGAGAGAGACACGTGGCAGCTTCTTATTGGTGGAAAAAGTGTTACACGGATCACACTGTTGTGATCTTGCATTAAATGTGGCGGCTTGTAGTGGGATTTAATTGTTTGATCCGTGTGACATGTTTCCTTGTTTCTGATTGGTTAAAAGCCTTTGCACATGGATTCAACTTGCAATACTTTCCAAACTTGGCAATTTAAGTCCCTTAACTTGGCAGATTTCTCTTTAAGGCTAGAAACTTCATTCCTTTGACAATTTTGGCCCTTCAACTTTCATTCTTCAACAAAAATGGCCCTTTGACTTGATTGACTTTGTAGTTTGACCAGGTTTGACTTGGATCTTGACTTTGCAGTATTTGCACTTTAAGTCCCTCAACTTTCAAGACTTGTCAAGATAGGTCCTTGAGCTTTGAAAACTTGTCACTTGTGATCCTTCCTTGTCTTTTTCATCCTTTTGAGCTTGGTTTTTCCTTGTTTGCTTGAAATTGTATCCTTTTACCTACATAAGATCATACAAACACAAACATACCACATAACACTGCTTTTTACAATATAAAAGGGTATTTTGCTTCGTGTTTTAGGGTAATTTGTTGATAAAAGGATATGAGTTTAAGCTCATATCAGTTCTAAACCCGTTTTTGTTAAAAAGTTTTGAAAAATTGCATTAAGGTCCCTGAAGAATTAATCTGTTTGTAATCATGGCTAATCTTTCAAATTTTTAGGTTTTGCAAAAATCTAGTCCTTGTACTTTTAAGTTTGTTTAAAATCAGTTAGGCAGTTTCAATTTTGTTGAAAAGTAGTTACATTATTTGAATAATTTTCATTTCAAGTCCTTATAGTTTATTTTTTTTACACATTCAGTCCTTATACTTTTTAGTTTTACATTTTTAGCAGTTAAATTTCAAAGAATTTACATTTCTAGTCCTTATAGTTTGTAGAATTTTCATTTGGCATTTTAATTGAATAAAAACTTGGTATTTGCACTGTGTTTTACATATAAGTAGACGATATTTTTCATTTTTGCAAGGCATTATTAGCAATAGAATATCCAAAAAAAACATTACCAACCAAAAATAATTAAAAACCCGATCTTGTTAGGACTTTCAATTTGTTAAGAAGTGAGAAAAACGAACTTCAACTATACACATTTCATATAACATGTTTTTCAGACTTGCAAACTCATTTTCCTTTGTTAAACAAGTTTCTGATTTTAGGTTTTGGCCACAAAAAGTTTTTGAAAGGGATTTTAGGGCTTTTACAAGTTTAGGCTATTTACAGTTTCAGTCCTTTTGATATTTAAACCATTTTTAAAGGACTAGAAATGTAATATTCTTGAACTTCAATGGTTTCTTTAGATCTTGAACTTTATGAAGGACCATTATTGACAATTTAGTATTGTTGGAGGACCTTTTTATAATTTTGACAAACTTAAGGGACCAAACTTGTAATTATGAACATACAAGGGTTTTAAGTGTCATTTCTTCATAATTTGAGGATCAATCTTGTACATCTTCAAGTCTTCAAGGGTTTTTCTTGGATAATTCATGAACTAGGGCCCGGTTCTTTGTACGGCTTCGTTTCTCGTGTCCGTTTTTCCTTGTTTCTTGTGATCTTTTGTCTTTTTCACGATATCCATACCTAAAACACACAAGTAAACAAATACAAGAAAATATATGGTATTTTATGACATTTTAATGCATTTAAAGCCCGAAAAGAACGATGAGATCATGTATAAAAGACATCTCATCACTCCCCCATACTAAGCCATTGCCGTGCCCTCACGCAATACTAGAATAAAGTATCTAAGCATCACCAAAAATCAATTTTATTAACCTTTATTCAAAAGTAAAAGACTTGCAATAATACTACGAAGATGTGTAAAGACATAATGTATGATTTTCATCACGAATGTGACTTTTAGGGTCAATGAATAGAAATAAGTAAATGTCCCTTGGAGTAAATTTCGTCATCCTTGATTGTCATACATTCCATGCTAAGTGCAAAAACGAGATCATTGTTGGTACAAGTCACAATGCTAACACTACTCATACGTCCAAATTGTGTAATACTTTTTCTCCTCGCAATCCTAGTTATTATAAAAGGAAATGGGTTTCTAGAATTTTTTTAACTATTTGTCATGGATCACAAGTGATTCATATTGACTTATTTGAGTATTTATTAGTCCGAAAGTAAAGTAGCACGATTTAATCGATAGTTAGCCGAAGGACAAAATCTTTTAAAACGGCTTCTCGTGTATCTCCTTAAGTTCATATCTTGACATAACTCGTTTCACGATTTGAGACCTTTCTCGGACCGATATTTGGCATGTACTTCATACTTCAAATCTTGGGAAGACGTTCTTGAAATTATGGTCTTCTCTTCATATATTGCAATTTCTTCACTTGACGTTTTTGAGAGATTCTTCATACTTGGACCACGACTTCATCATTTTTCTCTAATCTTTATTTTGGACTTTGATATACACGATCCGCCTCCTTTTTGGACTTCGATATATTTATCCTCATACCTTGTAAGGGTCTTTTTGGATATACTTTCTCCATGATCTTTAGGGGAGTAATTGCTTTTCGTCGTGTATGTCGATCCTTCATATTGATTTTGGAATAATGATACTTCACATCATCTTGGATCTTTAGCAACAAAATAGAGCTCCTCATGCCTTGTAAGGGCCTTTTTGGATCTTCACCAATCTTCGCGTCCCGCTTCAATAAGTTATGCCTTGGCTATGAACTCTATTCAACCCCGAGCAACTTTTAAACGATCTTGGGCTAGAAGCTAAGTAATCTTTCAAATCATACGACCTTACTTATTGCAATTATTTTTATTCCTAATGCATTGTTCTTATGGGAGAAAAAGCCACAATTAAAAACATATGAGTTTTTGAAAGAACATTTTCATGTTCTACGTTTAGCATGATCACTTGTCTAACTCTATCTTTCTCGTTCTTCACTATTTAAAGACCTCTAATTAAAGAGACTTGTGAATACTTAGCCATGCAAGTCAAAATTAAGCCAAATTTGAATTAGCTTTCATTAAGACTATATCAAATCGAAGTTTTGGGTTTTCAAGCCACCAAAAGGATCTTGAACTTTCTTGGACTTTTTCAAGTTTAGAGAATGCATTTTATAGTTCCCTTGATAAGTGAATTTCTAGGATCAATTATAGGAACTTGCGAAAAGTTCTTGTTCTTAACCCGAATGAGCTAAGACTTTCGCGTTTTAAAGTTCCCTATATAAAAGTCTAGCAAAACTTAAATTGAGCGGGTTAAGGAATGCAAAGGGCTTCAAATGCCCATCAAGTCAAAATTAGCTCTTATTTTACCCATTGGAAAATATACATTCGTGTCTTAAAAACACTTATTAAAACTAAGAAATTTTTTAAAATTTGGCCATTTTTTGCCTTATTAGCAACAAAACAAAACAAAACGTTGAAAGTTGGAAAACGTGAGGACGTAGCAAAGCAAGTACCTATTCACCCCCCATACTAAAAGTAAACATTGTCCTCAATGTTTCGAGTCTAAAGGTGGAGCACCCCCATACTAGAGACGAAGAGTCGAATGCTTAGGATCTAGCATGGAAAGGGTGATCAACAATATATCTAAAGCCGTTTATTAAGTATGCTAAAAGATAACTGTTAGAACAATAAAGGATATGTCATGGATTCGTGAAAAACTTCTTCAAGCAAACGATGGAGGCTCACGTAAACAAACACGAGAGTCTTCAATCGTAGATGATGATGATGATCTAGATAACACAATCACAAACAACCACGAGACAACGAGTTGGAAGGGCACAAATCCCCTCTCATTATTTATTAGAAAGCATAAAAAGATAAGCATGGGATCTCCCCCACGAGGCACCTCATTTTTTATTACCGATTCATGATCTCGACTCGATCCCCTCAATGCTAATTATATTTGGGGAAGGTGACTTGGTCGAGGTCATCCAATGAAGGAATTTCCCCACCAAAGTAGTGCTTAAGCCTATGTCTATTCACCTTGAAGTTAGGACCATCATTTTGAGCTAGCTCGATGGTCCCATAAGGAAACACTTATGTAATGGTGAAAGGACCCGACCAACACGATTTCAGTTTCCCAGAAAATATATTTAATCTAGAGTTAAAAAGTAACACTTGATCACCAACGTTAAAAACTCGGTTTTTAATCTTTGCATCATGAAACTTTTTAGTCTTTTCTTTGAAAATCAATGAATTTTCATAAGAATTGTCTCTTAGTTCATCCAATTCATTCAATTGTATTTTCTGGTGATCTCCCGCGGTCTTTAAGTCAAAGTTTGCATGCTTAAGGGCCCAATATGCCTTGTGCGTCAATTCAATGGGCAAATGATAATTCTTCCCATAGACTAACTTATAAGGAGTACAACCAATAGGTGTCTTATAAGCGGTCCTAAAGGCCCATAAAGCGTCATCGATTTTGTCGGACCATGTAGCACGGTTTTCTCCAATCGACCTCTCTAAAATCCTCTTCAAAGCTCGGTTCGAAACCTCGACTTGCCCACTCGTTTGCGGGTGATAAGCCGTAGAAAGACAATGAGTAACTCCATATTTCTTTAAGACCTTTTCGAATTGGTCATTACAAAAATGGGTTCCATGATCGCTTATAATAGCACGAGGGGTTCCGAACCGAGAGAATAGTTGCTTCAAAAACTTCACTACCACACGAGCATCATTAGTAGGTAAAGCCTTAGCTTCCACCCACATAGAAAGGTAGTCGACGGCGACGAGGATATACTTGTTACCATGAGACGATGGGAACGGCCCCATAAAGTCTATGCCCCAAATGTCGAAAATCTCACACACTTGAATTATGTTTTGCGGCATTTCATCACGTTGAGACGATTTTCCTTGACGTTGGCACGAATCACACGACTTCACAAGTGTGTGTGCATCACGATAGATAGAAGGCTAAAAGAACCCGACATCGAACACTTTCTTAGCCGTGAGATTAGCACCGTGGTGACCACCCGTGGGTCCCCCGTGACAAGCTCTAAGGATGTTAGAAGCTTCGGCACCAAAAACACAACGTCGAACGAGTTGATCCGCACATACCCGAAAGAGATAAGGGTCGTCCCAAAAATAGAACTTGACGTCACGAAAGAATTTTCGCTTTTGTTGTGTCGTCATACCCTTGATTATGAAATTGCCCGCATGGTAATTTGTAATGTCGGCAAACCATGGGGTGGTGTCTTTAGAATTCACTACACCGAGATTCTCGAGAGGAAATGTTTCGGTGATTTCCTTGTTCTCGAAAACATCTTTGTGAGGATCTTCTAGACGAGAGAGATGATCGGCCGCTAGATTCTCGGCTCCTTTTTTGTCAAGCACGGTGACATCAAATTCTTGGAGAAGGAGCATCCAACGAAGCAATCTCGGCCTAGCATCTTGCTTAGCTAAGAGATACTTGATAGCCGAATGGTAGGTATACACGATGCTTTTAGTTAAGACGAGATAAGGTCGGAATTTCTCAAAAGCATAGACCACGGCAAGGAATTCCTTTTCCGTTGTGGTGTACTTTAATTGAGCATCGGTCATCGTCTTACTAGCATAATGGATAGGACGGAAATGATTTTCATAACGTTTCTCTAAGACGGCCCCTATAGCATAATCACTTGCATCGCACATGATTTCAAAGGGTAATTCCCAATTAGGAGCAACAAGAATGGGAGCTTCGATAAGTTTCCTTTCGAGAATTTCGAAAGCTCTAACACAATCCTCATTGAAGTTAAAAGGAGCATCCTTCTCGAGAAGGTGTGTCATAGGTCGAGAGATTTTCGAAAAGTCTTTGATGAAACGACGATAAAAGCCCGCGTGGCCTAGGAAACTCCAAACTCCCTTAACGGTTTTGGGATGAGGTAACTTGGCGATGACGTCTACCTTAGCTTTATCGACCTCAATCCCCGCTTTCGAGACCTTATGTCCTAAGACGATTCCTTGTTTACACATAAAATGACATTTTTCCCAATTAAGCACAAGATTGGTTTCTTCACAACGTTTTAACATTTTCTCGAGATTAGATAAACATGATGTGAACGAATTTCCAAACACCAAAAATTCATCCATAAACACTTCCATCGACTTCTCGATCATATCGTGAAAAATAGCCATCATACACCGTTGAAACGTACCCGGTGCATTACAAAGTCCGAAAGGCATCCTACGATAAGCAAACGTTCCATAAGGACACGTAAATGTAGTCTTCTCTTGATCACGAGGGTCGATATGGATTTGAAAGTAACCGGAAAAAACCATCTAAAAAGCAATAGAATTCATTTCCCGCGAGTCTCTCCAACATTTGATCCATGAAGGGCAAAGGAAAGTTGTCTTTACAAGTGGTGTCATTTAACTTTCGGTAGTCAATACACACCCTCCAACCGGTCACAACACGAGTGGGAATTAACTCGTTGTTTTCATTAGGCACAACGGTCATTCCTCCCTTTTTAGTGACACAATGGATTGGGCTCACCCATGGGCTATCGGAGATAGGATAAATCATTCCCGCGTCAAGGAGTTTTAAAACTTCCTTTTTTATGACATCTTGAATTTTAGGGTTTACCCTTCTTTGACTTTGAATTGCGGGTTTCTAGTCCTCCTCCATTAAAATCTTGTGAGTACAAAATTTTGGGTCAATACCCTTAATGTCGGAAATTTTCCACGCAATTGCCCCTTTATGAGCTTTATGAGCTTTAAGAACTTTCAAGAGATCGGTTTTTTCATCATTAGCAAGACCTTTTGCAATAACAACTGGCAGCTTGTCATCACCTTCCAAGAATTCTTATTCAAGGTGAGATGGAAGATCTTTCAATTCAAGGATAGACAGTTCCTCGATTGAAGATTTTTGCTCAATACTCATAACTTCCATCGGCGGAAGAAATGGTGGAATAGAAGTATCATCACTAATAATCACCTCATCTTCATTGTCGATTTCATTTGAAGTAAAATCGCCTCCTTGGAATGGAGTGAGATTTGGTGTAGAATTAGCAAGAATCGGATCCAAAATAGTGGGATTGCTACTTGACGAGCTATCGGAAAAACCTAACACTTCTTGGGAAATCTCATCGCAAACCACATCAACTAAGTCGATGTGATTGATGGTAGCGATTGCATAAACATGAGAAGGTTTTGATTTTTGAGTAGCGTTTATAACAAGTTTCTCTTCGTTGAATCTCAAAGTAATAGTTCTTCTATGAACGTCGATAAGCGATCTCGAGGTGTCTAAAAATGGACGACCTAAAATTAGAGGAACTTGAGGATCCGCGGGGATGTCAACTACTATAAAATCAACGGGATAGTAGAACTTCCCCACTTTCACGAAAACATCCTCGGCTACTCCACATGCTAAAATCATAGAATGATCGGCCATCTCGATAGACATGTTTGAAGGAGTAAGAGCCGGAAGCGAAAGCGATTTCCAAAAGGAAAATGGCATCAAATTAATGCTCGCACCAAGATCGGCCAAGGCGAGGCATTCTTTCATATCTTGTATGTCACAAAGAATGAGAAACTTTCTGGGGTCACAATCTTTTTCCGGTATGCGGTTAAGATAAACCGAAGAACAATTAGCAAGCTTTGAAAGCTTTTCCTTATCGCTCATCATACTTTTAAAAATGGAAGTGAAACGAGGCATGTATAACAACACGTCGGCTAAACTTACATCAAAATGAACTTGTTGAAACATTTTTATAAAAAGCTCGATTTGTTTTTTGTTACGTTCTTGCAATTTCTCTTTGTTTCGTCTCGAATGGTACGGTAAGGGTGGTGTGGGTTGGAAATTAGGCAACGGCCTTGGAATCTTGGGTTCCATGATATGTGTTGGTTCAATCGTAGGTGTGGTTTGAGTGGTACTTCGTGGTCTTGTAATATGCTCCTTTTCGACCATCACCTCGGGCTCTTTCTCGATTTCCTTCTCCGTAGAAGTACTTGGACGAGAGATTGGTTCCTTGAAAGTTTTACCACTACGTGTAGTGATAACCTTCATTTCTCCCTTCGGGTTTGCAATGGTATCACTAGGAAGACCACCCGAGGAAGAGGGTTTACACATGATTGCTTCAAACATTTTTCCATTCGGTCTTCAAATTTTGATTGCCTTAAATCCGCTTTTAACAATTCTTGCTTAATCTCATGTTGTCCTTGTTCCATCTTTTGTTGATTTTGATGAAGACGTTGAACGTTTCCTTCCATTTTATTAGCATGAGTCTTAATTTTATTAGCAAGTTCGTTTTTAAGCTCGTTTTTCAACTCGGATCTTAAGCTAATCATCTCACGTTGCATGTTATCAAATTTAGCATCATTTTCTTTAGCATAATCCAAAAGTTATCCTTGAAGATTTTTAGTGTGAGCATTTTGAAAACCTTGTGTAGTGTTTTGAAAATCACGGTTTTGGTTTTGATTTGCAACTTGTCCATTCCCACTTTGATAATTCCCTTTGTTGTAGTTACGTGAATTTCCTTGATACCCACCATTTTGATTGTTGTTTCGATAGTCATTAACATTTTGATTTGGTGGAGCTTGATTTGGGCGGGAACCTTGGCCGTTTTGGTTGTAAGTTCTCGTTTCTACGTAAGCACTCGAAGTGTTACCACCGGCGGTAATGCACTCGGAAAGATCATGAGCTCCACCGCAAGACAAACAACTCTTATCAACCACTTTAAACGAAGCGGAATTCAAAGCATCTTGTGCTTTCCAATGAGTCATAAGATTTGAAAACCTATCGAAAAACCGATTTTCCTCATTATCTTCATCATGTAAGGCATTAATATGACGAGACAATGACGACGATGACGAACCCATATTGGCAACAGTCGGTGTGTTACGAGGGTTGTAAACCTTAGATCTATTCTCGATAATCTTTAAAGCTTCATCGGTCGTTTTGCACAAAAAATTACCGCCCGTGGCGGCATTCAAATAATCTCGTTCATGATAATTAAGCCCATTATAGAAAGTATCTATTTGATGCAATTCCGAAAAATTATGGTGTGGACATTCATGAACATTTCCTTAAATCGTTCCCATGCCATTGAAAAACTCTCATTATTACGTTGTGTAAACCTTGAAATCTCATTTATGTGTTGTTTTAGATGGTGGAAAACATTGGTTCACAAACTTAGAGACGAGATCACCCCATGTAAAAATTGAATTTGGCGGTTCTTTCTCAAGACAAATTTTAGCGGGTCCATCTAACGAGTATGGAAACAACATCATCTTAACGGCGTCATGTGGAACATCCTTAAACTTACTAGTTGCGGTGAGACGATTAAAATTCCTTATGTGGTAATGCGGGTTGTCTTTTTCATGACCTCTAAACTTATTTGCTTGCAACATAGACATTAAACCTGTCTTAATCTTGAAATTCTCAGCAAGGATGGCGGGAATCACAATGGCTTCTCCAAAACCCTCGGTGGGTGCTTGAAGCAACTCCATCATAGTACGATTAGCCATGACGACTTCTTGTTCTACAATAGGTTCAACAATTGGAGTTTGTTCTTCAATCAACGTCTCTGGATTTCCTTGACTTTGACGATGTTTACGAGCTCGTTTTGCTTGATTACGAGCTTTCATAAACTTCACGTAGAATGGGAGGTGAGTAAAGAAGATTCTTTTTGGGTGTTCTGTGAATTTTCAATTTTTTTGTGTTTTTGATTGTTTTTAATTTTTTTGGATTTTTGTGTATCTTCGTAGACAACAATCTACCAAATCTCTCCTCGAATCAAACTCTTGATTAAAGAAGCCTCAAAAGAGTGAAAACGATCACGTGGAGTGAACGCCTTCGAATGACTTTAGAACTTTGGTGAAAGCCAGTTCAACAGGGTTTAATCACAAAGAAAATAAAGCAAATATATATGATACGTAATAATACTTTGGGCGGCAAAACCCTCGATTAGCCTTCAATCTCAAAATACTCACAAGCAAGCGGGGAAACGAGGCGGCGCGAAGCACTTAAGAGCCTTTTTCCTTAGGGTATATTTCATAATACCCGCCTTATACCCACCTTATAGTTTGTATTTTTCAAAATCGAGCTTCACGAAAGTATTTATCTATTTTTGCCTTTTTCTTTGTTTGAGATTCGAATACAATAATTAGGAGATCAAATCCCAATTAAGGTTGTGTTTTCACACTTTTGGAGATATTTTGTATTGATTGTGATACTTAATACAATATAGTAAATAATAATTTCACAAGAAAAACGAAAAAACCGATATTACGTATTAGTAGATTTCTACTAATACAAATACTATTTAGGGTTAATATTAAAAACAACAAGACAAATTAATCACGACACACCTCCCCGGCAGCGGCGCCAAAATGATTGTGGTAAACTTACACCTTTTAGGAAAAAGGAGTAAAAGCGGTAAGTATTAATTGATGATTTAGGAAAATCAAACACTAATGACCTTTATGATGTGAAAGTTCGTTTCCTAAGGAGGTATATGTGTGTGACTAAAATGTGACAAGATTTCAGATTAATATTTGAGAGAAGGGGATGAGAAAATAGAATGACGAAGACGTGAAATTAATTACTACGACGACTAAACGTAAAACCGTAAAAGACCTAAAATAAAAATTAATTCTAAAAATTCCCAAAACATTTCCAAAAATCAAAATAAATAAACTAAGAGTTTACCAATGATTAAAACTTTTTCAAACCTTTTAATTAATTAAATATTAATTTTTAAATGCTAATTAAAGCCCTAAAAATCAAATTAATTATTAAAAAGCCCAAATAAAGATTTTTCAATTGGTAAACCTCTAAAATAACCTAAAAAGATTAAAAATTATTTTTATAAGTTTTTAAACGAATAAAAACTATTTAAAATGATTTAAAAACTATTAAAACTTAAAATAATTATAAAAATTAATCTAATGATGATAAACTTAATCTTAGAGTTGCAATAATCCTATTTTAATGTATTAAACCAAAAAAAATATAAAAAGTGCAAAAATGTTAAAATTGAAATTTAATAATAAAATAATATTAAAAATCCAAAAATTTTAAAAATTCTAAAAACTTGCAAACTAGTTTATTTTAACCTAAATAATCAGAAAATGAAAGTGAAATTACCAAATTACCCCTAATGGGCCCCTAAATGGGCTAAAACCAAAAACAGTCAACCTTAATGGCCTTTTAGGCCCAAAAAGTCAAAATAGGCCCAAATGACCTGAAAAAGCCCTATCTAACTCAAAATTCAATTCTAAACACAACAGTCTAAAGGCCCAAAAGCTGATTTTGAGCTTATCACAGCTTAAATAGTCAACAACTTATTCTTATTGGGCCAATAGCCCATTAAGCTATAAGCCAATGCCATAAGCTCTGCTTAAACACACAACCTTCTTTTGAGATGCCCAAGAGATATGTGAAAAGAAATTTTGAAAAAGCACATTCAATAAGCCAGAAAATAAGCAAAGAAAAATTTCACAAAAGGACAAAATAGTCGACTTGGAGTTCTAGACCACCTCAGGACTTGATTCAAGTTGAAAAAGACTCTAAATAACATAATTAAGCCAAATTAATCAAGAAAAGTTCAATAAGCGAAGCCAAATCAGCTGGATAAGCCAATAAGCACTTATGAAAAAGTCAAATGAGTTGGTTTTCTAGTCAAAGCTTAAAGTCAACCCTCCAAATGCTCCAGTATGAACAAATGGGTCAAATAAGGAGCACCTATTACAAACTTAAAGTTGTTGCACGTTTGAATAAGCTGGAATAGCTTATTGATAAGCTGAACACCAAATTACACTAGTAGTGGGAACTTTCAGTAGGAACTGGTTCCCACTGCTTTAACTTTTTGACTTGAGATTTGTGAGAGATTTACTATGATTCGATGGATAACAAAGGCACCCTTACAACCAGTTAGTTGTAAGGAGTCACAATCAAGCAAAATATCACACTTCCAATAAGCCAATAAGCACATAATAAGCCAATAATGCCCAGATATGATACAAACTTAGCAAATAAGCAGTTATGAACTCTTAAGAAATTTTAGCATGAATAAGCAAACCAGAATGAACCAAATGCATACTCAAGCTATAATAACTGTTAATAAGCACAAACAAACTTATTTCAATCACTGAATCAAAGATTACAAGCAGATCAAAGCATATACAGGTTGCTGATATGAACTTCAAGAACACAAATACTTTTTCTGATATAGATGACCACAAATCCAAATTCAACACTCAAATCCTACTTCCCTGGTTGTATTAACTTAGATTTAACACTTGTTAACCCTAGTCTATGATTATATCTAGGTGTCCTCTAAATTTCAGCCAATATTACCAAGTAATTAAGATTTTATAGCCTATTGTTGGATCTAGGTGTTAATAGCTACCAAACTTGTAGATAACAGACCAAATACACTGGTGAGACAAGAACAAACACAAAGCACCTATAATCACTTGTTCAAAACAACACAAAACAAATCAAGCTGTTAACCCAAACACCCCTTAATAATCTATTTAGCAAATTTTTCAAAGGATTATTTAGATTTAACCAACCAATCAAGTTCAAATCAACCTAATATCATGCAACAATCTCCAATACACAAGATCAGACCACAAAAACACAGATAACCAACAAATCATACAAAATCAGCAAATATTCAAAAAAAATCAGAAAAATGAAAAAGGGAAGAGATGCAAACCTCCAAGCCTTGGAATGTTTGAGCTAAGGTGCTAGCAAAACAAACACCAACTTCCTTGTACCTGCTAAGATCAACAAACACAAAGGAAGAACACAAAATATGAAACCTGGTCTTTTTAAAACACAAGCTTTATTACTTAAAACCTTGCCTCAAAAACCATCAAACAGATAAGTGGAACTCAGGTTTTATCTTCTCAAACACCAAACTTTTATCAAACACAAAGAGAAATCATAATTTTCAGAAAATCAACTTTTATTTTAATAAAAATGAATTACAATGATTAAAGATAAAATCTGGAACAAAGGGCACATCACAAGTTGAGGCTCCTTTTATAGACACTAGTAGACGATTCTAGAATGGAAAATACAAAGAAACCCTAGCTAGAATTTTCCCAGAATGCCCTTGAGTACTTGTTGTTGTTGGGATGTCCATTTTGATCAAAATCGTTCATTTATGCTTTGTGGCCAAGCAATGAGTCTTGGTTGTTGATTTGGCCACGTGTCTTGCCTTGGAGAGGAGGGTGTGTTTTGATTTGGTAACGGGGTTGGGTGTGGGGGCCATTGGTGAGTGGAGAAGAGGGATTTAATGCTGGGATAGGTTTCTGCTTGTGTGAATTAAGCGTGTGTTAAGGTAATTTTGATTTACTCTTTGTTAAGTGGAAGTAAATTCTGGGGGTGAAGAACATGAACAGTGGTAACTTTTGATCCGAGTTTAGTGGGGAAAGGGTGTTTGGCGCGTGTTTATGCGGTTTAAACTTTGGGAAGCGGCAGGAAGGGTCCTTGTTCTTTGGGAAGGTTGTATAACATGTTTTTCAGACTTGCAAACTCATTTTCCTTTGTTAAACAAGTTTCTGATTTTAGGTTTTGGCCACAAAAAGTTTTTGAAAGGGATTTTAGGGCTTTTACAAGTTTAGGCTATTTACAATTTCAGTCCTTTTGATATTTAAACCATTTTTAAGGGACTAGAAATTTAATATTCTTGAACTTCAAGGGTTTCTTTGGATCTTGAACTTTATGAAGGACCATTATTGACAATTTAGTATTGTTGAGGGACTAAATTTGCCAATTCTTCAAACTTGGAGGACCTTTTTATAATTTTGACAAACTTAAGGGACCAAACTTGTAATTATGAACACACAAGGGTTTTAAGTGTCATTTCTTTATAATTTGAGGATCAATCTTGTACATCTTCAAGTCTTCAAGGGTTTTTCTTGGATAATTCATGAACTAGGGCCCGGTTCTTTGTACGGCTTCGTTTCTCGTGTCTGTTTTTCCTTGTTTCTTGTGATCTTTTGTCTTTTTCACGATATCCATACCTAAAACACACAAGTAAACAAATACAAGCAAATATATGGTATTTTATGACATTTTAATGCATTTAAAGCCCGAAAAGAACGATGAGATCATGTATAAAAGCCATCTCATCACTCCCCCATACTAAGTCATTGTCGTGCCCTCACGCTATACTAGAATAAAGTATCTAAGCATCACCAAAATTCAATTTTATTAACCTTTATTTAAAAGTAAAAGACTTGCAATAATACTACGAAGATGTGTAAAGACATAATGTATGATTTTCATCACGAATGTGACTTTTAGGGTCAATGAATACAAATAAGTAAATGTCCCTTGGAGTAAATTTGGTCATCCTTGATTGTCATACATTCTATGCTAAGTGCAAAAACGAGATCATTGTTGGTACAAGTCACAATGCTAACACTACTCATATGTCCAAATTGTGTAATACTTTTTCTCCCTACAATCCTAGTTATTATAAAATGAAATGGGTTTCTAGAATTTTTTTAACTATTTGTCATGGATCACAAGTGATTCACATTGACTTATTTGAGTATTTATTAGTCCGAAAGTAAAGTAGCACGATTTAATCGATAGTTAGCCGAAGGACAAAATCTTTTAAAACGGCTTCTCGTGTATCTCCTTAAGTTCATATCTTGGCATAACTCGTTTCACGATTTGAGACCTTTCTCGGACCGATATTTGGCATGTACTTCATACTTCAAATCTTGGGAAGACGTTCTTGAAATTATGGTCTTCTCTTCATATATTGGAATTTCATCACTTGACGTTTTTGAGAGATTCTTCATACAAACACTAATGACCCTTATGATGTGAAAGTTCGTTTCCCAAGGAGGTATATGTGTGTGACTAAAATGTGACAAGATTTGAGATTAATATTTGAGAGAAGGGGATGAGAAAATAGAATGACGAAGACGTGAAATTAATTACTACGACGACTAAACGTAAAACCGTAAAAAGAGCTAAAATAAAAATTTATTCTAAAAATTCCCAGAAAATTTCCAAAAACCAAAATAAATAAACTAAAAGTTTACCAATGATCAAAACTTTTTCAAACCTTTTAATTAATTAAATATTAATTTTTAAATGCAAATTAAAGCCCTAAAAATCAAATTAATTATCAAAAAGCCCAAATAAAGATTTTTCAATTGGTAAACCTCTAAAATGACCTAAAAAGATTAAAAAATATTTTTATAAATTTTTAAACCAATAAAAACTATTTAAAATGATTTAAAAACTATTAAAAATTAAAATAATTATAAAAATTAATCTAATGATGATAAAATTAATCTAAGAGTTGCAAAAATCCTATTTTAATGTATTAAACCTAAGAAAAATATAAAAAGTGCAAAAATGTGAAATTTGAAATTTAATAATAAAATAATATTAAAATAATATTAAAAATCCAAAAATTTTAAAAAATTCTAAAAACTTGCAAACTAGTTTATTTTAACCTAAATAATCAGAAAATGAAAGTGAAATTACCAAATTACCCCTAATGGGCCCCCAAATGGGCTAAAACCAAAAACAGTCAACCTTAATGGGCTTTTGGGCCCAAAAATTTAAAATTGGCCCAAATGACCTGAAAAAGCCCTATCTAACTCAAAATTCAATTCTAAACATAAAAGTCTAAAGGCCCAAAAGCTGATTTTGAGCTTATCACAGCTTAAATAGTCAACATCTTATTCTTATTGGGCCAATAAGCCCATGCAATAAGCCAATGCCATATGCTCTACTTAAACACACAACCTTCTTTTGAGATGCCTAAGAGATCTGTGAAAAGAAATTTTTTAAAAGCACACTCAATAAGCCAGAAATAAGCAAAGAAAAATTTCACAAAAGGACAAAATTGTCGACTTAGAGTTCTAGACCACCTCAGGACTTGTTTCAACTTGCAAAAGACTCTAAATAACTTAATTAAGCCAAATCAATCAAGAAAAGTTCAATAAGCAAAGCCAAATAAGCTGGATAAGCCCCTAAGCACTTATGAAAAAAGTCAAATGAGTTGGTTTTCTAGTCAAAGCTTAAAGTCAACCCTCCAAATGCTCCAGTATGAACAAATAGGTCAAATAAGGAGCACCTATTACAAACTTAAAGTTGTTGCATGTTTGAATAAGCTGGAATAGCTTATTGATAAGCTGAACACCAAATTACACTAGCAAGGGGAACTTTCAGTAGGAACTGGTTCCCACTGCTTTGACTTTTTGACTTGAGATTTGTGAGAGATTTACTATGATTTGATGGATAACAAAGGCACCCTTACAACCAGTGAGTTGTAAGGAGTCACAATCAAGCAAAATATCACACTTCCAATAAGCCAATAAGCACAGAATAAGCCATAAATGCCCAGATATGATACAGACTTAGCAAATAAGCAGTTATGAACTCTTAAGCAATTTTAGCATGAATAAGCAAACCAGAATGAACCAAATGCATACTCAAGCTATAATAACTATTAATAAGCATAAACAAACTTATTTCAATCACTAAATCAAAGATTACAAGCAGATCAAAGCATATGCAGGTTGCTGATATGAACTTCAAGAACACAAATACTTTTTCTGATATAGATGACCACAAATCCAAATTCAGCACTCAAATCCTACTTCCCTGGTTGTATTAACTTAGATTTAACACTTGTTTACCCTAGTCATGATTAGATCTAGGTGTCCTCTAAATTTCAGCCAATATTACCAAGTAATTAAGATTTTATAGCCTATTGTTGGATCTAGGTGTTGTAGAATCTTGATAACCTAAGAATCTATGAAGTGGGTTGAAGATTTCTAGAGAGAGAAACTAGAGAGAGAAAATGAGAGAAACTATGTGTTTATTTCATTCAAATGATAAAAGTGAAAATCAACAACCAACCCCTTTCCAAGGAGGAAAGGGGTATTTATACTTCCAAGTCACTAATGGACTTGGGCCGGCCCATGACAAGCCCATGGGCCGGTTCTTACTTAACTAAATAAGTAACTATTAACTACGAGCTATTACAACATTAATAATATTGTGGAGTGACCGATACTTCTAATATACGTAAAAACGTATTTCTAACAATCTCCCCCTAAGGGAGGTCACTCCACGTTACAAAGTTCTAAACCTAGCATACTATACTAAGTCTTCGTTCTTTAGCTCGTAGTCTTTTCTTCTTTTTCTTTTTGTTGTGAATATGTTTATTGATCTTTTAGGCTTTGGCTTGAGAGCATTGTTCTTTTGGCCTTTCACGTGCGATCTTTGCCTTCTTGTGAATTTTGCCTCCTCGTGACACCATGTTCCACACACTTATGTCTTTTTGTTGAATTCTCGAAAGCTTCAGAGTTTGGTACAGCGGAAGACTTCATTTTGTACTTTCTTGAATTTTGCTGAACTTTGATGCAGAAAAACATAAGCATGTGGAAACGACTTCATCAGGTACACCGCAACGCCACCGTCTTCAACTGGTACACAACAACGCCACCGTCTTCAACAGGTACACAGCAACGCCACCGTCTTTAACAGGTACACAGCAACGACACGAATAAAATGGCTTTGAACATTTCATTCTAATTCGGTAGCATTTTACCTCCGGTCGGTGAAGACCGTTGGACGATATTAGATATCGTACCCGTGACGGATAGTTTAAATTAAGTAACTTCCTGACAGGATTTCGCGGGTAAACCCGTTCTCTTTATTCGACCGTCCAAAGCTGACTGCGAACATAAAGAGTGAATCACTTGGATAAATTATCCTTGTGATTTGAAGCCGTCAATTCATGAAACCTGGAACAAGTGAATTTCAATTAAGATTTTCACCATCGTTGCTTTCCAGTTGTCACGAGCTCAATTCATAAAGAATCTTGCACGTCACCTACCAAGTGATGTTTGATGTTAACACTAGAAGGATTTCCACTCGTCATTGTGATCAATAAAGAGTCACTCTGAGTGTTCTGGCAAGATCATATGATAATGCGTAGAGGCCTGGAACGAGTTTAAGTTCAATTAAGAATTAAACCACTGTTTCTTTCCAGTTTTTCACAAGATTGGTTCTAAAAGAACCGCACGTGTAACCTACCATGAGCTTGTTTGATGTTGGCTCAAGCAGGATTTCCATCTTCATTGTAATACTTGCGTATTACTCGGATGTTCTGGCAATATTACAGGAATACTGCGTAGGACTCATGAAAATCTCTTACTTTTCACAGTGTGTGAGAAAGCAAGGAATAAATGGAAAGTGTCCTAATGAGACTTTTGATGATCTCTTGGCTCTAGACTCGATTGTGCGTTTTGATTTAGTGAGCGATGGCTGGAGAGGAGTGCCACCTTTTCAATACCAGTCTATTCGGAGTGAATAAACCAATAGATAACGTGTTGATCTCCGTGTGATTAAAACAAATACCTTTTGAGAGATATTTGAGTTAGCTGGGAAGGGTTGTGCATTGCATCACTGGGTCCATGACGTCTTTCTTCGATATCGAGAATCATTAACAAAAATGATCTCAATAGCATATGTATTGACCCGGTTTCTACCTAAAAGTTGTAAGGAGGGCTTCTTTCTTTACACCCTTTATCTTTACAATTCTTTTTCATTCTTCAACCCCTTCAATGCTTACCAATACGTCATAACTAGCACCTTGTTGTGATTGTTCCAGTGCTAGCTTAAGTACTTGGTCGGCATTCAGCTACGTTCACAATCTTTCTCCAACTTTCCTAGGACTTCTAATTCTATCTAGGGAATTGTCCTTGGGAAGATTCCATCGGCTCTGATGAATCATTGGACTAAGCCTATTCCTACCACCCTTTTGTCACCACATTCGTCGTGAATTAAGCGTGTTTTGGGAAAGTATAGCCACCATGAAAAATCATTGAAAATCACCTAAAGTACTTATGATATTGAAATCAAAAGTTTTGTACCTTAGGTGTTTTGTTCATCAAAAATGCTCCCCCTTAACACGTGCTTTACACATATTAAGTTGGATTATCGTTAAGTCTTTTTCATCTTTTAGCCGAGTATCATTTGAGTCTCCTTAATCCCATTTTCTCCCCTTATCCAAAATGTTAACCATTAATATTTGGGATATTGAATGGATTAACCGGTCTTTGGGTAAAAAATGAAATCGATGTTTGGCCATAGAACATGGTAATGCTCCCCCTTAAATTAATAAGGGATAGTTGTAGTGCTTTAGTATGATATATTTTGAAAGATTTTGAATCTCGTGCGAAATTCTTGAAAAATTATCATACCTTAACACTACATCAAGCCGCAATAGCACAATATTCACAAATATACATATTCACAATTGAAAACCAATATAAAGTGGACCTGAATTGTACGACCCATTAGATGGATCGTTGCAGTAGCTTGTGGTGCACTAAATATGGTCTACCACCAACGAATCTTTCCAAGCTCCTCATCAATCTACGTTCACAGAGCTTTTGATCAATCTTCTTGATCACATACTTCGCCATTTGCCGATAACCCTGATGCCAATCCTCGGTCATCTCTGGTAAAGTCCCACCCGAATTAAGATGCTCCAACTTTCCTCTAACGTATAGGAGAGTCCCATCACTATACTTATAAAGCTCACTCACCCTCATAAACTTCATTAACCCTCGACTGTTCAAGTAAAAAATGCCGCAATTCGGGACAGAAATGCCGGTATAGGGACATCTATCTACATGTTGAGGTAACACTTGATTCACTGGACGGGTTAGGTTAAGCTTCCTTTGGTAGCTTTCGACTCCCAACTGAAGATCTTCAACTCGTTTCTTGATAACAACGCTTCGTGTGAACATACGAAGTGATGTATTCAAGGCAATGATGTCTTCACGAGGAATATGTGTGAGTTGATCCCGGGTCATCATAAGCAACATATCTTCGATATCCTCAAGGCGAATGATAGAAAAATCTCCCTGCTGGATTTTGTATTCTCTGTCATCCTCCCTTTTCAGACGAATCTCCGTCACATGATAATAGCCATTCTTGGCTTCAGTTTTTAGCCCTAAAATGCTGGAGATGCGAATATCGGATCTAACGTTGCTTCCTGAATTGGCTAAGCAGCAACCCCTGTACGCCCTTCGGACTCGTTCGTCCCAATGAGATGCACCTATAACAGCATACATATCATAATTACGATTTACCTTTGGGACCCAGAGTCGGTTTACCTTTTCCTCGATAAAGGGTATTGTCCCCCAGTTGGCAGCTTCCAACAAGGTCAAGGAGGTTGCGTACTTTGATGAACCCTTCAGAAGATACTCAAGATCATTGGTGACGAAGAAGTCGAGAGCAATCTGATTATCTTGAGAAGGATCAAGTGGAGGTGGAGCTCTTTCTGATTCATGGAGGCCTGGCCTTTGAACGGTGTTAAGAGCTTTCAGGACCTCGTCAGCATAGTACTCGAACTCTATTCGGGTTAACCTGGTTTTGGTGCGAATTCTCTTATCCTTCAGCGCTCTCTTCACCAAAGACGGAGTAACCGAAGTCTTATACTCATGAGCCAGAAATGCACATAAGTCAATCGGACTACGGATACGGAGATACAAAACATCTCTGTCAGCGTCTGTGATCGGATCATATTGCGCCGCTGCCGTGATCCAAGCCTGTGGCGGTGCAGTCTCGTCAATCTCCAACGTGTCTGCCCAATCCCGTGTGCTTGATTCAGGAACAGTAGATTGTGGTTCTTGTTGTAGAGGAGTAGAAACGCGAACATCTGCTGGTTCTGATTCAGGCATCTCGGTGGTGTCATGAACGGGTGAGTGTTGTGCAGCTTCAGGTTCAGTTACCGACTCTGCAATAACAGGAGCAACAACAACAGAACTAATGGGGTTAGTGGTAACAGGTATAGACATAGCAATAGATGTACCAGGAATCGATGACGCCGTAGTAGCATTCACATCGTGGCGCCACTTGGATCGTCTTGATTCTGTTGAAGTGGATTTCTCTTTATCCGCAGCATCTTTCTTAGACTTGGTTCCAGACTTAGCAGGTTTCTTTGAGCTGGCAACCTTATCCCCTTTTTCAGGTTGTTTACCCCCATCATCATCCTCATCGCTATCCTCGTTGCTCCCCTTAGCACTCTCCTCATTCCCATCACCACCATTATCACCATCATCATCATCATCATCATCCTCATCCTCATCATCATCATCATCACCATCATCATCATCGTCATCATCCTTTTCTTCTTCTTCTTCTTCTTCTTCACCTTCTTCTTCACCAGTACCCTCTTCTTCTTCACTTTCTTCCCTTTCTTCCTCAGGCAGAATGTGGTATGGTACCACACTTCCAAACGTTTTAAATAACCTATCATCCTCCATGATAGCGTCATTCAGGGATTTTTAGAGAGCCCGTTGAATCCTAGATTTATCAAAAGATCCAAGTTCCCTCATACGAGCTTTGAGGATCTTCTTTAGTTCAAAATCCGTCAAGTCATAGCCAATTTTGTAGGCGGATTCTGAAGGGTTGGATGACTTGATCATCAAGTTATCAGCCGCGAGTGTCTTCAACTCATCACGCATTTTAGGCATAATGGATTCAACGGATTCTTTCACTCTCTCCTCAATAGAAGCTTCAAGAGTTTCTTTCTGCTCCTTGTAGTTATCCTTAATAGCTCGAAGTCTCGTAAGTCGTGCTTCATACCTATCAGCTTCAGCCTTTTTGACCTGAGCAAGTTCTTCTGCATGAGCTTAACGTGTCGACTCCATCTCTGCAGCGAACTTAGCAAGCATCTCTTCTTGGGCTTTCTTGGATGCTTCTTCACTTTGAGCTCGTCTATGTAGCTCTTGGCGAAGTTCATCCATCTCTCTTTTGTGATTATCCGTATGTTTATCCAACATTTCGGCCATTACAAATACAGCCATTGAAGATGATGCAGAGCTACTCTGGGTTGGTTGAAGAGGCTCGGTTGTGACTACGGTACTAAGGATGGGAGTTATTGGTGGTGGAAGGAATGGTGTTGAAACCGGTTTGGTTGGTAAGGGTTGTATTGGTGGAGGTTGAGTTACTAAAGGTTGAGTAGGTACCATGATTGTAGGAGCACCGGACTCCTTTTCAACACTTGCTGAAACAGGGATGGATGTCTCCTTCGAAGTAGAATACCGTTCAGGTGATCCAAACTCATAAACATCCTCTGGCTCCTCGTACTCTTCTTCAATATTTATCTGAGCACCCGAACCACTACCACTCGTATCTCTCCTACTCCTTTCAATAGCTATCTTCATTGCTTTTCTCTCAGCCTTGTTAAAAGTAGGATCATCAACATCTTCTTCATCGTGGAGAACTAACTCATCAGCCGTACCCTTTCCCTTCTTAACTTCAGTCTTCTTCTTTTTGGCTTTGGGTTCAGGTAAAGTTGTTTGCTTGCATTTACCTTTGCTCTTAACCGTGGTGGATGAGTCTTCTCCTGCTTGAATACTTGCTCGTTGATTCTCGATTTCTTGTAGCAAGTTCTTGTAGTCAGTAGAAGCAATAATCTCATCGGTCAGGAGATGACTGGGAATGGGACCAGGAATAACCATATTCGAATGAGTCTCCTGCCTTAAGTCTACCAAATCATCATCATCCATCGTGTGATGACGACTACCTGCACGCTTGTCAATGGAAGCATCGTTCTCCATGAAGTAATGTATGATCAGCTTAATGAACCTAGGGTACTGGTAACTTTTAACCTTACCCTTCGTGTTTGTGAAGAGTTGAAAAGTAAACTCTTTCCATAGCAATGATGCATAGTCAATACCATACCTCTGTATACCCCATAAAACAGCTTGATGATCAGTGGACGAACAGCATCAAATCCAGTTGTTTTGGGTGTGAGACATCGACTTAGAATCCCAAAAATAGCTTTCCATGGTTGACCAACTTTGGCAGTAGTAAATTCAGACACGGTTCGTATGTCAGGACATCCCATGGCAGTGAACATTTCCATGATCTGATCCTTAGTCGGGTTGGCTGAGAATGATAGGCTTTTGGGTGACGGCCGAAATCCAAAGATCTTCCTGAAGTCTGACACATTAAGCGTCTGCTGCTTGTTGTCCAAGGAAAATGTGATTTTGTTCGACGTCCTCTCCTTGGTAGCCCAGAACTCGTAAAGGTAGTCATAGGGCACTGAAGCACTTTGCCTTAGCGCATGCTTGAGTTTAGAGTTATCAAGTATGGCTGAACCTACCTTAAATCCATTATGGGTAGAATGAGATACCTCCTTCAAACGGAAGTTGTTTGGAAGAAACTTTAGAGTCTTAGCTTCGGCAATGGCGGTGGCTCTGGCGTCTTGTATTTGTTGTACTGTAGGGTTAGTCATCGTCTCTGCTTAAGATAAAACACAAAGGTTGAAACATACAAATATGAATATCATTATGATTTTAAACCTAAGCATTGAACATATGACCTAATCCCTTAAGCTTGTAAAACACTCAAACATCTTCAATTCGGAATAAACATTCAATTCGGAATAATTGGTCTATTCGGAAAGATCAGTCCATGCGGAATAAAATTTCTATTCGGAAAGATCAGTCCATGCGGAATAAAATTTATATTCGGAAAGATCAATCTATGCGGAATAAAATTTCTATTCGGAAAGATTACTCTATGCGGAATAAAATTCCTATTTGGAAAGATTACTCTATGCGGAATAAAACTCTTATTCGGAAAGATTACTCTATGCGGAATAAAAACTCTTATTCGGAAAGATTAGTCTATGCGGAATAAAACTTCTTATTCGGAAAGATTAGTCTATGCGGAATAAACGTTCTATTCGGAAAGATCATTCTATGCGGAATAAAGCTTCTATTCGGAATGTTCATTCTATGCGGAATAAAGCTTTTATTCGGAATAAAGCTTTTATTCGGAAAGTTCATTCTATTTGGAATAATCCTCCTATGCGGAATAAGTGCCTTATTCGGAAAGATCATCCTATTCGGAATGTTTAAACACTTATGATTTTTCTAATTAAGCACAAATCCGTTTGATTCAAGTGTTCTAAAGGCCATATCAGTTCATTTTGTTCTATTCCGAGTCAATCCCAGGCAAAACCCCCAATTAATTAAACCCTAATTTAAGCAGAAACCTAATTCGATTTATTCCAATTAAAAAAGAGGTAATTAAATTGAATTGCATGAATTGTTAAACCGATTTGATACCTTTTGAAGATCTTGATCTAGAAGATGTTAGATTTCGTTTGTGTGTTCGTGTGTTTGTTTCAATGGCGGGCAGAGGGAAAAAGACAAACAGAAAGGTGAAAGAAAAGAAGAGACGGGGGGGATGAATTTGACATGGTCAACTTTCACAAGTTTGACACCTTGTCAAGTTTAATCCCTCAATTTTTCCTCTTTCTTCAATCAAAATTCTTTTGTTTTTCAAGTTTTAATTCTTGTCATTTTTGACCCTATCTTATGTTAAATTCCCGAGCCTTAGTGATTAACCTATCTTAACACACGCACAAATCTATTCACGACAAACTTATGAGCAACAACAAGACAAGTGCCAAAGCTATCCAACCATTTAACCATTGAGCTACTTGAGTTTACTCGAAAACTTTTGAAGATCTTTTTGATGTGAAAGATGATTTAACATTTTCTCCCCCTTAAACGATGACCCGTTTTCTATTTAAAGAGCTGTAGTCATTGTTTAACGAGGCACATGATGATGAAAAACATTTTCCAATTGATGTTTTGAAAAGATCGATTCGCTGGTGGCAATAAGATTTCTCTTATTTAGACAAATTAATGCACTGAGACGTACACTAATTTGTGTTAGATCAAGTTGTAAAGTAAACTTGATCCCTTTGCATGATTTGGCTTGTAAATCATGCCCGAGAAAATTAATTCCCGTTGTGAGCCAACGTTTTCCAAGGAAATACGTGACTTTAATATGAAAACCGGGTTGTAGTCAGAAATAACTACAAGCCATAATGGGCATGTTTTAAAAATATACAACTTTTATACGGACTCTATTTATAGCGCCGTGTGAATATTGATCGACATTTCTAAAGCCGTAAATATTACCGTACTAAAAGACATGCCCGATTTAAAAACGAAAAATATTTTTGGTTTTTCTGGATTGTATAATTTTTATGGTTTTTCTAGGTTTTATATTTTTTATGGTTTTTCTTGGTTTTATATTTTTGTATTTTTCTTTTTGTGGTTTTATATATGTACGATAATATACATGATCACGAACAAAGGATACGCCTGAATAGTTTACCACCACTATTCAGCTGATTCTTCTGCCAACTCTTTGAGAGTCACTGGAGTGAATGATTTCATACCAAGCTTGTCGATCAAAAACTCGATTCTTCCTCGATCTAAGGCTTTGGTGAACATATCTGCCAGCTGGTACTCAGTAGTGACAAAATACAGCTCGATCACTCCGTTCTCCACCTGCTCTTTAATGAAATGGTAGCGAATGTCTATGTGCTTGGCCCGGGAGTGTTGAACATAGTTGCAGCAAAGGGCAATGGCGCTCTTGTTGTCACAATACATCGGGATTTTGTTGAATCCCAAACCGTAGTCAGTTAATTGTGATCTCATCCAAAGGACTTGAGCATAACAACCAAACATGGCGATGTATTCAGCCTCCGTGCTAGAAATTGCAGCGCTTTTCTGCCTTTTGGAAGACCAACTGATCAATCTATCTCCAAGGAGTTGCACAGATCCAGAAGTGCTACGCCTCGTGTCTTGACACCCAGCATGATCGGCATCTGCGTATGATATTAAAGCAATAGAGGAATCTTTCGGATACCATAGACCACGATGAAGTGTTCCTTTGAGATACCGAAAGATCCTTTTAACAACATGTAGGTGCTTTTCGGTAGGCCGAGCCTGATACCAGGCACACATGCATACGGCAAATTGCAAATCAGGCCTGCTAGCAGTCAGATACAGAAGGGTGCCGATCATCCCACGGTAAAGTTTTGGATCGACAATAGTCCCATTCCTATCTTCATCTAACTTGGATTTCTCCACCATTGGAGTGTCCACGGGGTCACAATTTTCAAAGTTATATTTCTTTAAAGATTCTAGAGCATATTTGGATTGATTAATAAAGATGCCTCTGGGATTCTGAGAAATTTGTAATCCTAAGAAAAATGAAATTTTTCCCATCATTGACATCTGAAAGCGTGTGGACATTATCTTCTCAAAGCGATTTGACAAGTCTATGTTAGTGGCAGCAAATATTATATCATCAACATAAATTTGTACCAGAATCATGTCGTTGTCCTCCTTGAGAGTGAATAGAGTGGGGTCCACCTTGCCTTTGGAGAAGCCTTCCGAGATGAGATATGTTGAAAGGAGATTATACCACGCACGTGGAGCTTGTTTCAACCCATAGAGAGCCTTCTTAAGCTTGTACACATGATTAGGAAACTCCGTGCTAACGAACCCATCCGGCTGACTAACATAGACTTCTTCCCTTAGTTCACCGTTCAAAAATGCCGTCTTCACATCCATTTGATAGACGATCATGTTCATATGAGCAGCATACACAAGGAATAGTCTAATAGCCTCCAATCTCGCAACAGGAGCAAAAGATTCTTCAAAGTCTATACCCAAGGCTTGTTTATATCCTCTAGCGACCAATCTAGCCTTATTCTTCAATACTGCACCCATCTCATCAAGTTTAACCTTATAAACCCACAACAAAGTAGGGATGTTAACCTTGTCAGGGAGAGGAACTAATTCCCATACTTCAAGTCTTTGGAATTCATTTAGTTCCTCCTGCATGGCTTCAATCCAAGATGATTGAGTCATAGCCTGCTGCCAATTTTTAGGTTCAACTTCAGAGAGAAATGCATCAAAGTAGCAATAGAGTGCACTCTCTTGTAATTGATGGCGTGTAGAGACTGGTCGATCGAGATTACCAATGACATTCCTAATTGGGTGATCTTTTGTCCATTTGGTGCTATGTTTTTCAATCCTAGGTGGTCTGGAGTGAACAATAGAAGGAGCTTCTTCTGAGGTAGACGCGGCGGAAGGGTTTTCAGGTATCGCTACACCAAAGAAAGGAAGCTCTTGCAAGTGAGCATATTCCAAATCGTGATCAATAGAATCCTCTTCCACATCATTAGGCACAAGTAGGGGTGACGATTCAGGTGTAGTTTGAGAATCACTTGGTAAAGGTGCATCCGGTTCAATGTTAATTGAAGATGCATTAGATAAAGCTTCATTAGCAGGAGCAACAACTTCAGGTATTGGAGCTATCACTACAGGTGCTGGAACTTCATCATTTGGGGGATCAAAGAATTCATCAAACAGCGGTTGAAACAGTTTATCCCACTCAGGCCTTGAAGGTGGTAAAAATGATGTAGAAGTAGGATTATTGGGAACTAATCCGGAACTAATAGCACCGGTTCCCATCTCATGAAGCGCGGGTTCAGAGCTGCGTTGCTCAGAAGCCATCGCTGTCAGCTCATCGAAATCTGCGTCCATAGTTTCCACAATCTTACCAAGACGACGGTTGTAAATTCGGTATGCTTTCTTGGACGGTGAGTAACCAATGAAAATACCTATATCGGCTTTTGGTTGAAGCTTGCCCAAGTTCTCACTATTAATGTTTGGATAACAAAGAGCACCAAACACATGAAAGCATGAAACATCGGGTTTACGATCATGTAGAAGCTCATAAGGTGTTTTTCCATCGCGTTTCCGAATGATAGAACGGTTTTGGGTGAAACATGCAGTAGATATGGCTTCTGCCCACAAGAACAATAGAGCGTTCGCATAAATTAGCATAGTCCTAGCAGCTTCCATAAGCGTACGATTCCGTCTTTCAACGACACCGTTTTGTTGTGGAGTGCGTGCAGCGGATGTTTCATGTGAGATACCAACTCCTTCATAGTAATCACGAAGAGTCTGGTTGACGAACTCTGTTCCATTATCTGTACGAATACGGCGGACAGTAGTATTCAAACGTACCTGAATGAATTTCAGAAAAGTGATGATAGCCTTCGGTGCTTCATCCTTTGTACGTAGAAATCTAACCCATGTAAACCTGGAGAAATCATCCACAATAACCAGAATGAATTTCTTACCGCTCACACTTTCAGTTCTCATTGGCCCACAAAGATCCATATGCAAAAGATGAAGTTTTTCTTGATTGGTGTCTTCAGCTTTGGGCTTGTATGATTTCTTGGTACTTTTCCCCCTTGAACACGCGGAACATAAATGGTCCTTGTGAAATTTGAGCTTTGGAAGACCACGAACTAATTCGTTTTTAGCCAGATGATTAATAGCATCAAAGTTTAGATGAGATAATCTGCGATGCCACAACCATGACTTGGTCTTAGATGCTTTAGAGAGAAGACATACTGGAGAGGCGGCCATCATGTCTTGTAAGGACAAGGTATAAAGATTTGCACCACGAGATCCCTTCAACAAATCTTTTCCTTCCAAGTTGCGGATGAAACAAGTGTGTTGTCGAAAAGCAACCTCTAGGTTGGAATCACAAAACTGTCCTACTGAGAATAAATTATGACCAAGACCTTCTACATAGTATACCCTTGAAATCGTAACGTTTCCAATCTGATATTCACCATACCCCATTATCTTTGCAATATGATCATTCCCGAATTTAACCGTACCAAGAAACTTGCTGACGAAATTTCGGAGCATCGAGCGATCTCCGGTCATATGCTTTGAACAACCGGAGTCCAAATACCAGAGGATGATTTGGACCACCTGAAAATATCACCAGACGAGGACAATGTAGAGGTATCGGAATCTGAATGTTCCTTGTTATTAGCAGGTACAGATTTAATAATCTTAGATTTGCTAACTTTAGGTTTCTTAGATTTCCTAGCCTTCTTCTTCCTAGTTGGTGGTGTAGATTCTAGTTGGCTTAAATCCTGTGGTATTTCTTCACTAATAGGCACTATAGTGGGGGCTGACCTAATTAAAGGGCGTTGTTTCCATACTTTAGTGCTAGTGTGCCTAATTAAAGGACGCTCAGACCTAACCTCAATGGAAGCATTCCTAGTTAAAGGGCACATTTTTCCATCTAATGTAAAGGTCCTACCAGTGGGACGCCATTGCCAGCCAACTTGGGCACGTGTTCTACCAGTTGGCTTCCATTCAAGATCATTCCTAATGGCATTCATCTCATTAACATGATCAATAAGACACAAATCATGACGTTGGGAAAACATACATTCATTACAATTCCAACATTTTAAATCAGAATTCACAAATGGTTTAGGCTTCTTCACAGGCGCAGAGCTTTTAGTCTTAACATGATTCTTTTTATTTAAAACTGAACTAACATTCCTATGGTGAGCTTCTACTTTCTTCTTTTTGGCACTACTAGTGGAGGGCTTGATCTTATCTTTCTTGAGTGGCGATCCTTTAGCCTTAGTAGTCTCTTTTAATCCTGTAGAAGGCAAAGTGGGAACATTAGCAACAGATTTTAAAGGTGCCTTACTTGATTGTGCCAATGACGGTTTTGCTCCTGGAGTCTTATTAAATGGAGTTACAGCAATGGGTCGATTAGTGAGTAGTGCAGAACCTGGTTTACCTATGTATTGCAAATATGCTAAGCAATATTGAACTCGCTTAATATATGCATGAGCTGAGTAATAGTAGCTACTTGAGGGATCTAAGGCATAAAGATCGTCTAAAATATCCCTAACAAGATCTACATGCTTAATGGCATTCCTCATATAATCATCGTAGGTAACCGGGTTTCTCTTATGAAGCGGGTTCTTATAAAGCACTACTGACTTGGTTGTTGGAGCACTAGAGAACGGTGCAGAGTTGGTAGCTAAGTTATTAACAGCTTCTTGTCGGGTGAGAAGAAGTGTCTCCTTTAACTCGGCCAAAACCATGTTTTTGTCAATGAGTAGGATGTTTAAGTCAGAGATTCCTCACATTTTTGGTTCAATTGTTCAACATAAGATTGTTGCTGTGCCGCATTAAAAGCGAAGCGTTCTTCTAGTGAACCATAAAGTTTGGACATTCCCTGTCTTGCACGATCCATCTCCCCTAGAATAGACGAAAGTCTAATTTCTAAGTCCAGGTTTTTAGACTCTGCAGCCTCTAGTTCCAATTTTAGTGTTTCATTTGATGACACATCTCTCTTCAATCTCATAATCTCTTCCTCTAATGCCTTAACAATTGCAATCATCTTGTCACTCGTCTCAACACCGTTTTCACAACTATTTGTTATCAAAAGATCCTCATTTTGAGTTTGTTGTTTTAATTCTAAAGATATACAATGTTGTTCTAGTTGATTAAAGCGTTTTGAAAGTAAAGTGTAAGAATCTTGTAGCTTTAAAAACTGCGTTAGATTCGTGACAAGAATGATTATCTACCTCATTTACAGTATCAGCAACATTTACAGAGAGATCACACGCATCATCACATATATTCACAGCATCACAATTAATCATAGCGGATGTAAGCTCATTCGAATAATTAACATTTACAGTAGTAAGCACATCACACGAGATTACTTCGGACAAGAATCGGTCATATTCGGATAAAATCTTTTCCTTTTTAATTAGTTGTAGTTCGTAAGCGGTGTCCATTTCATAAAACACTTTTTGAACTTCTCCAATTTCAAACTCAAGATTTTCCTTAAGAGATGCAAAACTTCCTTTTAGACTTTCGACAAATGGATTGATCTCATTTTTAAACACCTCGTTCATGTGTTCGAAAGCCCATTCTCTGGCGTTTAGGCCATTTGAAGTCGTACATTCCAAAATGACCTTGTCAAAATTAATAAAGTATTGATTAATCTCTTGCAAGTTTAACCATACTGTGCTAACAGGTGGAAGATCCTTTGGAATTTCCTTAGGACCTTCCATGTTGACAAGTGTAGGAAATGTACTAGGGTTTTCTTCATTCAACATGTAGGTTGGTGCTGTAATGAGATCTTTGTCCATATGGAAGCGAATTCTAAAATCCGTTTTAGCAAGCTCCTGATTCATTTTAAAATAATCACAATCTGGATATTTTGCAGAATTGTATGACCGATTCTCATCAACTAGATCCTTATTGGTGCGATCATCGAAAATTAATCGGGTCTAAGACCAATCCTAATTGGGTTGCATTATAAAGTCTAGGACTATGGATTAAAGCTTGTTTTGCATACCGTGGATTAGGGGGAAGGCCTTTTTGACGCGATAAGTTAAATTCTCTAAACGAAGCATCAAATAAGTGCACTAGTTGAGAGGCAGCGTATTGTCTTAAAAGCAAATAATCTAGACTTCTAATCTTATTAGCAGCATTAATCTCCATTTCATTCTTCTTAGACTCGAGTAATTCAAAATCCGTTTGAAGTTTTTGAAAATTAGTGACCACTAACTCTTTTTCTTTAAGTTCATTAGAAAGATTTGCTCTTAAGTTTTCAATTTCTTGCAAATGACCCATTTGTTTGTTTCGAAAATGATCATACTCGGGATTTGTTAGAACACTAGACGAAGGCACTAATTCCAAAGTTTGAACTTTCTCGTTGCTTAAGGCAAGCTCATCAGACAAATTCTTATTCTTAGCTAGGGTTTCTAAGAGTGCAGCATTCATTTGGCTAACTAATGTAGCAGGAACCATGACCAAATCTTGTTGAGCAGGAGTATGCGTATGCGAAATGGCTCCCGGTTGTGATTCACTCAAAGTCTGGGGACTCACATTGACATTACTATCATTGATTGTCTCCTCATTTGAAAGACTCGCCACCGAAGATTCATTCGAATCAGCACGCTCTTGCATAACTTGATGTGGTTGAATACTAGCATCAGTGGTAATATCAGTGGTATTAATAACTACCTCAGATCTCTTTTCTGGCCCTAAGCTGGAGATAGTTGCCATAAGAGCTGCCTTTGCAGATTGAAATTCATCACAGTCTGAGTCATACGCATCAAGATCATCTGCTTGGTATGTTGCATTCTGTGTGGTGACAACGTCTTGTTCAGCAATCCCTGGATCGGCAAGAAATGCAAGCTCCTCTTCATCAAGTTCCCTTCCTTGTGCCTGAGCATTCACCAGATAAATCTTTTCTACAAACCATTGACCATCCCTTCTCCTCTTTGGTTTCTTGCAATCCCTGGACATGTGCCCTTCTTCCTTGCAGTTGTAGCATGTAATCATTCTCAACTTGCCTGTGGAATTTGCCCGTGGAGGAGTATTGACCATTGGAGCAGGATTGACCGTGCGAGCATTGGTAGTTGATGTAGTAGGTCTCCCCTGATAAGGTTGAATTGGTTGAACCATTACCCTGCCATTCTCAATAGTAGCTTGTTGGCGAGAATTGGATGAATTCCTCAACTGATTGTTAGTAGGAGCTGATCCTCTAAATCCTCGTTTGCTTAAAGTCCTTGTGAGATAAGCAGACATAGTGGTTAACACTTCAACTGGGTCAGTTCCTTGTTTGAACACAGGAATGGGGACTTCCTCATCATCACAGTACATTGCTTGGTCTTGTTGAGCTGCATAATCACTAGAAGGAATACTCATGTGGTCAGGGTAGCTTGTTGGATATGTTGCATTCTCTTGATAAGAAGAATATGAAGGCTGAGCATAAGGTGCAATGCTTGCTGGATGAGGTTGTGAAGCATATTGTGATGAAGGTGCACTAAACAGATATTGTTGCTGATGTGAGGTGGGTGGTTGCGGTAGAATCGAGTATTGGGGAAAGGTTGGTGTCATGTAAGGTGATGGATGATAGGCTTGATGTCCCAAGATATAAGGAGTGTTGTTGTGTGACAAGCTTGGTTGATTTGCCATCAAAGCTAAGGAATCAGGGTACATACCTCGAGGCGAACGGTGCATGATCACATGTTTCTCATGCTGCTGAAGAAAAGCATAGAGTTGATCCAAATTGCACTTATGCAAATACCTGGTTAACTTAACATCGGTAATATACTCACCCCATTCAGCTTGAGGTAAAGTATTCAAAAATTTAGTGTTAACCTAGAATGGAGCAATCACGAGATTGTATACATTCAGATCATTCATGAGAGTAGTGAATCTGAAGTAATAATCGTGAAGCGTTTCCCCTGGGTTGTACGTGAATCTATCAAACAGATCATACAACTGACATTCCCTTTCCTGTTTGGTAAGAGACGTACCTTGTAGCAACACCTTTAAACGTTCCCATAAATCCTTTGCCACCGTATACTGACTTACCATTCGATAGATGTCATGTGGAAGAGCTTGGAGAATAGTTTGAAGAGCCTTTTCGTCTGCATCGGCAACAAGTTGTTGAGCTGGTGTAAGTTCTTCAAATCCCTTGGTCGAGTCACATTGTTAACCACGATGGTACCATAGTCAAGTGGACCATTTAAAATTGACTTGACCATAAGCCTCCCATATACCGGTTTTCCCTTAAGGTATGACATCATCCGGCCTTGCCATGCTTCAAAAACTTCTTTGATGAGCATTGGAGGACGATTATCCGTACCCGTAATGACGGAAATATCCGTAAGTGATGTCATCTGAGGCATTACTGAATTCGGATTCATTTTGTTCACTTAAATCACCCCATAGCTCTTGATACCAAATGTAGAATCTTGATAACCTAAGAATCTATGAAGTGGGTTGAAGATTTCTAGAGAGAGAAACTAGAGAGAGAAAGTGAGAGAAACTATGTGTTTATTTCATTCAAATGATAAAAGTGAAAATCAACAACCAACCCCTTTCCAAGGAGGAAAGGGGTATTTATACTTCCAAGTCACTAATGGACTTGGGCCGGCCCATGACAAGCCCATGGGCCGGTTCTTACTTAACTAAATAAGTAACTATTAACTACGAGCTATTACAACATTAATAATATTGTGGAGTGACCGATACTTCTAATATACGTAAAAACGTATTTCTAACAGGTGTTAATAGCTACCAAACTTGCAAATAATAGGCCAAATACACTAGTGAGACAAGAACAAACACAAAGCACCTATAATCACTTGTTCAAAACAACACAAAACCAAATCAAATTGTTAACCCAAACACCCCTTAATAATCTGTTTAGCAAACTTTTCAAAGGATTATTTAGATTTAACCAACCAATCAAGTTCAAATCAACCTAATATCATGCAAAAATCTCCAATACACAAGATCAGACCATAAAAACACATGTAACCAACAAATCACACAAAATCACCAAATATTCAAAAAAATTCAGAAAAATGAAAAAGGGGAGAGATTCAAACCTCCAAGACTTACATCCAAGCCTTGGAATGTTTGAGCTGAGGTGCTAGCAAAACAAGCACCAGCTTCCTTGTACCTGCTAAGATCAACAAACACAAAGGAAGAACACAAAATATGAAACCTGATCTTTTTGAAACACAAGCTTTATTACTTAAAACCTTGCCTCAAAATCCATCAAACAGATAAGTGGAACTCATATTTTATCTTCTCAAACACCAAACTTTTATCAAACACAAAGAGAAATCATAATTTTCAGAAAATCAACTTTTATTTTAATAAAAAGGAATTACAAAGATTAAAGATAAAATCTGGAACAAAAGGCACATCACAAGTTGAGGCTCCTTTTATAGGCACTAGTAGACGATTCTAGAATGGAAAATACAAAGACACCCTAGCTAGAAATTTCCCAGAATGCTCTTGAGTGCTTGTTGTTGTTGAGTTGTCCATTTTGATCAATACCGTCCATTTATGCTTTGGGGCCAAGCAATGAGTCTTGGTTGTTGATTTGGCCACGTGTCTTGCCTTGGAGAGGAGGGTGTGTTTTGATTGGGTAACGCGGTTGGGTGTGGGGGCCATTGGTGAGTGGAGAATAGGGAATTAATGTTGGGATAGGTTTCTGCTTGTGTAAATTAAGCGTGGTTAAAGTAATTTTGATTTACCCTTTGTTAAGTGGAAGTAAATTCTGGGGGTGAAGAACATGAACAGTGGTAACTTTTGATCCGAGTTTAGTGGGGAAAGGGTGTTTGGCGCGTGTTTATGCGGTTTAAACTTTGGGAAGTGGCAGGAAGGGTCCTTGTTCTTTGGGATAGGTTGTATAACATGTATTTCAGACTTGCAAACTCATTTTCCTTTGTTAAACAAGTTTCTGATTTTAGGTTTTGGCCACAAAAAGTTTTTGAAAGGGATTTTAGGGCTTTTACAAGTTTAGGCTATTTATAATTTCAGTCCTTTTGATATTTAAACCATTTTTAAGGGACTAGAAATGTAATATTCTTGAACTTCAAGGGTTTCTTTGGATTTTGAACTTTATGTGGGACCATTATTGACAATTTAGTATTGTTGAGGGACTAAATTTGCCAATTCTTCAAACTTGGAGGACCTTTTTGTAATTTTGACAAACTTAAGGGACCAAACTTGTAATTATGAACATACAAGGGTTTTAAGTGTCATTTCTTCATAATTTGAGGATCAATCTTGTACATCTTTAAGTCTTCAAGGGTTTTTCTTGGATAATTCATGAACTAGGGCCCGGTTCTTTGTACGGCTTCGTTTCTCGTGTCTGTTTTTCCTTGTTTCTTGTGATCTTTTGTCTTTTTCACGATATCCATACCTAAAACACATAAGTAAACAAATACAAGCATATATATGGTATTTTATGACATTTTAATGCATTTAAAGCCCGAAAAAACGATGAGATCATGTATAAAAGCCATCTCATCACTCTATCTTTATCAACAGGTGAAATTACACTTTGGTTTTGGGCTTATTGTTATAAAAGTAGTATTTTTTGTTAGGCTATATATGTTTATTGCAAAATTAATTTCTGAATCTTTTTAACTTTATGTGAAAATGATAACTTGAGTGAGATGTTATAATAACATCTAAATGGTTATTTTATGATTTTACATTGTGGATAGGCCAGTTTAGAGATTAAATAGTTGTAGGTTTATTATGATTGGCTTTAGTTTGGAATTCATATAATCAAGTTTTATTACAATAACGATGAACCATTCAAAAGTAAAGTCGGCGTTAACTGAACAATCTTGCTACAAACGGTAAACCGCCAAAAAACCTTTAAAACTAATGAACATCGAGTATGTGTATAAAATTTGTACGTGATTGCTTATATTTTTTTAATAATAATCTCACTCTGTTAACACATAAGTCCCCACTAAATCTTGGTTTGTATTCGTTTTTATAGGGGAACGTAACTTACCAGTGCAAAGTCTAATGATCGTTGTATCTCGGTTCCAGAAAGTTTCACAAAAAGCTTTTGCATAACTTGTAATCTCTCGCGCTACTGTTGTTAAACATTTAACTTTCTTCCTATTCCTTAATTCGCAGTTAACGTTTGCATTATATTAAAAATGTGACATACTTAGGTTATCATTCATGTATAATTAGGTTCCATTTCCAGTATTCTATCAAATATGAGTCAGGTACGATAAGCTTTGTCATGTTTGGTAAGGAGGTTAGGAGTTTTGTCAGCACTTTGGCATATTAGTTGTGTCACAAGCTTAAAAAGGCACGACATCTGATTAGATTACGCCGTCTGGTATGTAGTTGACACATTAAGGTATTATTAGTTTGTCTTTTATCAGTCCGTTGTAGTTTATTGCTTGGTAATAAGTTATCATCTATTTGGAGCACGGTACTTAATACAAATTGCTTTTGAACACCCAAGCAATGCAAATTCACCTACATTATTTTTATTCCTATAAGGTAAAGTTTTTGCATTGGGTGAAAAGATTGAGGATTTTGTAGCCGCAGATTATGCAGCTGGTATGTGTGACCAATGGTCTGCCACTATTCTTGATACCAGATATCATAAAGGCATAAGATCCATCGACATATGGTATCTGGTCTTGCAATTAATGTGGCTCTTACCCAAGAACATCCACCAGATTCGAGAGCGACTGCTAAGATCAAAAGGGTTATGCGCAGGCAAGATGGATTCTTGAAACCTCAAAGCTAAGAGCAAAGACTGAATTTTTTGAAAGGAACATACGGTAGAGTTTCTGTATGAGTATTACTCATTTTTCTTCTATTTTTTATGACACATGGGTATCCTATTTTACATTTTTCACAAATCAGCAAATGGTGAAATTATAAATCAGAGACTTTTGGCGTCTGTCGACTTCAGTAATTAACTGTTAATGTTTATAGCCATTTTATGTGATTTTAATAGTTCTAATCTCCCTAAATTCAAATGTCAAAGTTCTATGAATCCTTAACTAGAAAGTTAATCAATTATACTTCATAAGTCAAACTGTATATCACTAATGTGCATCGTCAAATAAGTGATAGCTAGAATCTGTAGAAATTCGTCCCAATTATTTTGACCTTTGAATTTAGGATTTCTACCCATTTCTATACAAAGTCTTCTTTTATACATGTTTGACCCGTTAGTGATAACCATTAACCTAATTAACGAATTTCCAAGTCAATGGTTCGAAATTGTGACCCTAATTCTTAATTATCTGAAAGAGTATTCACCTTATCTCTTTTGCTCAATCTTTTCTGGGAACAACCTATGTTTACGATTCTATCTTCAGACCTGTATTTCAAAATATGAACGAGACATTGATCATAACATAATGGAACTGCGGACAAGGGCTGGAGATATGTTTGTTTTACACTGGAAAAGAGCTGCGAGTTTTCTACAGAATGTCGCTTCACAGTCAACGCCTAAACCTCGACCAAAGTGGTTGAGATGAAAGTTCTTGCTCTGCAGAGAGATCTTCAGGTACTTTCCATATCCAATGAACTCTAAGCTGAAATGAAATCGAGTACTTTCCATATTTTGAAGAGCATTTACTTGAGTTAAAAGCATCCTAATTAGTAATGGTTGTCTATATGGCCCAATTACTGGTCACTTTATGTCTGAAAATTACCGTGAACTGGGGCTGACATGATTTACTGAAAAACAAAAGAGAATTTTTGTTTGGTCAATATTATAATCGTATCCATTGCCAATATGTTATCTTTAGTTGATTAATAATAATGTTAGTAGCCACACTGATATGAACTAAAGACACTGCAAGCAACGGTTGAATTAAGATGTGTACTTATCAGTATTTTACTTAAACATGAGATAATGATAGAAGATAACAATCAAGAGGTTAACTTCATGAAGGTAGTTTTATTCTTTATGCAGGTAAATGGAACTATTTTATACGTTCAATTTATACAAAAAGTCTCATTCGATATTGCAAGTCTAGGGAAGAGAAATCGGGTACAAGTTTTTAACAGTCGTGTTAACGTAATAGATGTTTGGTGCTTAATTATATGAGGATCAACTTTTTATTAACTTTTTAATGTAATAGGTTATAGGCCTGGTAAAGAAATTCAGAAGGAGTCTGCGTTTTTAAAAAATGGTGATGCTGAAATTATGAAAATGATTCCAACCAGCCCCATGATGATTCAGACTTTCTCCGAGTATCATCCTTTAGCACATTTTGTTGTAAGGAATATGCACCAAGACAGTTGCTGTTGGTGTGATCAAAAGTTTCAACAAAAAGGACCCTACTGGTGCCAAGATCAACAAAGCTACAATCAAGAAAAAATGAACTACTACTGGTCAGAATCTGAAATTCATATTTCATCATGAGCTTTTTGTATGATCACCCGCATCCAATCAGGTTGTTGGCCGAATATGCATTACTTTGTGGTTGACGCAGCTGAAATAACTCATTCGCAGTCAGGATTTCCATGTAGCTCTTCTCAGATTCCTTATATTTAAACTAGCTGAAACGGGTTGATCCATACAAGGTTTTAATCAGAAACTATGTATGATTATGTTCTGTTTTCAAAGCTGTGCTTATGGTGTTCGCCCAAATAGATTACAGATTCATTAAGTAGAGGTCTCCACTGGCTCATACTTGGTACGTGTTTCTACTTGCTACTTTTTCAATTCTTCATGTTTCAAACATGTATTCTAAGTTTCTAAGTTTCAACATCATTTTAATTATTGAAGGACTGGACCTATGGACCGTGAACCCAAATCACCTAGACCAATAAAGTTCTATACTCGGATAAAATGTAACAGGAGAATGCTGCAAAGCATCTAGAAGAGGTAAGTTCCGATAATGAGAAGTTAAGAACTGTATGATGTTAAATAAATAAATGCGAGTGTTTTTAATACTGTCTTTTTTCACAGCATTGTGATTCTAAAATGCAAACAGAAACTGAGATGACTATTGCATTAATGTTTAACATTCTCAAACGCAAGAGAAATATCCGTTTTGATAACCTTTGCCTTAACAGAACGTTGTTTGCGACATTTGTCAGCTTTTTAATGAGTTTCATTAGATACTAAACAAACAGCTAATTATTGCTAAAACATCATACACTAAAGTTAATCTTATTGACATTGATATTTTGTTGTTGAAAGTAGTTTGTTTTGAGAACGTGCTTGAGGATTCTCATTCCTAACTTTTTACTTTCAAAAACATCAAGCGAATACATATTTATGTTCTGCCCAGTTATGGTATACAAGACCAAGCACCCTAATACTATTTGGGACTGGGTATATGTCAGTAGTAATTTTTTGCAAACGGATCATGATTTCAAAAACTGAAGAGGTTGCATCTGTGATCAAAATAGTGAATGAAAATGCTATGTTTTGATTCTTTTAAAACAAAACTATTGGGATATTTTTGGAATTAGTAGTGTATTGGGATATTCACAAAATAATACTGTAGTTTGTATGCATTAGGTACAAGTCAGCGATGATCATTAACTTTGTAGCTAATGTAGCTAATTATTCTGAAACACATCATCTATTAGTTTTACATCACCTTCATGTGTAACTAATGGTTCTAATGCCCTCTTATTTGAAACCTGAACCTCGGTCAAATCTATAGATTATTAGCTTAAATTAGCTTAGTACCAATTTAGCTGAACTTTTGATTTGAAACCGAGTTGGATTCTGATTCCAGTCATAGTTACGCAGTAGTTGTGATGTGTGTGTACACCGCTCTATTTTATTTAGTATAAGATTGATTTTGAAAGATATCTTTATTCATTGTAACTAATATGCAAGAGGTATATGCATTGTTCCTTGACTTTGATAATGGCGTTGGACTTTCAACCGATCGAATGGCTGCTCACAGCTCCCCAATACGACCGCGTCTCTCCCTTTGGAATTGCTATATTTGTTCGTTTACTATGATGATATTGCATCCTTCGTCTCCTCCGTTGAGGTATCATATTTATTCAAGTTTTCTGCTCAGTTCTTAAATCCGTGTCAAGTCCTTTTCATTTGCAGTCTACTCGCTCATTTATGGGAAAAGCAAGATATATATTGCATTTCATGTCCCACCTTATATTTAGCCAATGTTTTTGTGTATCATGTTCGATGTAGAGTTTACAACTACAAATGTGAGGTAGGACTAAAATATATTTTTACTCTTTAGAAATAGATAAGTTTATGATTTCCTTTGATTAGCAGTTAGTATTTTATCTTAACTTAACTACTATGTTTACATCGTATAGTTATGATTGTTCACATGTTTTTTTGTTTATTATTATCATGTAAACTCATAACAATTCTCGCTCTATTTTATATTGCTTCGAGACACTTTAATAACTCCGTTGTTATCACGTTTTTTTTCTACATTGCTTTGTTGTTTGACTAATTAAATGATTTTTATAGCAATATGAATGATCGATAATGCCATCAAGAAATGTACTGTTGTTTTAAGTCCTATGGCCATGAAAACCTAAGAAGGTCGTGGTGTAAGTTCTGTATTACTACGTAGTATTTTATAAAAGTTTTTAAATGATTAATAAGTTACTATAACTCAACTATTGAGTAATAATGTGAATATAGGCCATGTAATTACACCACATGTACGAAATAACCCAAGGATACATATAATCCGTTTGGATATTTTAATAATGCACATCATATAACGGATAATAACATTGTAGCACAATGTTTTAAAATTCGGTTAAATTGATTTGGTTAAATCATAGAATTCGGGTCAATCCGAGTCGATCTGGGTCAACCCAGTTTTATTGATTTTTTTCTATATTTTTAATAATTAACAAAAATTATATATTAAAAACTATGAAAACTTATATATATTGAACATACAAACTATTTATCAACCAATATAATATATAAAAATAAAATTCCGACGTAAATACATAAAATTTAGTTTTTATAATAAAGCCCAGAAAAAATTGAAATCGGTCAAGTCTCGTGAACCGAGTTGACCCGAGTCACCTAAACCTGGCGAGTCTAACTGAGTCTCAAAAAAGTGAAACCCAGTTCAATATGACATGTATTTCGATTGAAACCGAATCAATCAGTTAACCCGATCAAATTTACTCGGGTCTGAAAACATTGGTGTAAGATCGTAATACATGTACAATTGTTAGTGGTGGTGGTGTAATATAAAGTATGTAGTACTTTATTACTACATTTTTACACAATATGCACATGTGGTTAGTGCTATATCGGATTGAAGAGAAGATCGAAATGAAAACTTTGGATCGAGACCTGACGTCTGCTTTGGTCTGGTTTTATTAGGCATAATTGATGAGATTTTTGGTAAAATCAAATTGGACCAGATCATGGACCGAAATGGTCCAAAACCTCGGATCAAAATTCTTTGGTCCGGTTCTGGTCGATTCGATCTGACCTGATTTTCCTGGCCAAATCGATTGTGAGTCTGTGATGTTCAACCTTATATGTGATGGTTATTTCATGTGTTTTATTTGTTTTTCACGTTTCTTAGCCATTCTGAATCAAAACATTAACTACATAATTAGTTGTTCCATATATTTTGTAATCATGTGATGTATACATAATTGTTTTAGACAAAATGCGCTTGAGTGCATAAAAACATAAAATTTTAACACACATGCGAGTATGAAGTCCGTGATATGCATGCAAAAACAGTATATATAATTATTGTTTAGAAACTAACTCCCTTACCGAAGCTCTAACCTGTACAGTTTAACATGTTTAAAAAAAATCAGTAGTCACAAAACAATATATATCAAAAGTAACACTGATAGATAAAAAAAAGCGAAAAGCTTAGACAATACAAAAACGTAAACACTCTTGTCATAACTTTTTAAATTTTTAGTAAATATTTAACATTCATAAACAATTACAATTAGAAAACCTAAATTTACTATTTCATTTCAAAAGTATTTATTTAACTACAAATTGTATGTATTTTAAATTGAGTACATACTTACTATTTTGTCAAATAAGTTATTAGATTTTAAAGATTAAAGGTACAAATAGCTTGAGGATGACATGGACGGTTAATGCCAAGTATTTGTATTTTTAATGTGTTTATAGTGACAATAAAATATGAAAATATTTGTATATTTATAGCATAATTTACATATATCGAATTTACAAAAATCTTATATATAATTAATCTTCTTAAAAAGATATAAAATACTAGAGTCCAAAAAAAACTCTTCATACCTCACTCCATGGCTCGCCTTATCGTGCTTTTTCACAATTCATCTTATGTCACACTTAAAGCCGACGCTTTGGTCCATTTTGTAACGTGGATGCCACACCTCGTGCATTGAAGATAGGTATTCCTTATATTTATAGTGTAAAATAATAGGATTATTAAAATAACTCTTGCTTAATAACATCAAATAAATATTTATATTAAAATACAAACAAAAAACACATTTAAATATCACTAAAAAATATTAACACGTAAGGTATTATCACAAAAAGCGAGTAATTAAACAAATAATCACACTATTTTTAAAGACATGCAGACTAATAATGCATTAAAAGAAAAATATACTAAAAGACGAAGAACTTATACTATGCTTATAAAATAATAACTTGACAACAAATATTTAAAAAATATAAAAATGTAAACGATAATAACAAGTCATACCCGTCCATCGGACGGGTTTTGCAACTAGTATATATATATATATATATATATATATATATATATATATATATATATATATATATATATATATATATATATATATATATATATATATATATATATATATATATATATATATATATATATATATATATATATATATATATATATATCGTGTAAGGTTATTTACAGAACCAAAAAATGTCGAAAACTGCGAGAACCATCCTGTTATAACTAACAATGCACAATTTGTATCATATCAATACAGAATGGTATTTTTGTAAATATATGCAACTTAATTTGGTAGAAAAAATTATATTAAGGGTATAACCGGAATTTTATCTTTCCATTAATATAAGATCCGTCCCACGTTCGTAAAACCAATCCAAAATACGTGGTTTTTATTTTTAACATTCCATGACACTAATAAAACTAGATCTAATAATAACTGTCATCATCATCCATGCCTTAATTCATCGTTATCATCATTTATTCATGGAACCACCATCAGGTGTTGCTAATGTTTATTTACCCATTGGTTCAAAATCATATCATACATTCACAAGAACTAATAAAGAAGGATCGATGTGTCCATCACCCTCACCACGAGTACTGGCGAAAACACTGGTGATTCTTCGACTCAATGGGATATTATTAAAGGCATTACATTCGATTATATTTTTATTGTGTGCGTTTGATAAATGAAATTATATTTTTGTTTTGCATTAAGTGGTTCGTCTAAATGTTGAATTTACATACTGATGTGTAAGTGTTTGCATATTAAAATATGCTTTTCTTTTGACGACAAAACAACTTTTTCGAAGGCTTTGACAACAAATCAATAGGTAGCAGACTTTATTAATTTTGTTTGAATAAGAAGGATGCGGTATTTTTTAATGGTTCAATGCTTTTTAATTTGCATTCAATTTCATAATCGGTTACTCATTGTTTTGATTGTGTGGTCAAAACTTTTTTTTTATTGTGTTGTCAAAACTTAAAACAACTTGTTTTTTATTCAAGACTGTTTAGATGAATGTTTATGATGATCCATACCATGCATCAATACATCTTGTTTAAAAAAATCAAGTTTTAATGTTTTTATCACATATTGCACTTATAAAAAGAATGTGAATTGTTTTACGTCTGTACACTTTAATGGTGTTCTCAGAAAACTATTTTCCTTTGTATCAAACTTGCATTTGCACTTATAAAAAGAATTTATTGTTTTTATTAATTTATTCGCAGGTACTATTGAAAGGTTATCATTGTTTAGTTTAAACTAGTTGATTAGATATTACAAATTGTGGAATGTGTCACTATTGTGAATGATGGCGATGAGCAAAAATCCGGGTGCATGCGTTGTGTCTCTTGCACGTGTATTTAGCTTATGAAATATATACTCGAATAATGAATGTTTTGTTAAATGAAGAAGCGGGTTATCGATGCGTACGCATAGCGTATGCTCAACTTTACAAGAACGTTGTTGCAACTATATACATCGATATGTACAATTCTATGCAAGATCACTTGTATTGACTACATACGTGCACACATGTATTGTTGCATCCGACAAAGACTATGACGTTGGACATGGGTGATTTTGACACTTTAAGAATTGTTAGACACTTCGTGCAAGTACATACATTCTTTTCTTATTGTATGCACTTGTATTGTCATAAATTGTTTGCCTAGGTATTTTAGTTTCACTTTCTTATAAGTATATTGAACTAATTTTATCTTTATAATATTTAGGGGTGCTTCTTTGAATATTACTCAAGTTTGAAGACATATATTGATGATCATGCATTTATGCATACGCGTGCACGAAGCTGATATCGAAGATTTTAATGATCAAGCACGAATGCACAAATGCATGCATGCGAAAAAGACGTGAAAGCACGTGCATGCATATGAATTTCTAAAGTGATTGTAAAAGAGTAGTAAATTAAGTATTATGTTGATAGATTAGTTAATTTTTTATCACACTTTATGGATTCTCAACTTGTATTTAAATAAAATATCTATGTTACACTTACCAGATTTGATGCAATCTTGTGTTAATGTTTTTCATTGTGTGAATGTGCGTACAATATATTAAAGTCAATTTGCATTATACGTAGAAAAAAAAACATACATGCATCCTAACTTTTTGAAATGATTTCATGCCTCAATATTATTAAATAAAATGAATTCTTAAAATTTAGCAATTGAAAAAAAAACGTTATTTATAAAATAAAAATAAATATAATTTTACTAATATACCCTTTTGAAATAAATAATAAAAAGAAATATTCAAAAAATATGATTGGTTAATTTTGTTTCTCGCAGTTCTGTACATTTATTTGGTTCTGAAAATAACCTCACCTTATATATATATATATATATATATATATATATATATATATATATATATATATATATATATATATATATATATATATATATACTAGCGGCGTAAACCGCCTAATGGACGGGGTCGTTTCGTATTACTAACGCATTTGATCTCCAGAAAAGAAAAAACATCAGAATGTTATTACATAATCTGTTAAGATCACCAGTCGGCTTGGAGTAAATTATTATTATAGATTTTGTTGCTATTATGTTAGAGTAAGCATAAAAACATATGTACTTTATTATTATCGTGTAAAGAAAAGAAGAGTATTTACTAGTGTTATAAATATGGGTCATGTCGGACGATATATCACGTGGTGGTGGTCTATCCCCACGATATACGGCATATCAGTCAAGCTTGACGCTTTAGTCAATATCGGCAAAAACACGGACCAAATCAGTCTAGATCGGCCGGCTTGGCGTTTTGGTTGATATCGGTCAATATCAATCAATATCGGTTAATATCAGTCAATATCAATGAGATGAGTCAAAATAAACCAAATTTCAACTAAGATCATACATAATCTATATATTTGCAACATATATTATAAGATATGTAACTTAAATAATAATAAGACTAATAAACTTAATAAAAACATGTAAATTTTTTAAAATTTATATCAATTAATTATTAAATTTGTTAAAAATAATGATAATCTATAGTACCCATCGAAAAATCGATGTATCGCCGCCAAGATGATATATCGCGTGGCGATGATCGACCATCGAGCGGTATTTACAACTTTGGTATTTATATGAAAAGCCCTCGTAACTTATTATGTTTATTCATCTATTATATATAGTGGTAGAACCCTCATAGACCCCACCCACAAACCGGGTTTGAGCTATTTATCCACCGATATATAATTTTTTTTATCATGCAGCCATTATATTTTTTGATAACGGTGTTAATTTGATCATGCACGCAACATAAATTAAAGTTTGTTCTTCATCCTATTTTTGTTGCAAAAACAATAAATATAGAGAATATATACTTTGATCCATTAGGGTGGGCACATAGGAAGTATTTGTGATCGGTCGATACACAAAATATCTCAAAGTCGACCTTCTGTCGCATCCCACTAATGACGAAAAGGTTAACGATTGACTATTTTAAAAAGAAAAATTAAACGCTTTACGCCTATAAATACATAGCTTATTCAATCATTGTTTTTAAAATATATATTGTTTCAGGATATGACTTTTTAACTTTCATATACTTTTAACGAAAACTTTAATATTGTATTTTTAAATTTCTTATCGTATTTTTTTACTATTTTAATGTATTCTTAGTTATTTATATAATATTTTTTATTATTATAATGTTTTTATTTTTTATGAGTAAATTTAATTTCATTAGAAAATGAAAGGATGTGGAAAGAATCGGCGATAGGTATCGAAGAGATAAGTGAAGATATTTGGGGGTCAACCAACTAAATGCATATGTCGAGTCTTACTTAATAAATAATGTCACTTTCATAATATTAATTATAAATCTTAAAGCGATTGTATCATACAGTCACGTGTTCTTAAACAAAAAAAAAAATAAAATACAGTCATGTGTCCTACATGGGTTTATCTTAAAAGTTCAAATATATGGATAAGTAAAGTTTCTCTAATAAACTTTGAGCAAGAATTACATGCATACGATTCGTGAGATATATATACTTACATGCATACGATTGATCCCGAAAGTTGGTGATAAGCTTATGGATATAGGACTTGTATTTATGGATAAAATTTGTTTGTTATTTATATTTCATTGGTATGTGTTTTGTTAAATTTTTGCGAATGTACATTCTTATGATATGTTTTTATAGTTTAGATACTTGTCCTCTACTTCAGTTTTGTCAAAATGTGAAATCGACACATGTAAAATATAAACATGTTTGTAGATAAACCACTGTAACTTTACTTTTTGCTTGTATTCAGCTAAGTGAATTACTCCCTCCGTCCCATATTAAGTGTCCACTATGGAATATTCCAAGTCTTAGTAATTAAACTTTGACCATAAATATTTGTATTTTTGTTATATAATACTTGATGAAAATTATATCAATGAAAATATTTTTGAAAACCGAATCTATTCATATGACTTTCGTCAAATAGTATATAACACAAATACAAATATTTATGGTCAAAGTTTAGTAATAAAGACTTTGAATATTCAATAGTGGACACTTAATATGGGACGGAGGGAGTATCAAGGTGGGTCGGTAATAGGCAACAATTTACCTGTGGTCGGTAATAAGCAACAATTTACCTGTGCTAACAGGATTTTATATATATTTATATAACAGGATCATAAGCATTGGACAGTGATAAATATTTTAACTTTAAGAAAAAAAATAAAGCAAAACAACATCAAATGTAGATGAAAAAACAAATATACCCTGGAAAAAGAGACTCTTTGTTGAGAAATGAAGGATGATCTGTAAAACCCACAAATTAATCCGACTTAAGTGTCGAAGACTAAATTATTTTTACAGATGATAGATTTATAATACCCTAAAATTAATAGAATCATGGTTATAGTTTATTATTATTAAACATATTAAAAATACAATTGACATGTAGGTTTGACATTTTATTAAGACATTTTAGTAATAATATAAAATATGTTGATGGTTTACGTTACAAAAAAATTGAATTATCTTCAATTAGCAAATTATATTATTATGATTAATGACTAAATTAAAAGAAAATGGATCACGTTAACTTTTATAAAAGAAAACGGGATAGCGGTTATGTTTTCATCCGGAATTTTGGTGCTCACAATATATTTGTTACGTGAAACTGAAAAGTCAATCAAGGCAACAAATCACAATTATATCAAAACGCTCCATCATATTTTGATTTCTAAAAATAGGCACGACTATTATGGAAAGATTGCTGGCAAATATTAAAGCTCATCAGATCACATAACACTAAAATTGGAACTGCAATTAAACGGAGGTTTTGAGAGTAGCAGAGGGTCCACGTTAGCATTGATACTGTTCTCGTTTGTGGCTGTTTTGGTGTTCACAAGTTCGATTTTGATTACGGTTCGTGTTGTGGTCTGTTCGGTTCGAGTGAACGTAAGATAACGGGTCTCGTCAATTCGTGTTTCTTCTGTTACGTTCCGAACACATTGAATCTTGACGTTCATGTCCTAGTTATTCGTACTCATGCTCGCGACCATGCTTAGTTTTGGTACATGATGAAAACTTCGTGTTGGATTGATTTTGGCGGGGTTCATTCACAATAGGAATTTCTAGAGGCGAGAGTTTATGTTCTTGATGGCGTTCAGATCGTATTCGAACCAAGCTTCTATCCGTCAGTTGCTCCATGAAGGTAGCTTCTTAGATTATATAGAACATATATAACGCCGAATCATGTGTTTATATAGTTATAAAACCGTAATCTGATGAACACTACCATGGTTGTTAGATTGTATAAATAACGTGAGGATTCGTAAAACTGTGATATGTGAATGTTATCCGTAAAAAGGGTGATAATTCGTTAATTTGTGAACATGAACCTTGACGTAAATTATAAACTGATATGGGACGCATGGAAAATATGTCTAAGATTATAGTTAGTATAGACTTTTAGTTAGGAGTATATATACATGTAAGGGATAAACATCTAAATCATGCAATAATGGCAATCTTCTTAAATACGTAGTCATGTAATTTAACGATCCAAGGAGTAAGTTAACTACTTTAGTAATCACATGTTATTTATCAAAAAGATAGATTACTAAATGATTTTTAGTTGCTACATATTTGTAGATCATGGGGCGTATAAATAATATGGAGACTGTTTAGCGCTAAAATTTGGCTAAGGTACGGATTTTCCGTCCTTTCAGTAAGGACTTCCTTTCTATGCATGATTAGGATTCCCCGTCTTCAGCCAAATGTTTTCCCCAGTATATGTTTAATCTTATCAGTAATCATGTTAATAACTAAATAAATTGCCTGAGCATTATATACAAGCACGACCAGCTTATGTACTAGTTACGGAGGTACCGTAACCACGGCACTAGAGGCACCGGTATCGTGACTCACATGCAGGAGAGTGATATCCTGCATCGTCCCACTCAGCTCAGCTTGGCCATTTTATCAGTATTATTAGTGGGGCGTATGGATGCATCCTAGGCGTATATGTGTTACAAGTTATCAGGGTGAATGTGGTGTGTGCTCTACATCCTTCACATTGGAGCTGATCCCTCCACCCAGCACAGTTATTTAGAGGCCACCCCTCTACAGCATGACGAGGTCACCCCTCCAGTTATTCATGTACGGTTGTTACAACACGTGACCTATATAAGCTCTGGCAAATAAAATACAGTAATTACATGTTTTCAGAATTAATAGTTATATTTCAGTATCAATATATATGAACCAGGTTTCTCAGATTTTATGCAGAGTTCTACCACATGTTACATATCAGTCTTACAGCTTCAGTATTCTATCGCCTGTTTCTTTCAGTATATTCTTATCATGCTTTATATCCGTTCACTGAGCGTTATGCTCAGTCGTAGTTCCTTTCATGTTCTAACGGCAGGTACACCAGGACGCTCTTAGGATTCTGAGAGCATGTGTATTTGGATGGAAGCTATCCAGACTTCTTACTTTATGCATTTCTTACATTATTCTGCTTATTTGGACATTGTTTAGTCCTTTCCTTCAGTATTTTACTTTTCATGTTTTGGGCTTATGTTTGGATTACCGATGTTTGATTCCGGTATTTCCTTTATGGTCAGTTAATGTTTTAGGACATTTACCTTATGCTTTGATGACACGCCATAAATACACGTAACGGTCCACTTATCCAAGTGGGGTGTTACAATTATGGTATCAGAGCGCAAGGTTCGACCTGTAGGCTCTAAAACTTGACCTGTGACTAGTGGGTAGTCACCAGGAACTTCCCAGATTTTGGCGTTGTTATCTTTCATGTTCCTCATGGATTGTTCAGTTAGTTTTCTTCATTTATGAGTCAGTTTTCTTAACTTTTTGACTAAGTAAAAGGTTGGTACAGGACTGGCCATATTTAGTCGCATGTGTTTTCATTTGAATTTTGTTTGGTGAACCGACCCATAGGCGTTCACCCTTGTCGTTCAGATTTTTGGTATAGATGAACTGACCATATGCGTTTACCCTTACTCATGTCAGATTCATGTTTCCAGTCAAATATTACTGGGTGAATCAGCAAAAAGTGTTCACCATTTTTCAGGTCAAATTTCATACTATTCAGTCGAATGATTTCTTATGAACCGATCCACAGTTGTTCACCTTTGTCATATCAAGACATTTCATAAACTTTGACAAGTATGGATTGGACCTCAGCCAACCATATTTAGTCCCAGATTATAAACTTCTATACATGACAGTTCTCAGAAAATTTTGACAAGTATGGATCGAACCAGAATCGCCATACTTAGTCACATGTTTTGTTCCTTGAATCTTGTGGATTGACCCATAGCCATCCACGTCAGTTGATCATACTCTTATAGTCTTTATAACAATCCAGTTCACAAAATCTCAAGTTGATGTCGCTTCCACGTTGTTTCAGTTTCATGTCTCCGTACAAGGGTTTTATGTTCAGCAGAATGATAAATGTCTCCATGCTAAGACACAAAAAGAATTTCAGTAAAACCTGTTTTCATGATAAATCATGATTGGCCTTCATTAATCATGCTTCATGCTGACCACTGCTGGGATTTCGACTATATCATACTTTTCAGCCTCAATACAACCAACAGTAAGTCGATGTAGGAATTGTCAGCCTATCATGTTACTTATTTCATATCAGTTTACTACCGTTTAAATCCATTTATTTCTTTGATCATGTCAGACAAGCGACACCAGTACCGATCATCCCATAAAATTTCCACTAGTGCCATGTACCGTATTCCATATATACCCCATGTACAATGTCTCAGTTATACTCCATGAACAGTATTTCATGAGTACTCCACATACAGTGCCTCAGATATGTTCCATGTGCAGTATTCAGTTTGTACTTCATGTACAGTAGTCCAGGTGTACTCCAGGTACCCTACTCCATGGATATTGCTAATCGATCCTCAATCATCTCAGGCGTTGCCACTTGTCGATATTCTACCAGGTGCTGATGCTGCTCGTGAGTTGAAGATTGTACCAGATGCTGATGCTGCTAACACGTTGAAGACCTCACAAATGTTGATGCTGCTGATACTTTGGAGATTTCTCAAGATGCTGATGTCGTTTATACTATGAAGACTCTGCAGAACAAGGACGAAAAATATAAATTTGAAATTCCTGACAAGAATAAATTTCAACCATCAGACACTACCATCCTATTCCATGCTTTTACTTCCCCAGTTAGATGTCACACTTCACTCAGCTAATCTTTCTGTCAGAAGAGTGGGAACCGGTAACCATCCGGCCACTCAGCAAAAATAATTACACGAATCACGGTCATGATAACAACCGTCAGGAAACTGACAGACAAAGTAGTAGTGACAACCACCGTGCTTATAATTAATAAATCAGTACCATCATAACTCCGGAATGGACGTGACCAGAAATACGGAGGTCAGTAGCCTAACCGGTCCGCTAATCCTAGCAGTTACCGAAAACTCTTTAGTCTTGTTCAGATTCATCTACTAAAACACATGCCAAAACATCAGTCAAGCCATAGGTCTCAGGTATCATTCAGAAGACATATGTCAGGACACCAGTCATGGTACATGCCACACGAATATCTTCGCAAAGTACGAGCCATAACTTATAACTCCATATGTTCTCTAAACCAGTCCCTCGGAAATTCAAGGTACCCTCCAAGGGGGTATACCCGTTGTGTCATGCCACACATAAATCAGACCATTAAAAAAATTCAGTCACCACCATTGGAGTATTACTCAGGTTAGAAATGAAGTGTTCATTCTATGAGGTTACAGACGAACACATTTAGTGAAAAGTCGCCATGTTTACTTCATGTGTTCTTATGTCAGCTTTATCTTAAATCAGGTGGTTACCTGCCTCTCAGTCAGAAAAGATTCCACAGTACCACCCATAATTATTAAAGTTTTCTTTCGGTCAACAACGAGATCCATCTCACCAACTCCTGAACATATTCATTTTATTTCTGCCATAAAAATCAGTAAAGATTGTTCCAGCTTTATCAGCACGTGAATTATTATCTTGTAACTACAAAGACTTCTAGTCACTATTCATGATGCGACTTCTGAAATTCCTTAAATTCACGATCAGCAGATTATCCTAAAGTTTCCAGATGTCATCCTAGGTGGTTTTCCAGAAATTCATTTCTAACCACGAGATATGATTCAACATAGAGCTTGTCTCAAGTACAGAACCTTTTATCAAAACTCTTTATCGCAGGGCTTCGACCAAGTTAAAAGAGTTGCAGGAATTGCTGCGAGAGTTACCGGAACGAGGATTTATTCGCCCTAACGCACCTCCAGGAGGTGTACCATTTTCGTCTATCAGGAAGAAGGCCGGTAACTTGAAATCATATATCGACCACCAAAAATTTGACAAGATCGCTATTCATAAACGATATTCATTCCACGAATAGAAGGTTTACCTGACCTGCTACGATGTCTAAAATATTTCCCAGAACAATTCACGACCATGTCACCATCAGTGGTGAGATAAAGAACATGAGGTTTTCCGGACCGCTGTTGCACACGTTATAGTCTCACTGAAAATTTTGATTTATACTTCTGAGCTCCCTAATGTTCCAGCTATAGTATAAAATTTATGAATAAAATTTTATGACTTCCCAGACAAAATTGTCAGTATATTCATTGATAATATTATGATCTGCCAAATTCTATAGAAGTACAAGAGAATCATCTTCTCACAGTTGTACAGGATCTTCGATAGGAGAAAAAAATTTATAAGCAGCTTCCCAGATGTGAATTCCAGTTGAACGAGGTGGCATTTCTGAGCCATCCTACTTCAGCAGAAAGAAATTTCAGACAATCCTGCGAAGGTGAAGGCCATCACCTGACGGTCCCGACCGATGCCTATGAACAAAGTACAAACTTTTCTAGAACTCAATTGACTGCTACCGTAGAAATTGCTGACAGTTTCCACCAGATATTCTTCCACGGCTGTCTAACCAGATTTCCACCAGAAGGTCCCATAATCCCAGGCAGAATTTTGGTAGAAGCAGTATCGTACATTGATGCAGCTATGTTCATATCTAGATGTCTGACATACCGCAGGTTCAAGATAGAACGCCGTCATGTTGGTGAGTTACTACAATCTTTAGAAAATCTTGAACATAAACGAGACGAAATTCCATGGAATTGTCATAAGTTACCACAGAATCAGAAAAGTATGATACTATCTAAGTCATCGTCAACCATGTAATCAGCCTGTGCATTTCTTTCACCCGAAAGGATTATGCAGCAGCGGACTTGCAGAAAAATTTAGCAGTAAATTGTACGAATTCAGGGTATTCCATCGAACATCATATCAGATAGAAATTCATGCTCACTATCACGTTTACCTTCACATTTATGTTCACGTTCTCGTTTACGTTCACATTCGCGTTTACATATCACGTTCACATTAAGATGTTATCTCAGTCCATAGTTTGTATTATCTCGTGATTTAAGTTCACGTCCGCATTCATGACATTGTTCACGTTCAGGTTCGTGTGTCAGCTTGTGATACGCATTTCGCAAATGGTTATTAAAGATAGTTACGGAAAGCTTAAGAAACCAGACTCAAATTTAGCTCAACTTTTCCATACTCAGGCAGACGTTTCACATCTCAGGCCGTACCGTTTGACATTCTTTCCCCAGTCAGTATACGATCATGATACGTCTTAGATCACGTTCACAGTATGTTTTGAGTATCACATTCACGGCATATTTCATGCACATCGTTCCTCTTATGATCACGAACCATGTTCACAATTGCTCACGTAGTACGTTCACAATTGTTCACGTAGTTCGTTCCTATATATTCTCAGCAGCTTGCTCAGAGATACAAATGTTAGCTTTTCAGGATATTTTACGTACCGTTTCATGTATACTACATGCCATATCTTATTCATTCTATCAGATTCAGAAAATCCATCTTAAGTATAAAACCAGAAACTATTCAGCATCATCAGGACAGGGTCATCATGACCAAGATTTTGTTCATTATGTTTAGACCTTTGAAGAAATCGTTTCGAGCGGGAAGCCACTCGAAACGGAGGAGTCCATCCGGACCTCTCAACCTTTCCTTCAATAAATTCAGTTAAGTTCTTTCAGTCATGTTTTGTTACATGTTCACTTTAGTCATGTCACGTTTATATTTTCAGCAGCATTATATTCTAATTCTTGGACGAATTATCCTTGTAGCTTACATGTCCTTTTAGCTTACGTGTTAGTTCAGTTACTATAACTTCATCAGCTTAATTTACCTTTAATTCGAGGACGAATTTTCTTTTTAGAAAGGGACAATTATAAAACCGCAGCATTATCTTGTCTCTAATTCGAGGACGAATTATTTTTTTAGAGGGAAAGAGTTGTAAAACCCACAAATTAATCCGACTTAAGTGTCGAAGACTAAATTATTTTTACAGATGATAGATTTATAATACCCTAAAATTAATAGAATCATGGTTATAGTTTATTATTATTAAACATATTAAAAATACAATTGACATGTAGGTTTGACATTTTATTAAGACATTTTAGTAATAATATACAATATGTTGATGGTTTACGTTACAAAAAAAATTGAATTATCTTCAATTAGCAAATTATATTATTATGATTAATGACTAAATTAAAAGAAAATGGATCACATTAACTTTTATAAAAGAAAACGGGATAGCGGTTATGTTTTCATCCGGAATTTTGGTGCTCATGATATATTTGTTACGTGAAACTGAAAAGTCAATCAAGGCAACAAATCACAATTATATCAAAACGCTCCATCATATTTTGATTTCTAAAAATAGGCACGACTATTATGGAAAGATTGCTGGCAAATATTAAAGCTCATCAGATCACATAACACTAAAATTGGAACTGCAAATTAAATGGAGGTTTTGAGAGTAGCAGAGGGTCCACGTTAGCATTGATACTGTTCTCGTTTGTGGCTGTTTTGGTGTTCACAAGTTCGATTTCAATTACGGTTCGTGTTGTGGTCTGTTCGGTTCGAGTGAACGTAAGATAACGGGTCTCGTCAATTCGTGTTTCTTCTGTTACGTTTCGAACACATTGAATCTTGACGTTCATGTCCTAGTTATTCGTACTCATGTTCGCGACCATGCTTAGTTTGGTACATGATGAAAACTTCGTGTTGGATTGATTTTGGCGGGGTTCATTCACAATAGGAATTTCTAGAGGCGAGAGTTTATGTTCTTGATGGCGTTCAGATCGTATTCGAACCAAGCTTCTATCCGTCAGTTGCTCCATGAAGGTAGCTTCTTAGATTATATAGAACATATATAATGCCGAATCATGTGTTTATATAGTTATAAAACCGTAATCTGATGAACACTACCATGGTTGTTAGATTGTATAAATAACGTGAGGATTCGTAAAACTGTGATATGTGAATGTTATCCATAAAAAGGGTGATAATTCGTTAATTTGTGAACATGAACCTTGACGTAAATTATAAACTGATATGGGACGCATGGAAAATATGTCTAAGATTATAGTTAGTATAGACTTTTAGTTAGGAGTATATATACATGTAAGGGATAAACATCTAAATCATGCAATAATGGCAATCTTCTTAAATACGTAGTCATGTAATTTAACGATCCAAGGAGTAAGTTAACTACTTTAGTAATCACATGTTATTTATCAAAAAGATAGATTACTAAATGATTTTTAGTTGCTACATATTTGTAGATCATGGGGCGTATAAATAATATGGAGACTGTTTAGCGCTAAAATTTGGTTAAGGTACGGATTTTCCGTCCTTTCAGTAAGGACTTCCTTTCTATGCATGATTAGGATTCCCCGTCTTCAGCCAAATGTTTTCCCCAGTATATGTTTAATCTTATCAGTAATCATGTTAATAACTAAATAAATTGCCTGAGCATTATATACAAGCACGACCAGCTTATGTACTAGTTACGGAGGTACCGTAACCACGACACTAGAGGCACCGGTATCGTGACTCACATGCAGGAGAGTGATATCCTGCATCGTCCCACTCAGCTCAGCTTGGCCATTTTATCAGTATTATTAGTGGGGCGTATGGATGCATCCTAGGCGTATATGTGTTACAAGTTATCAGGGTGAATGTGGTGTGTGCTCTACATCCTTCACATTGGAGCTGATCCCTCCACCCAGCACAGTTATTTAGAGGCCACCCCTCTACAGCATGACGAGGTCACCCCTCCAGTTATTCATGTACGGTTGTTACAACACGTGACCTATATAAGCTCTGGCAAATAAAATACAGTAATTGCATGTTTTCAGAATTAATAGTTATATTTCAGTATCAATATATATGAACCAGGTTTCTCAGATTTTATGTAGAGTTCTACCACATGTTACATATCAGTCTTACAGCTTTAGTATTCTATCGCCTGTTTCTTTCAGTATATTCTTATCATGCTTTATATCCGTTCACTGAGCGTTATGCTCAGCCGTAGTTCCTTTCATGTTCTAACGGCAGGTACACCAGGACGCTCTTAGGATTCTGAGAGCATGTGTATTTGGATGGAAGCTATCCAGACTTCTTACTTTATGCATTTCTTACATTATTCTGCTTATTTGGACATTGTTTAGTCCTTTCCTTCAGTATTTTACTTTTCATGTTTTGGGCTTATGTTTGGATTACCGATGTTTGATTCCGGTATTTCCTTTATGGTCAGTTAATGTTTTAGGACATTTACCTTATGCTTTGATGACACGCCATAAATACACGTAACGGTCCACTTATCCAAGTGGGGTGTTACTTTTGGTTGAAATAGCAGTAATTTTTCTGCTACATCAGTGATGACCTGGTCTCCTTTTCAGAATCTAAAATAAGTAGAAATGGACCCCAAATTAGCCTTTTTACCTTCTAAACCACCTTGAAATTTATCACACTTAATATTACATCTTCACTTGGTTGCTGAAGCCGAGGTTGCGCTGGTCTAGTAATCAAATCTGGAGTGAGTGTCGGAGCGGAACTGGAGCCGGCGACGGGGTCGCAACAGGAGCTGACTGACAAAGAGTGGAGATTTTATGATGAGAGCAACTTGATAACATGTCATATTGTTTTGTTTACATATTAAACGCTTTACTTCAGAAAAAGCATAAACGAATCGAAGTAGTGCTATTGGTTTTGGGCAACCCATTAACCACCACATAATGCTTTATGTTAATTTTCTTTAAATCTATAGCTACTACATTATGGAACTATTGACCTCATTAACAATCTATTTCATCTGCAAGTAAAACAGTAAATAGTCTCCACATAATGAATATTGACAGAAGATTCAAAACCATAAACATATCATAATTTCATAAATCATCTCTGTAATGGCAAATGCTATATCGATTAAACTAAAATTTACAACATACCTTCTGTCAAGCGGCTCAGCATTAGTTACTTGAGTTCTAGCTTCTGCTCATCTGCAAATTCACACAAGAGGATCTTTATTTAGCATCACCCCATATTACCCACAAGCTACACTACATGATTTAGTTGGCTAAGAAGCCTGTTTCATGAGCAGTTTCTTGCTAATCAGCCTGAAAATATAAAAAGATCTTAACTTATATGGTTATACTCGATATGTTTATAAATATGCACCAAAGTCCAGTGATCTCGGCTTAAACTTTGTCTAATTTCTTAGTGTCGAAGTTAGGCAAAAGTGGAGCTAACTATGCAACCTAAAGTGGTAATTGATCCTTCAAAACAAAAGTATAAGAAGACGTTTAGACTATTAAAAAGAGTTGGAAAAAAGTATGTAAAACTTATTGAACAATATCAACATAGCTCAAGATCAGGCCGAGGAATCATGATTTTAAATACAAAAAAAGGTTCAGAAAACACGCTTATAAATTACTATGCTACAAATTTTTAAAGAAACAAATGAATATAATTGAAAGTCAAAAACTAAATGAAAACACTCATCAATAATGATCCAAAAACCACTTAAAACACAGTCAAATACCTAATATTAAACTGTAAAATATCAGAATTACGCGTGTATTTGTGTTTTTGTGTTTTCAGGAAAAGAAAGATACATTTTGGAGCGAATACACGTTTTCAAGGATTTATTTGATAAAAAGACGAAGAAAGAGACGAAAGAGCTTTCAAGGACCTTACTTGTCAATATTTCAAAGAAGGAGGGCTTAGCTTGTAATTTTCTACAAAGATGAGGATGAAAGGAAAATGTGCTAAAAAGGTTTTAAATACAATTGACAAAGGAATAAAGTGCAAGGATCAAAAAGGAAATATGATGGAAAGCTTTTATTAACTTGGTCAAAAGACCAAGTCACGGTCAAAGCACAACTCACACATAAACGCGTCTTCTTCATCATTCAAGAGAGAGAAATAAAGACGGTTTCATCTTTCTTCACCACCACAAACCTGCAACTCATTTTCATGAACAATCAAGAAGGATTCAAGATAAACTTAAAGAATCAAAAACGCTCATCTCCTTCTCCTTTACAAGATGGTAGCAATTAATTAGATCAAGACTCAAGAACGAAGAAACGCCCAAAATGGGTTTAGCATGAAGAACGAAGCGAAACCTCGTATTTAATACGTGGCATTCAATCGTTGGCTTAAACACGTCACCTTTTCTCCCTCGACGGCTATAAATAGAAGACGAAGACCTCAGTTTCGAGGGTTAGACTAGGAGTAGATTCACACATAGTTAGTTAGGAGTAGTTAGTTAATCTTGTTTACTTTTCTGTTAAAAACTTTCAGTTTTCAGTTGTAACCATTTTTCTTGTTCACCATTAATGAAGTTCATAGCTTTCTAAATTCTTCATTCTTCTTAATTTCAGTATCAATTCAATTGAGATACAGTTAGATTCTAAAAGTTCTAAGCTTCCATTAATGAAACCTTATGTTTACTTGACTCTTCTCTCGCTCTATTGCTTTACTGCTTTGATAATCAAATTCTTAAAATGATGTTATGAATTTCAGTTTCTAACTGTTTGAGTAGTTATGACCGTTGGTTATTGAGAAGTGGTTCTATAGTTACAGTAGCTTCGAAAGCTCATAGCTTATGAGAGTAAATAGCTTTGAATCAGTAGTTATCTAGTCCCTTTTCTATTGAGTTTTTATAACTGATGTCTCCATATGTTCATAAACTTTTACTTTGTTCATGAACTGAATCTTTGATCAGAGTTATAAAACTAGTATTTTGAGTCCAAGTTTCATTGAGATGATTTTGGTTTAGAAAGTATTCAGTATGAGAGTTAATATTAGATAATTCATATTGCATTCGGTTAGAAAACTGCTAGTTCATTCAGTTTTCGGATTTCAGTTTATGTTCAAAGATCAAGAGTTCATAAATTTTGGCTCAAAATAGGTTCATTTAGTTTTGTCCATAAATAGCATTAGTAACTAATAAAAATCAGCAAGTTTTTGTTTCGATTTGTTGTTAGTTTTACAAGTGTTTGGATTTTCTGATATGGCAGTAGCAGGTCACTGAGAGGTGCAAGTTTTGGATTCGGTTCTTGTTCGGCAGTAGCGTAGCAACTACCACAAAGTTAGATTGGCTTCATAACTGGTGGTTCAAGTAGTGTTGGTTTCAAGCGAGCTCAGCGCTCCGCTTCGACTCAACGGACTTACTTCGGATGTATTGGTCAAGCAAATTTTAATTTCCTGCATTTTTCTAGCATTACTTGTTAGTTAGATGTAGTATAAGTCTTGATTGCAACTTGTAGTGATTGTTAGTTAAATGCTTCTTGTTAACTGATTAAAGTTGTGATTTTGATTTACTTTTGTTTTAGTAGTTAGAGAATAGCTTATTAATGAGTTTTAGAATTGGTAAGTAACAAAGTTTAGATGGGATAGTACTTAAATCTGATATGTACTGAGTTTTTAGGAAATTTCATATAGATTTGATGGTAATATATGTTTGGCCCTTAACTTTGTATTCGTTCATTACAGTTACCATCCTTTTAATGTACACAATTATATTGTTATTGCAAATTACGTCCTTGTTGGTTAGGCCTGGTAGCTTGATTGGGCTGTTCATTTGGGCCAAGTAGATTACGAGATTTGTATTTTAAATTTCGTAAGATTCAGATTTATTTCTATAAACAGTTAGTTTTACAAAGTCATTTTTAGTTTCTTATTTTTTAATTTTACATTTTAAATTTATAGTCTAACATTTGTAATTTTCATTTTCAAATTTTGTGTTTTTAAATTTCTTACTTGCTATTTGTTTGTAGTGTAGTACGTATATGTAGTATATAATATTTTTACATCTTTACATGCTTTACTTGTCCAAGTAGTTAATAATTCCAAACAAGAATTTACCACCAAAAACAATTGAGTCGAGCTTAAAATTGTTACATCAATTCGAATCGATACCGAGAAAAACGAACTAAAAAGACAAATATTAAATGGCGCCGCTGCCGGTTCTTTTTGTGAAGATTAATGGTTTCGAGTGAGACGATTGGATTTTGGGATCCGTTCACTTTGTGAACGTTATTTTTACGTATTATAAATCAAATACATAAAAAAAATCAAAAACATAAAAATACAAAAAAATAAAAAATCACAAAATTAATTCTTTTCCTAAAGAATTGAACCAAAAAAATAAAAAACCCAAAAAGCAATCTTTTTCCCAAGAGATTGCACCCAAAAGTATATATTATATAGTTTTCATCGCTTTTACGTACATATAGTATTTTTCTTAGAAAATTCAAATAAATACAAAAATATTTTATCTATATTATTATATGTAAATACGTATACATATACGAACAACGAATACACATATCTTCCATAAGTATTGCCAAGGCAATACACCATGTTGAGGGGCGTTCCGGTCCTTGACACGCGTATCGATCAAACTCAATAACACAAGAATAGATAAATACTTTCAATAGGCAATAATTCGAAGAATACAAACTACAAAGTGAATAGAAAGGCGATGTGCTATAAAATGCCATCTAAGGGTCAATAGGTACTTAAGTGCTTCGCGCCACCGAACCCCCCGTTCACTAGTGCGTATTCTAAGAAGGAAGGCTTTATTGGGGGTCTTGCACCCAAGTAGTAATTACATATATTATACTTTCTTGTGGATATTTCATATCGAACCTCGAGGGAGATAATCTCTTCTCCTTCAAAAGTCGACCGAGGGCTACTCCCTCATTCCTCGTGTTTACTTACACGTGTACTCGTACACGTGTAAACATACCACCTTTGGTTTATTACTTCCTTCCCCGAGGAAGCTTTTAAACGTCATTATACTTGTATATACATTCGGCCACCTTGCTAAACATGGATACTCATTCCATGTTGGAGATTTTGCAACAACGATCCGCCAACGCTAATTATTTGCCTTGTTCGACTTGTGGAGGTCCACACGATACTTATTTATGTGATCAAAATAATGGTTATTATGGAAAGGGATATGCTTACAATGGAACCGAGAACCCTAATTTTCAACCTAACCTTCAAATGGACTATACTTGTAATGACTATATGGGATATTCCGGTTTTTCATCACAACCTACACCATCATTTCATGATCAAACCTTTAATGAGCCATACCAAAACCAAGGATTTTCCAATCATGAGGGTTTTCAAACTAATGATAATTTTCAAGGCTATAATCAAGAAACTTTTTATAATCAAGGATTTTCACACAATGAAGGCTTTCAAAATGATGAAAATTTTCAATGCTATACTCAAGATAACTTTCAAAATCAAGGATTTTTACATCATGAGGGTTTTCATAATCAAGGGTATAGTCAAGGGTTTAACCAAGAGAATATGCAAAATGACTCTCAATTTCATGAATTCGTTGAGAGGAGCATTCAAGAGATGGAAAGGAGAATACTTGAATGTTTAGAGGAAACTTGTCAAAGACAAATTCTCTTTGTACAATCTTATCTAACTCAAGGAGCTTTACCATGTGATATTGAGCCGTCTTTGAGAGTTGATGAGGATGATACTATTCGTAATGAATATCATGAATCATGTGAAGACGAATATCTTGCTACTCGTAGGCCTTTTCCATTCCTTTATGACGATGATGACGAACCTTCGATTTGCATGACACTTAATGATGACACACCTTCATCACCTTTACCTCACGTGGAACCCACCGACTCTTTAACCATGGGGGACGAGCCTCTTAACACTAATACAAATACCGATTTGGAATAATTAACCGTTTCTAGTGTTGAGAACCTTATCCCAATCCAAAGAGAGCTTGAGTGTGTTTCCAATAAACCATGTGACGAGGTTTGTATTGATACCTCTTCTCCTCATGATCACATTGAGATTTCATCACATGTTGACCTTCATGCTACTACTAGTGATTTTGGTGACTTTGATCTTGATGAATTGTTTAAAGAGAGAGATAATGAGATTGAGGAAGAGTTTATGCAAGACTTTCCACGAATAGAGAATGATGATTGTTATTCTAGTGAGGCATCTTATGATATATTATCCGAGGACTTTTCATGTCAAGATGACCTTCCTAATTTGGATGAAGATGTTGCTCTTATAGAAAAAGTGGAAGATGTTCATGTTCGTGAGGTTTTATCAAACGTTTATCATCTTATCTCCTCGATTGAAGCATTGAACACACACCATAATGATTATTCCATAGAAGAAGAACCTTTCATTGATATTTCTTCACCGGTTTTTGAGGTTGCACCTATTGATTTTTATGATGATATCATCCCTTTGAGTGATTCTCTCAATACACCTTCTTTTGAGCCTTCTATTCCCACCCTTCCACCCTTGAAGTTGGTTATTGATGAAGATCTTATACTCTTAGAGATTGATCCTTTTTCACCTATGGTACCTTTAGAACCCAAAACCTTTGATATGGATTCTCATATGGATATTGATGCCACCATAGAGGCTTATCTTGCTAATATTGATATTGAGGTTGATGATAGTGATTCTAATTGGGAAGAGGAGATTCGTCTTAGTGAGGACATGCTTTTTGGGACCATAGAAGCTACACCTCCACCACAAGACACTATTCATCTTGATCCTCCTTTTTCTACGCCTTCTATGGAAGATTACCCACCTTTTGATGATGATGAGGAGCCCAATATGGATATACTCATTATGAATGTTTTGATACCTACACCTTCATTGTCTCATGATGCTTTGATCACTAAGGGGGAATCTTATATGGCTGACAAGAGCGCATCTTCTTATTTTCCTATGAAGGGAAAGGTTTTTGATCCTGGGATACATAAATTTGAGACACCTTGGTTTTCATCTACTCGACTTAAGAGTGTGATTTCGATTGATCTGGGCTTCTCGTATGAGCTTACTTTGTTGATACTACCTACTTTGGAGTTGTTCACTTGTAGAGATGGAAACTATGTATTTGATCCTGGGGTGCTTCATATATAACAGATTTTATATGTTGGACAAACTTGAGACACGTTGGACCGTTCCATTTATCGAGGCGGATATTGTAAATCTTATAGTAAATGGAAACTTGCTAAGTTTGAGTGTATCATGTGAGATGCTTCAAAGTAGATATCCTTTATTCTCCATGATGGTTTCCCCAAGGACAACCTAATTCGGGGCCGAGTCGAGCTAGCGACTTAGGGTTAAAAAAAACTCAAGCATTGAATAACTAGGTTAGAAAACGTAGAGTACATTTTCAATAGGTTAGGTTTAATTAAGATGATGTTATAGTAGAGTTGAAGTGGAGGGGTGGCCTTTCTTCGTCTTTTCGTGTTTGTTTCAAGGGTTTCTCTCTCACATTTCATGCTTGGAGCTTATGGAGGAGGCCCGTGTATCTGGTTCACTTCGATTAGTTTTTGCTATCGTGATATTCAAAACACTTGTGCTTAAAATAAATACCCTTTAGTTGTCTCTTCCTTAACTTGAGTTAAGCAAAGTAATCAATATCATAAGTGTAGGGGAGTTCACTCCAATACTCTTAAACATTGAGGACAATGTTTATCTTAAGTGTAGGGGAGACTTCTATCGAAGTGACCTTACCTAGACCATTGCCTTAATTTCAAGATAACATAGAAAATTAATTTTTCAAACATTTTTCAAATTTTTGATCTACTTTGGCCACCAAAAATATGCATTCATAATTTTTGCATCAATCATTTTTCATTTGCATATCATTTGCATTGTATATATATTTCTTCTTTTATTTTTCATCAAAAATATATAAAAGAGAAAAATATAATAAAACATGGTTTAACAAATTTAGATTTCTTTGACATATTAGGCCCGCCATGGATATTTTGACTCAACCCGAGTTTGCTTTTAAGAATTCTGTAGCTAGTATCCTTAACCATGTAGTCCTTCATTGGTCTATTAGGCTAAGCATCCACTAATCTCATTATTTGAGATTTTAAATTTGTGGAGAATGGGAAATGATAGAGTTGAAGCAAGTATAAAAGGGCTAGATAAACTTCATGATAATTACTTGTGGCTAAACCCTTCTCTTCTTTACCTCTATTTTCTTCGCATGTATATATGTTAATAAATAATAAAGAACGGTTTTAATCGGTTTGCAATCTCTTATGCATTTTTGACTAATCATTTATGGTTCGTATGTCATGCTTAATATTTAGCGGATGTTTTTCCTTTTATTCTTTTCAAATTTCTTAGTGAGGAATAAAGAAAAATAAGAGCGGCTTATGAAAAAAAATGAGTGGCTAGAAAAAAAAAAGAAAAAGAAAAAGAAAAAGAAAAGAAAAGAAAAAAAACATATATACAAGACTCCCAAGAGGGGCAGTGTGGTGTTAATTATAGTGACTATTGAGTTCCAATATTACCTTGACGGGTTGTGGGGATTCATTGCTCCAATCCAATATTACCTTGACGGGTTGCGGGGTTGAAGATCCAAAGTCTCAAAAAGGCGGAGGATGTAAATTATTGCGTGAGTTTTATTTTTCTTTCCTTAGCGAGTGTGTAGCTACTTATGAAAGCATGACATGAGGATTTTACACATAAGGCGAATGACTTATTATTCTTGAAACGGACTTATATTAATTGTGAGCGGTTTTTTAAGTAATGGATGAGAGGATTACTTAGGATTAAAACCGTGCTTCCTTATTTTGAGATTTTACATTTCTTATACTTCACGTTTTAAATAATGACAAATCTGCCAAAAGCAATTTGCTCAAATAATAACCGGTTCCACATTTAATTGTCATGAATAAGTTGATGCACTTTTTACTTGTGAATGCAATGATCCTATTTTTAAGCTTGGTATGGGGAAAGTGAAACTTGAGGGTGATAAATGTCCATGATACCAAAGCCCTAATCTAAGTCATCGATTTCTTTATGAGTTATTTCCATCAAAAGCATTTCAATAAGAATCCAAAAATATATAAATAAAATTGTTTTTCTTGCATTGCATTGTAAATATTCAAAATTATTCATCATGTAGTATAGTTTAGTTTTTTAAATCATAAAATGGCCAAGGTGGGTTAATTATGAGAAAAGTGCACTCTAGAGCTTTAAAATGCTGCATTGCATGAGGTCATGGCAATTTTCAAGTGGAGGGGAGTTGATAAGTGTGAAAACACTCATCAATAATGATCCAAAAACCACTTAAAACACAGTCAAATACCTGATATTAAACTGTAAAATATCAGAATTACGCGTGTATTTGTGTTTTTGTGTTTTAAGGAAAAGAAAGATACATTTTGGAGCGAATACACGTTTTCAAGGATTTATTTGATAAAAAGACGAAGAAAGAGACGAAAGAGCTTTCAAGGACCTTACTTGTCAATATTTCAAAGAAGGAGGGCTTAGCTTGTAATTTTCTACAAAGATGAGGATGAAAGGAAAATGTGCTAAAAAGGTTTTAAATACAATTGACAAAGGAATAAAGTGCAAGGACCAAAAAGGAAATATGATGGAAAGATTTTATTAACTTGGTCAAAAGACCAAGTCACGGTCAAAGCACAACTCACACATAAACGCGTCTTCTTCATCATTCAAGAGAGAGAAATAAAGACGGTTTCATCTTTCTTCACCACCACAAACCTGCAACTCATTTTCATGAACAATCAAGAAGGATTCAAGATAAACTTAAAGAATCAAAAACGCTCATCTCCTTCTCCTTTACAAGATGGTAGCAATTAATTAGATCAAGACTCAAGAACGAAGAAACGCCCAAAATGGGTTTAGCATGAAGAACGAAGTGAAACCTCATGTTTAATACGTGGCATTCAATCATTGGCTTAAACACGTCACCTTTTCTCCCTCGACGGCTATAAATAGAAGACGAAGACCTCAGTTTCGAGGGTTAGACTAGGAGTAGATTCACACATAGTTAGTTAGGAGTAGTTAGTTAATCTTGTTTACTTTTCTGTTAAAAACTTTCAGTTTTCAGTTGTAACCATTTTTCTTGTTCACCATTAATGAAGTTCATAGCTTTCTAAATTCTTCATTCTTCTTAATTTCGTTATCAATTCAGTTAAGATACAGTTAGATTCTTAAAGTTCTAAGCTTCCATTAATGAAACCTTATGTTTACTTGACTCTTCTCTCGCTCTATTGCTTTACTGCTTTGATAATCAAATTCTTAAAATGATGTTACGAATTTCAGTTTCTAACAGTTTGAGTAGTTATGACTGTTGGTTATTGAGAAGTGGTTCTATAGTTACTGTAGCTTCGAAAGCTCATAGCTTATGAGAGTAAATTGCTTTGAATCAGTAGTTATCTAGTCCCTTTTCTATTGAGTTTTTATAACTGATGTCTCCATATGTTCATAAACTTTTACTTTGTTCATGAACTGAATCTTTGATCAGAGTTATAAAACTAGTATTTTGAGTCCAAGTTTTATTGAGATGATTTTGGTTTAGAAAGTATTCAGTATGAGAGTTAATATTAGATAATTCATATTGCATTCGGTTAGAAAACTGCTAGTTCATTCAGTTTTCGGATTTCAGTTTATGTTCAAAGATCAAGAGTTCACAAATTTTGGCTCAAAATAGGTTCATTTGGTTTGGTCTATAAATAGCATTAGTAACTAATAAAATTCAGGAAGTTTTTGTTTCGATTTGTTGTTAGTTTTGCAGGTGTTAGGATTTTATGATATGGCAGTAGCAGGTCACTGAGAGGTGCAAGTTTTGGATTCGGTTCTTTTTCGGCAGTAGCGTAGCAACTACCACAAAGTTAGATTGGCTTCGTAACTGGTGGTTCAAGTAGTGTTGGTTTCAAGCGAGCTCAACGCTCCGCTTCGACTCAACAGACTTACTTCGGATGTATTGGTCAAGCAAATTTTAATTTCCTGCATTTTTCTAGCATTACTTGTTAGTTAGATGTAGTATAAGTCTTAATTGCAACTTGTAGTGATTGTTAGTTAAATGCTTCTTGTTAACTGATTAAACTTGTGATTTTGATTTACTTTTGTTTTAGCAGTTAGAGAATAGCTTATTAATGAGTTTTAGAATTGGTAAGTAACAAAGTTTAGATGGGATAGTACTTAAATCTGATATGTACTGAGTTTTTAGGAAATTTCATATAGATTTGATGGTAATATATGTTTGGCCCTTAACTTTGTATTCGTTCATTACAGTTACCATCCTTTTAATGTACACAATTATATTGTTATTGCAAATTACGTCCTTGTTGGTTAGGCCTGGTAGCTTGATTGGGCTGTTCATTTGGGCCAAGTAGATTACGAGATTTGTATTTTAAATTTCGTAAGATTCAGATTTATTTCTATAAACAGTTAGTTTTACAAAGTCATTTTTAGTTTCTTATTTTGTAATTTTACATTTTAAATTTGTAGTCTAACATTTGTAATTTTCATTTTCAAATTTTGTGTTTTTAAATTTCTTACTTGCTATTTGTTTGTAGTGTAGTACGTATATGTAGTATATAATATTTTTACATTTTTACATGCTTTACTTGTCTAAGTAGTTAATAATTCCAAACAAGAATTTACCACCAAAAACAATTGAGTCGAGCTTAAAATTGTTATATCAATTCGAATCGATACCGAGAAAAACGAACTAAAAAGACAGAGATATTAAAGCATTTTTCTATTTTTCATGTTATGAATTAGAGTAGTTACAAATAGATAGTGCACTTGCTCATTTCTGTCCGAAGGTATACAAATAAATAGCGAACATTGTTTGTGTGTACCTTATTCGTGGCTAAAAAAAGATACATAGTGTAAAATGCATACCCGATTCCACATTGGTACCTTCTGATTCAACATTTATTTCCTCATCCATAAATGACTCGATCTTAATAGCTTTTCTACTATCCTTCTTCGCCTTCATCTCTACAGATTTCTTTTCTGTCACCTAGTTGAGCGTCTTTGGTTGTACGCATTATGCATAGTACTCTCCGTTTTCTGCATAGTATTCTTTGTTTTCACAGAAACTACCTTCCTCCTGGTGCACATAAAAAACAGATGCAGGCTCCACCTTCTGATCCACCACATCCTCTTCATTCGCCTCCTCTTCACACTCTTCCAATTGGCTACTAACATTTTGACAATAAGAAGTTTTAGCAGGCTTCCTCCTGGAACTTGAGATAGCAGGTGTTTCGAGCATCTCGTTCTTTGATTGCTCAACCCCACCATAGACGTTTTTGGTTCCTCTGCAAGTAGTAGTTCTGGTGGTAGTGAGAGGCATATTCATAGTTTCGGTTGTTTTCCTATGCCGAGTAGATTTCTCCATCAGGTTTGAGGAGCCTTAGGCGAGTAAACCTCAACCTTTTTTGCTTGTTCAACCACATCATATGCCTTGGATTGTGAGGCATTCAAATACTCCTCAATACCTTCAACTTATACCCTATTTAATACAAACTGAAATTAGTGACCTGTTATATGCACATATATAACACTCTTGAGACTCGACTAAAACAAACTGAGCTATGTTAACCATAAACAATTTACCACATCATATGCAGCAAAAAACGATAAAAACACTATAATGAGGTTCTAAAGATTGGTAAAAAATAACATAATCAATCACTGTGTCATTTATCATATTGTACCACTTTTTGGTTCTAAATCGCATTTGATATTTGAAGCCATAGGAAAAATTTACTAAATATTAGTATTTCTTAATAATGATAACCGATTAAAAAATCAACTCAGGTTCATACCGGACGGATACGGATGTATAAGGCACATAGGATGGGTTTGCCATCCAAACGGCGAAAGGTGAAGGCATGGGTGTTGATGCTTTGACTAACTCAAAGTCTTCATCCTGACTATAAAAAAACCTTAGGAACTAAGGCTAAGACCTAGGAAAAAGATTCCAGCGTTGATTCAAAAAAAGCTCATCCCTTGTCATTATTAGTATCTTGGAACACCAGCAGGCTGTTAGTGCATCATCAAGTTACGGTTTCCCTAAAATGCCTCTCACCTTTTATTAAAAAACAAATAACCGACAATGAAAAATGCAGAATGCATATCGAATAACTGGAAGAAAAAATTAGTTAATATGTTTGTAAAGAATAGTTTGATAATCATAATTAGGAGTTCCAAACGCTAGAGTTGCAGACTGAGATCCGAAAGCAGAGTTGGAAACTCCAAATGCAGACCTTGTGTTGCCAAACGCTAACCATCTTGTATTGTAAATAAAGGGTGAGAATGACATATTATTTCAGCCATGCCGACATAAATAAATCAGATGCATAATCAACTGATTTTAGTAACAGCTATTTGGCACTATACATCCACTTTAGTTGGTGAACCGTATGATATTTCAACTTACATTTACATTATTTTAGGGTAATCCTTCATTGTATCTCTTTGGTATACCTATTTCTAATCTTTCAAATACCAGACATAGCATATGATATATGCTTAAAGGTAATCAAATCTACCATCAATGTGTGCATAACTATAAGTAAATGGATTAAACCTATATCAACTGGAGAGTTATGTGTCTCTACCTGATACACTACTTAACAAAGCATTGAATCCTCAAGAAACACCATATTTCACCTCGGTTGGTGAGGGTCGAGGAACAGTTCTGTCTATGAAGTTGCATAGACTTTCAGATTATGTTTTGGGGCTAACTGTTGTTGATCCTAAAGGGTACCTATAAGGTCTTACAACTATCAGAGGTATTATTTGCATGATTTAGTTTCAGGAAAAAAGGCCATACGTACAAGAGTTCCGTCGTGAAGGGCCATGGAAGAAGAGTAAAGAGGGTAAACGCACAACCGCAATGTATCAACTCATGCCTTGAAATTCAAAAGACTCACCCATATGGCCTCTACCTTCATTAGAATCACGAATAGCCTAGATGAGTAAAACTTACACACAACCCCCATAATTTGTGCATACTACTATTTATATGTTTGCCATCTCTCTTTGTATAAAATGTATATGAACATGTATGGAAGTTTTTAGTAAATATATCTCTTATTTAGTTATTGGTAAAAAGACACATTTTTAGTGCATCCCTGCACAAGATTACACAAAAGAAAGCACGACAGCAATTTGTGAAAAGTGAAAATAAAAGTTTTCATGTGATAAGTAAATTGCATACAATAAAAAAACAATAGAAAAATAGAGCAACACCTTAGCATCCTCTTTATTAAAGTTTTGAGCAAATGGGTTGAAAAAAAATTTGGATCCACCAAAGATTACTTAAGAAAAAAACCTTGTTTTAATCTACACAAGAAAAATAAGTAAGGGTATCTTACATTGTCTACAGTTCCATTTCTTCGATCAAAGGTAAAAACTGTTGGCAAACGCGTTCATTCTCCTCGCTTATTTTTAATTAACTCTAGTGACCATGTAGAAGGGCCATATCAACTGTAGATATATGCAATGAAATAAGTACATGCTACATGCATGTTTACAGACAAGGAAAAGAGATTGAATTCGAATATGGTTTCAAAGATATCCTTTACCTGCTGATTATATGGCCTGTCATATCAAATAGAATTAATTTGAAGTTGGAGTGACCCGTGTTAAAACAGAAGCACTACAATGAACAATACTTATGGTTCGGGCCTGAAGCTTTACGAATACCGGCTATATGAGGTCATATACAAGAAGAGACATTTAGAAAACTTTATTAATAGATGATGAAGGTTTTCTTCATGATATTTTGAAGAACCGGTGTAAATATGCACTCTAAGACGTCTTTAATGCCGACTTTCCTTGTAAGTTATCCCATTTAATTTCACAGACCATACTTTAGTTACAAAACATGTGAAAAAGAGACAAAATTTATTAATTGTGTATAAATTTTTTTTTAGAATGCACAAGACTGAATACATAATCAATTATACCAGTTAGAGCATCATTTTTGTGGTACGTTTTAGTCGGGATGATCGTTGTGTTACCATACTGAATATTGAAAATTCATTTCACACACAAGTTATGTCTTGAGTCGACTGTTGAAAGTTAAAAATAAAACCTAAAGGTTGATAATATTAGAGGACCATGATTGTTAAGACCACATAACATCAAATATGGGGTTTATGAAGACTTTCACATATACAGATCGTAAAAAACATGTGTGATGCATAAGCTCACATATGCATATTTGATATGCTTTCTTCTTTAAAGTTTTCACTGTCATTGAGTAACCACTTATAGAGTTGGAGTACCCATAATTAGATATCTGACGATGTCCGAGCTTTAAGAGCGCAAAAGAATGACATAAAATGAGTGTAATAAAATACTGGTTTTATCTGGTGCATAGATCCTGCTACAACTATTCAATGCAAACTGTTATATAACAAAATAAACATGCCCAAAATTAAATAATCTGATTATACCTTTTCTTTATTGTGGAGTTTCAAATTTAGCTCATAGCCTGACGAGTAACGTTGTCCAAGAACCCTAATTCATTGCAATTTAGAACCATGTGTAGTCAAGACACACTCGGTCACAATCTCCTACAAGTCCGTAATACATTTCATCCTGGTAAAGGATCAGAACGTTTGAACCTTATTACTCATATAGGAATTCTCAAACATGTGTAGATATCTCATTTATTTTTATACAACACATTGAACAGATTTACCTTCTTGCGCTCAGTTGTAGAAAGACCCTCTGTCATAACACGATTTCTTAATTCATGCCATACATCTGATAGCCTAGCAGGTGTGGGCTGGTCATTGCCTGTGTGTAAAAAACCACCATTGTTACTTTTTAATGATTTTAGGACTTCTAACAATGTTTGGACATTTCTTTGAAACTACGTAATAAATCAAATATTTTAGTTCTCTGGACAGAGGAGTATAAAAAAATTCAAAGTTTATGAAAAGAGAAAAATGTGCAACATACATCCAAATTACGCTTCTTAAAAGTGTACTTTTTTCTCATAGGCTTTTTAATGGGAATTTCAACATTGGAATTTCCCTTTGCTTTTCAAAGTTTATGAAAAGAGAAAAAAGTGTTGGAAGTGTTGATGTGAACTCGTGATTATTTGCAGGGCAAAGTTTGGTGAATATTGCTCATTTTTGTTGTGGTTATATTCTACATTTACAACTAATCTATTTGGTCAGTGTGCAAACCTGCAGTTATGCACTTTTTAATTGTGTCCAAATCACCAAGATTTGATTTTAACTCGATTTCGACTCTTTACTATTTTATTGATATATTATTATATTGTTTTTACAAACTAACACCAATTAACATGAAAAAGATGTGGTGATGGTGGACGAGGCCCATGAGAGGACGCTGTCAACTGATATCCTGTTTGGTTTAGTTAAGGTAATGCTAAAAACCTACACCATTTTGAATATAATTGCTTTTGTTTAGGATAAGTTCATATTTTTGTAGTTTAACATGAAAAAGATGTGGTGATGGTGGATGAGTAACCTACAGGTCTCTTTCGATGTTTTTTAGTGGTCTATTAATAAATATTATTGTTGGTGCATCTTGTAGCCCACCACATGCCTCACAACTAAGACTTTTTATCATAGATAGTCATATTAGAATCCAAGCAAAATTGCAAAAAGAAAATTCAAACAGTTAACACA